>JAMPIV010001084.1:85000-418403 GCA_024509875.1 Oreohelix idahoensis
TAATCAAAATTATTTTCATGTTCTCTCTCTCTCTCTCTCTCTCTCTCTCTCTCTCTCTCTCTCTCTCTCTCTCTCTCTCTCTCCCTCCCTCTCTCTCTCTCTCTCTCTCTCTCTCTCTCTCTCTCTCTCTCTCTCTCTCTCTCTCTCACGTACACTCTCTCTCTTACACACACTCTCTCTCTTATACGCTCTCTCTTATTCTATCTTTATCTTACGCCCTCTCTCTCTTACACACTCTCTCATCTCTCATACACTTTGTGTCTTATATACTCTCTCTATAACACTCTCTCTCTTACACACACCCTCTCTTATAAACTCTCTCTTACACACATTCTCTCTCTTACATAATCTCTTTCTTACACACTCTCTCTTATACACACTCTCTCTTATACACTCTCTCTTCCACTCTATATTTCTCTTATACACTCTCTCTTACACACACATAATCTCTCTCTCTTAAACCGTCTGTCTCTCTTACATTCTCTCTCTCTCTAACATACACACTCTTTCTTTCACTCTGTCTTTCTTTTACGCTTTCTCTCTTACACACGCTCTTTTAAACTCTCTGTCTCTCTTACACACTCTCTCTCGTACACACTCTCTCTTACACACTGTCTCGTACACACACACTCTCTCTTACACACTCTATCTCGTACACACACTCTCTTACACACACTCTCTTACACACTCTCTCTCTTACATACATACACTCTCTTTTTCACACCCTCTCTCTGTGTTAATAACCATTATCGCTTTTATTCACGGACCCATACGCTCGTTAGCTCTTTCGGTGACTCACTCATTCACTTATTCACTTATTCACACATTCCTACATTTATGCACTACCTCACTCATTCACTTATTCACACATTCCTACATTTATGTACTACCTCACTCATTCACTTATTCACACATTCCTACATTTATGCACTACCTCACTCATTCACTTATTCACACATTCCTACATTTATGCACTACCTCACTCATTCACTTACTCACACATTTCTACATTTATGCACTACCTCACTCATTCACTTACTCACACATTTCTACATTTATGCACTACCTCACTCATTCACTTATTCACACTTTCCTACATTTATGTACTACCTCACTCATTCACTTATTCACACATTCCTACATTTATGCACTACCTCACTCATTCACTTATTCACACATTCCTACATTTATGTACTACCTCACTCATTCACTTATTCACACATTCCTACATTTATGTACTACCTCACTCATTCACTTATTCACACATTCCTACATTTATGTACTACCTCACTCATTCACTTATTCACACATTCCTACATTTATGTACTACCTCACTCATCCACTTATTCACACATTCCTACATTTATGTACTACCTCACTCATTCACTTATTCACACATTCCTACATTTATGTACTACCTCACTCATTCACTTATTCACACATTCCTACATTTATGTATTACCTCACTCATCCACTTATTCACACATTCCTACATTTATGTACTACCTCACTCATTCACTTATTCACACATTCCTACATTTATGTACTACCTCACTCATTCACTTATTCACACTTTCCTACATTTATGTACTACCTCACTCATTCACTTATTCACACATTCCTACATTTATGCACTACCTAACTCATTCACTCATTCACTTATTCACACATTCCTACATTTATGCACTACCTCACTCATTCACTTATTCACACATTCCTGCATTTATGCACTACCTCACTCATTCACTTATTCACACTTTCCTACATTTATGCACTACCTCACTCATTCACTTATTCACACATTCCGACATTTATGCACTACCTCACTCATTCACTTATTCACACTTTCCTACATTTATGCACTACCTCACTCATTCACTTACTCACACATTCCTACATTTATGCACTACCTCACTCATTCACTCATTCACACATTCCTACATTTATGCACTACCTCACTCATTCACTTACTCTCACATTCCTACATTTATGCACTACCTCACTCATTCACTTACTCACACATTCCTACATTTATGTACTACCTCACTCATTCACTTATTCACACATTCCTACATTTATGCACTACCTCACTCATTCACTTGCTCACACATTCCTACATTTAGGTACTACCTCACTCATTCACTTATTCACACTTTCCTACATTTATGTACTACCTCACTCATTCACTTATTCACACTTTCCTACATTTATGTACTACCTCACTCATTCACTTATTCACACATTCCTACATTTATGCACTACCTCACTCATTCACTTACTCACACATTCCTGCATTTATGCACTACCTCACTCATTCACTTACTCACACATTCCTACATTTATGTACTACCTCACTCATTCACTTATTCACACATTCCTACATTTATGCACTACCTCACTCATTCACTTATTCACACATTCCTACATTTATGCACTACCTCACTCATTCACTTACTCACACATTCCTACATTTATACACTACCTCACTCATTCACTTATTCACACATTCCTACATTTATGCACTACCTCACTCATTCACTTACTCACACATTCCTACATTTATGTACTACCTCACTCATTCACTTATTCACACATTCCTACATTTATGCACTACCTCACTCATTCACTTACTCACACATTCCTACATTTATGCACTACCTCACTCATTCACTCATTCACACATTCCTACATTTATGCACTACCTCACTCATTCACTTACTCACACATTTCTACATTTATGTACTACCTCACTCATTCACTTATTCACACATTCCTACATTTATGTACTACCTCACTCATTCACTTACTCACACATTCCTACATTTATGCACTACCTCACTCATTCACTTATTCACACATTCCTACATTTATGCACTACCTCACTCATTCACTTACTCGCACATTTCTAAATGTATGCACTACCTCACTCATTCACTTATTCACACTTTCCTACATTTATGTACTACCTCACTCATTCACTCATTCACACATTCCTACATTTATGCACTTCCTCACTCATTCACTTATTCCCACTTTCCTACATTTATGTACTACCTCACTCATTCACTTATTCACACATTCCTACATTTATGCACTACCTCACTCATTCATTTATTCATACTTTCCTACATTTATGTACTACCTCACTCATTCACTTATTTACACATTCCTACATTTATGCAATACCTCACTCATTCACTTATTCACACATTCCTACATTTATGTACTACCTCACTCATTCACTTATTCACACTTTCCTACATTTATGCACTACCTCACTCATTCACTTATTCACACATTCCTACATTTATGCATTACCTCACTCATTCACTTATTCACACATTTCTACATTTATGCACTACCTCACTCATTCACTTATTCACACTTTCCTACATTTATGCACTACCTCACTCATTACCTTATTCACACTTTCCTACATTTATGTACTACCTCACTCATTCAATTATTCACACATTCCTACATTTATGTACTACTTCACTCATTCAAGTACTCACACATTCCTACATTTATGTACTACTGCACTCATTCACTTATTCACACATTCCTACATTTATGTACTACCTCACTCATTCAATTATTCACACATTCCTACATTTATGCACTACCTCATCCATTCACTTATTCACACATTCCTACATTTATGCACTACCTCACTCATTCACTTACTCACACATTCCTACATTTATGCACTACCTCACTCATTCACTCATTTACTTATTCACACTTTTTTACATTTATACACTACATCACTCATTCACTTATTCACACTTTCCTACATTTATGTACTACCTCACTCATTCACTTATTCACACATTCCTACATTTATGCACTACCTCACTTATTCACTCACTCACACATTCCTACATTTATGCACTACATCACTCATTCCCTTATTCACACATTCCTACATTTATGCACTACCTCACTCATTCACTTATTCACACATTCCTACATTTATGCACTACCTCACTCATTCACTCATTCACTTACTCACACATTTCTACATTTATGCACTACCTCACTCATTCACTTACTCACACCTAATTACCACTACCTAAACTCATTCATTCACTTATTCACACATTCACCTACATTTATACACCTCACTCATTCACTTATTCACCAACACACATAAAACTCATCACTCAACTTCACTAAATATTCACACTTCCTCACATTAATCCTACCTCATCATTCCAAACCTTCACAACATTCCTACATTTATCACTACCTACCACACTAACACCCTTCCCCCATTTACCCCCCTACCTACAACTCCCATCCCCATCAAATTCACACTTTCCCTACAACTTAACTCCCCCCACTCATTCACTAATATTCACATCCTCCCCACTCATTTACTTACACATAAACCCCACCCCTCTATAACCACCCCCAAACCCCCACTCAATTCCCAATCACCAATACCCTACATTTAACACCACATTAAAACTTCACCATTCCCCTCCACTTCCCACACCCCCAAAACATTTAACTTCCATAAACACTCCCTCCCATTTCCCACACATCCCCCAACAACATTTATTCAAACCTTCACTCAAAACACTTCAAACACAAATTCACCCACACTATGCACCTACTACATTCTTAACTAACATCCCTACCTACTCACACATTAACATACATAAACCATTACCCAACATTCACAATTCAATCCCCACAACAATAAACATTAACCAACCCAAACCTTTTTATTCCATTTCAATCAACATACCAACTCCTACCTAACATTCTTTTCCCATTAAAATCATATCCCCAATTATCTCCCCCACCTCAAACACTCAAAATATCACATTCCATTCCTACATATTACTTCCCCCCTACCACCCCCTAACTATAACCACATTAATCACTAACACCAAAACAAAAACTTACTAAACAACCATTACCCAAAAATACCAAAATCAATCATTCAAACACTATCACCCCCATTCTAAAAACATCCCCCACCTCACTCATAACCCACAAACCCTAATTCATCAACAATAACCACCCACAACACCCCCCTCACCCATTATAACACACCACCTACATCCCCCTATAACTACATAATTCCAATTAATACACTCATTCACTTATTCAATCAAACATTCCTACAAATACCCCACCCCCACTCTATTCACTAATTCCTACATTTACAATACCTACATACCCACTCAAATCACTTATATACACACTCCTCCAAACCCCTCCCCCCTATCCCAAATCCTCAAAAATCCCATCATTTCCTACATCAATTCCCCTACCCCCTCAACATCACCACCCCCACAATTCATCAACAAACATTTAACCCCATACACAATCCATAAACACCCACTACACACTCCATCAAATCCCACCAATCTACTTATTCCAATCAATAAACTCACCATTCCACCCTATTACACAACACACTAAACCCCCCTCATATCTAAATATCAACCTACCATAATCACATACCCAAATACCCTTCCCACCACCCCCCATCTAACCTACTAATACTCACCCTCCTCCCCACTTTAATCAACCACATTCCAATAATTTAAAAACCCCCCTTATTAAATCACCTCACCCCAACCTTTCACCACCTACAATACCTACTATATCACTACCTCCTTTACCATTCACACCTTTTCCTACCCCCCAATCCCCCCCTATCCCATCCTCTCCCCACCCAAACCCCCCATCACACAAACCCCTATATCACCCAACACCCCTAAACTCAAATATTCACCATTCATTACCCCACCACCCCCAATTCCTACTACAACCCCAACAATTTATTCTCACCACCCAACTATATCACCCCTTTCACACAACCCCCCACACACATTATCCACATAACCTCAAAATCATCAAATCTCACCACTCCAACCTCATCCCATCAACTCCAAATCACCCCATTCACAACCTACTACCACACTTCCTCAACAAAATCAACCCCCAAAACCTAATCATCCATAATCTCTCCACCCTAATTCCCATTACACCCCCCACAAACTAACCCTACATTTCAATTACTAACCCACTTCCACCACTAAACCCACCTTTCCACCCCACAATAAAACCCACTCTCATTCACTCCCCCTATCAATTCCACATCTAACACTACCCCACCAATCACCATAACCATCACTCTTCCATTTCCCTACATTCTAATTCCAAATAAAATCCAACACAACTCCACCTAAAACTCACACAATCCAAATTCCACCCATATCATTACTACCTCCACTCATTCCATCTTATTCCAATACATACATTATACCCACTTCCCCCCCAAACAATTAAATCACCCAACAAACTCACACTTCAAAACACCACTAAATGTAAATACATCATCACCCTACTCACACTCATCTCACTATCATCTTCAACATCATCCCTTTTCACTAACCAACATATATAACCCCTATCAACCACCAAAATCACATACAACTACAAACACCCCCACACATCCTACACCCCTCAAATCACTATCCAACAAATTTACCATCTAACATCACCCAAATCACACACAAATAAACTCATAACCCCATCTACCCCCTCATTCCTACACTCCCCATCATTATTCCCAACATTTATTTACACCACTCAAATTCACCCCATATCACTAACAACAAATCTTTCCCACATATTCTCACCCAACTAAAACCCCCCCCCAACACATTCTACCCACCCATCTCCTCTCACATACCCCATCACCCCCACTCCCCAACAACCCTCAAATCATACCACCAACACCCAATTCCCCCTCACTAATCACTAATTCCAAACATTCTACTATTTAAACCAAACCCTACCTCACCATTCCCAAACTCTTCACATTCCCAAACAATAAAACCCACCCAAATCCCCAAATTCACACATTCCTACACCCCCTAAACCCCAACTCATTTCATTACTCACACAAATTACCCCAATTCTATCCCTACCTCCCCAATCATCTATACTACAAAACATTCCACTTAACAAAAATAAAACCCCCTCATTAACACTAATACCCTACCCACATTCTCACAATACTCCCCAACTACCCTCCCATTCAAATTATTATCCAAACTCCCCATCCACCAACATAAATCATTCCTACCATCACTCATCTCACTAACAAAAACATCCCCAAACCACTTTACGCACATTCCTCCTTAAACCCTCACCCCCTCATTACAAAAACCCACCATTCCTACTATTTATAACACCCTACTACCTCCCCACAAAAAACATTCAATATTCCACACCCCCAAACACACAATACCTTCCACCAAAATACACTTCAACCCACCCCCCATTCCTCCATTCCTCTCCAACATAAACTATTCCCTACCATAACTCCATTCCTATTCAACTCCAACTAAATAACCCATCAACACTAACAACACAATCCTCAATCCACTTACCCCACAATATCTCCCTACCTTACCCACTAAACCACACTCAACACAATCATTCCAAACTCACCCAAACATTTACCCAACTCACCCCAACACAAAACTTCATTCCCCTCAACAACCCACACATTCCCCATACATCCCCACTACAATAATTTAACTTAACCCCCCACAAACATAAAACACACCCTTAATATAACCCCTATACTCCACCCTACACATCCACAACACATACAATACCCATACATAATTTCCCCCCCTTACATATCCCCTACCCAAACTTAACCCTCAAAATCAAAACAACCTAAACAATACTTCATAACCCCTAAACCCCCACTCATTCACCCCCCAAACTTTCACTCAATTTACCCAACCCCAAACCCAATCACCCATAAACACATACCACAAAAACCCCCCAAAACCCACCTTCACAACACCAAACCACAATCAAACATCCCCCTAAAAACCACACTTAACCATTTACCACCCACCAAAAAAAAACATATTATTAAAACCTCATTATTATCATTCACTTATTCACAACACAACCACCCCCCCTCCAACCATTACCTACCTCACAATTAACCACATAAAAATCCAAAATACCCCAACAAATATACAACCCCCCTCATTCACAAACTAACCATTAAATTACAACACATAAATAATCCCCAACTCATAATCACCATCTTTATAACACACCTTACAAACCCACATCACCCCACACTCCCCCCTAAATCCATTCACCATTAACTCAAAATAATACATTAATCTCAACTAATAACCCATTCAAAATAAATAACCTCACTCATAAAATTACATTCAAACACATTCCTACATTTATCCACTACCATAACCCATTCATAAATCAACCCAATTCCCTACAATCCCATAAAATAACCTCACCCCCCCACAATCCCTAAAATTCCAACCCATTCCAACTTACCACCTCACCCAAAAAAACCACCAATATAAACCCAATATTCATAAACATTACATCTACTAATTCCCTATAACACTAAACATAACCTACAACCCCAACACCTACCAAAAACCCATCTGTCATTCCCCCTCCATTCCACCCAAAATTCATTCCAATACATAATAACATTCACAAACTCCACCCTCACCCACTCATTCAACATCCTACAACACCCAAACCTATTACCTCACATCCACATCACTCACCACACATTCCATTTCACCAAACCCCCAACTCATTCATCACTCACACAACACCTACATTTATCACTAACTCCCAAAAATCCCATAAAACAACTTTCTAATTCATTAACTAAAAACAATTAAACCATTCATACTCACCCCAACCCAAACTAAACTTTATAACCAACAAAATTCCCCATTTAACCCAAACCCCCATCATAACCTAAACCATACACCATTAATAAACCTCCACTATTCCCCCAATCAAAACCTCAAATTACACTAAACCCACTCAAAATCCCTCCAAAATATCATTAAAAATACCCCCTACAACTTCACTAAACCCAATATTCAAACACCATTTCCTACATTTATAACCATCATATCAATTAACAAACCACACCAACCAAACAAACATACCAAAATACCTAATTTCACCACCCCCACTTACTCAAAAATTCCTACATTTACCAACTACCTCACCACCCCAACACCCTATTCAACCACAATCCTCATTATCTCATCAAAAACTCCAAAATCACCCATAAAATCCCCCCACAAACCAATCCCACAAACAATTAAAAAACCAACCCATACTAAACTTCCAACCAAATCACTACCCCATACCTAAACTTCACCTCAAACCCCCCTACATCACCCACAAAAAAACCATCACTTATTCAAAACTCATTCCTACCATTTATCACCTTACTCCCCCAACCACCTCACCTTAATACACTCAATCTCTAATACAAAAACATTCCATTACCTCACCACATTCAATTATTCCACTTATAAAAACAAAACCTTCCCTACTAACCACTCCCTTAACTTCCATAACCCCAAATTCACCCATAAAATCAAAAACAATCAAAATCACCCCATACAACCCCCTCACTAAACATATCCAAACACTCACTCCCCCCACATACCCCCCTAAACCCCTCAACATACACCATATCAAACTCCATTACCATCCCCAACCAATTCCACCCCAATATTACCCACATCTAACCCCCCACCCATTATTTACCCTCCACAATTCAAACACCCCCCCCTACTTTAACACTCCCCCATTCCCACAAACCCCATAAACCCCCTCCACACCCATCACTCCAATCAAATCCCAAAACTCACACATTCCTAATTCATAACCAAAATAAACCTAAAATCCACCTTCCCCAATCTACTTCCCATTCCACATCCCTAAACCATTTATAACTACCTCACCACCACTATAAACCCTAACAAACCCCAAATACACTACCCCCTACATTAAAAATCCAAATCATACTCACACAAAACTAAATTCCCATATTAATAAATAAAATTTCAAACCATTCACTAATTCACCATAACCCACATAAAAAATTCTAACAAACAAAACCAACAATCTTTCAATCCAAAACATCCCATTAACACACTTAATACCCCCAAACATACACATATAATCCAACTACCTCCCTTCACTTACTATCAAACAATTCCCAACATTTATCCCCCACAACCACCTCACCACTAAATCCTATCCTACCCCCACACACTCACCTAACCATAAATGTACATACCTCTACTACCATTCCACCCACACAACCCTAACATTTAACATATCCACAAACCCCTCACATTCACCACACTCACACATTCAACCCAATCATTATTCCCCCCCCCCATAACTCAAACTCTAATTCACACTCACAACAAACACTACAACCCATACATACAACCTAAATACCACATACCTCATAATACACCATAATCCTCCACATTCATAAACACAACCAAACATACCCACACCAACAAACCCCACACAAACAAACACCCTTACAACACAAATACTACAACCCCATACCTACCTCAATTCAACTAATTCACAACCTAAACATTTACCTAACTACCTCACCATTCAACTACCTCACTCTCCCCTTTCCAACACTCCTCTACCCCAATACCCCCTCAATCTCCAAACCAAAATCAAACCACCACCCCCCCCAATAACCCCCCTTACATATCAAAACTAAAATCCAAATCAACCCTTAACCCACCCACAACAATCCATACTATTCCAACACAACTCACAAATCAATTCAACCTTCACTACCTAATTTTTCCCACTTTCCACATTTCCAACCAACTAACAAACCTCAAACTTCATTAAAAACCACAATCACCCCTAACAAAATCCATACCTATCCCCTACATTCACTAAAAATCACACACCCAACAACCATTATATCTACAAACACCCCATTACACCATAACTCAAAAACCCCCATTTAACAACTACCACTAACTCTCCTTACCCAAATTATCCTACAATATATAAAAACCCCTACCCATTTACCCTACACTCATTCAACCTAAACAACCAACTTACCCCTTACCCAACTACCACCTCAATCAAAAATTCCAACCCCCTACATCCCCCCCACACACCAACCCAATCACTCACTAACTCCCCATTCCAACACCAATCACTACCCATTCACCCCAAAAACACCTAAAAACCATACAACCTATACCCACATTCCCCCTTACTTCACACAAATACTCTCAACATTCCCCAATCCAACTAACACTACCCAACACATCCCTTACTTACTCCCCCAATTACCATTCCTACACAAATAAATACCTCAACACCACCAACCTAAAATTTCCAAATAACACACCCCCACAACAAATCCCCCTAAACCATATTTCCCCACCTAACCCAACTTCAACCAAAACAAACCTAACCTCCCACCCAATTACCCCCCTCCTCATTCACTATAACAATCACACTATCCCCTCAAATCTATCCAAATACATTAACCCTACCTCCCATCTCCTACCAACACACACCTAAAATACACACATACTAAAATACCAAACACTTAAATCATAAAACCACTCCCCCCCCACCCACTCACCTATCACATTCCCTCCATTCTTTATTCACTATCATAAACCTCAATCCCATAAACCAAAATTCCACCCCCATTTAAAATAATCATTAAACACCACATTCCACAATCATAACCAAAAAAACCACATCCTACCCTACACTACACACCCCTAATTCATCATAACTTTTTCCCATATTCAAACATTTATCCCCCACCTCACTAAATCCAAACTCATCTAAATTCCTACATTTATACCACAACACTCACTCATTATACATCATAAAACAATCCAAAAAATTTCCAATAACCCTCCCTCTTCAAACTCAACAATCTCACAAAAACTCACCTCACTAAAATTCCCATTTCCAACCCAACCCCTATACCTTTAACACCATTATCATTTCATTCAACTTACATCCATTAAACATCATACCACAATTAACCACCCACACTACTCCACCCCTCCAACATACTCACCTCCAACTACATTCCTACCCATCCTACCAAACCCCAACCATCAATAAACCTCCCCATCCAACCCATTCAACCACTACAAAACTAACCCTTACCATCAATTTCCCCACTCCACCCCCCACATATCACATCCCTATCAATTCCAAAACACATTTACCAACCCCCACAACTAAACCCCAATTTCACTTAAACCATTCACACCCCTACCCCTATTACAATACCTACACTTTCAACCTTCACCACCCATACAACACACACTACCACACCATTCACTCCTCCAAACAAAAATCTTCTCCCCCTATCTACCTCATTAACCCAATTCCCCACAACCATCAAATACCCCCAAATACAACTACCAAATCCTTTTACACAAAAATCAAAACCCTCATTAATTATTCCCTACCCAATTCCTAAAATCCCAATTTATCCACCAACCTCCACTCATTCAACTTCCCCCCCACCCACCCCATTCCAATCCCCAACCTCTATCAACTACCCCTATAAATTATCCCCAAATAACATCCATCTCCAAATGTATCCACTACCTCATCATTCACTTAATCATCCCCCCCATTCACAATACAAATAATTTACCCCACATAAACCCTCACCTACACAAAATCCACACCCCCTACCATAAATTATAACCACTTCACAAATCATTCATCTCACTATCACCACATTCCAAACAAAATCCTAACTCCCATAACCATACACTCCACCTTCCCTTTCACAAATTCTTAACCTAAATCCCCATTTACTCACTCCCCAAATACTCATTCCCCCCCATTCACACATACTCCTACATTACAACCTCACTCATTTCATTTACTCACTACTTTCCTAAAAACAATTACTAACCTTCTCCCATTCACTATTTCACACACAATACCTACAATTTATACAATACCCCCCCACTCATTTTCACTTATTTACTACCATTCATCATCCACCAAACCACCACTACAAACTCACCAAAACCTCCTTAATTCCAACCAAATTCCAACATTTAAACCTAACAACCTAAATCAACCACCCCATAATCCCACTTTTAATCAACAAAATACCTTCCTTTAATCATTTACCTCAATCCCAACTTATTCACCACTTCATTTCTACCTTTAATCCACTACCATCACTCATTCACTTCCACACTCACACTCCTACATTTATGTACCCACTCACCACTCACACCTTCATCTTTCCCCCCACCATTATCAAAAAAAATTAATCAAAACCCCATTCTACTTAATAACACATAACATTAAACATTCTAATTAACACATCACAACCCACACACATACACTTTCTCACTCACAACATAACCAAACATCCTCAATCCAACCCCAAACACTTATTCACTACCTCCCACTCATCCCACTCCACATTCACCCACACTTTTACACATTAAACCTTTACTACCTCATCCTCACTCAACCTTATTCCACACATTCCTAATCACATACATACCTCAACACCTTCACTCTACTTATTAACAACATTCCTAATTCCATTTATGTACTCACCCTCTAATCCAATCCCCCCAAATATATCCCACATATTCCTACCCCTCAAACATTTATCCCCTTAAAAACTTCACTAACCTTTCACTTATTACCACACAAAACATTAATAATCCCCCCACCACTACCCAAACAAATACACTCATTCACTCCCCCAACATTCATACCCCCATACATATATTCACTACCCACTTTAATCCTCCCCTAACTTACATCACCTTTCCTCCCCCTTATAAACTAAAACTAACCTCACCCATTCACTTACCCACACACATTCCTAACAAAATCACTACCTCACTCACACTCATGTCCACACATTCCTACATTTATCACTACAAATCACTCACCAAACAACTTATCTCACAATTAACACATTTATCACCCACTAACCTACTCTTCACTAATACTCCAACCATTTATACATTCCTACACAACCCAACTACATTTAACCTCACTCAATTCTCACTTTTACCACATTATCCATTAACCCTATCCTACATTTTATCAATAACCAACACATCATTCACCCCACACTTACCTCATACAATTCCAATTTATCTAACCCAAACCTACTACCTCACTCAAACACATAAACTTTCACAAATTACCCCCACTCTTAACTACCCACAAATTCATAACATACTGTAACTATTCTCACCCATTCACTTATTCACACATTCCTACAATAAATCCACATTGAAAAAACCTTCACATTATAAATCAACTTATAAACACAGTAAAAATTCCAAAAATTCTTTCCAAACAACAAATAAACTCCCAAATCATCCTTACTCACACACATTCCTACTAACCATTTACCCTTGTACTACCTCTTATATCCACTTTCATTCCCACGTTAACATTCCTACTCCTACCCAATCACTCACTATACTCACAAAAATTCCCTTATTAATCATAAACATTTTTACATTAAATACCCACTACCTCACCTCATACTCACTTACTCAAAAAACATATTCCTACATTTACATACACTACCTCACTCCATTCACTTATCACCACATTTCTACATTTATACCTACCATATTAAACACTCACATCAACCCACAACTCCACACATCCTTACAACATTAATGTACCACACCTCATCATACACTTATTTAATTCAACAATTACATTACAATTACTATGCATACCTCAACTCACATCACTTACTCCAACTCACACCCCTGCACCATTTATGCACTACCATCACTCAATTACTCATTCACACATTCCTCATTTACACCCTATCACCTACCTCACTCATCCACTTAACCACACATTTCTACATATTTATAACCTCACTCATTCACTTATCTAAAATATCAATTCACCCTACATTTATGTACTACCTCACTCATTCACAAACATACTCAAACACATTCCTACATTTAAACACTAACTCATCACTCATTCAATCATTCACAACCATTCCTACATTTATGCACTACCTCACTCACAACACTTATTCACACCATTTCTACAACAATGCACTACCATCACTCATTCACTTATCCACAACATTCCTACATTTATGCACCTACTCACTCATCACTCACTTATCAAACAAACACACATTCCTACATTTATCCCAACACAACCAAACCACAAAATCTAACTCATTCACTTACTCCACATTTCTAAATATATGCAAAACTACCTCATTCATTCACTTATCACACAAACTTTCATACATTTATCCACCAACTAACAACCAACTCACTCACCTCATTCACTCATTCACACATTCCCTACATTTATGCACTTCCTCACTCATTCACTTATTCACACATTCCTACATTTAAACCCCCAATGTACTACCCTCACTCCATTCACAATTATATCCTTACTTTCCTACATTTTATGTACTACCTCAACTTCATTCACTTTATTCACACATTCCCTACATTTATGCACTACCTCACCTCATTCATTTATTCATACTTTTCCTACATTTATGTACTAAAACCTCACCTCAATCACTTATTTACAACATTCCTACATTAACATAATACCTCACTCTTCACTTATTCACACATTTTACAAACTAAAATCCTCACACTATTACTACCTCATCATTGAGTTTCACATTCACATTTAAACATACCCTACATTCACACTTTCTCCTACATTTATTTATGCACTACCTCACTCATTCACTTATTCACACATTCCTACATTTATGCATTACCTCACTCATTCACTTATTCACACATTTCTACATTTATGCACTACCTCACTCATTCACTTATTCACACTTTCCTACATTTATGCACTACCTCACTCATTCACTTATTCACACTTTCCTACATTTATGTACTACCTCACTCATTCACTTATTCACTTATTCACACATTCCTACATTTATGTACTACTTCACTCATTCACGTACTCACACATTCCTACATTTATGTACTACCACACTCATTCACTTATTCACACATTCCTACATTTATGTACTACCTCACTCATTCACTTATTCACACATTTCTACATTTATGCACTACATCACTCATTCACTTATTCACACATTCCTACATTTATGCACTACCTCACTCATTCACTTATTAACACATTCCTACATTTATGCACTACCTCACTCATTCACTCATTTACTTATTCACACTTTCCTACATTTATACACTACCTCACTCATTCACTTATTCACACTTTCGTACATTTATGTACTACCTCACTCATTCACTTATTCACACATTCCTACATTTATGCACTACCTCACTTATTCACTTACTCACACATTCCTACATTTATGCACTACCTCACTCATTCACTTATTCACACATTCCTACATTTATGCACTACCTCACTCATTCACTTATTCACACATATCTACATTTATGCACTACCTCACTCATTCACTTATTCACACATTTCTTCATTTATGCACTACCTCACTCATTCACTTATTCACACATTTCAACATTTATGTACTAACTCACTCATTCACTTATTCACACATTCCTACATTTATGCACTACCTCACTTATTCACTTACTCACACATTTCTACATTTATGTACTACCTTACTCATTCACTAATTTACTTATTCACACATTTCTACATTTATGCACTACCTCACTCATTCACTTACTGACACATTTCTACATTTATGCACTACCTCACTCATTCACTTATTCACACATTTCTACATTTATGCACTACCTCACTCATTCACTTATTCACACATTCCTACATTTATGCACTACCTCACTCATTCACTTATTCACACATTTCTACATTTATGCACTTCCTCACTCATTCACTTACTCACACATTTCTACATTTATGTATTACCTCACTCATTCACTTACTCACACATTCCTACATTTATGCACTACCTCACTCATTCACTTATTCACACATTTCTACATTTATGTACTACCTCACTCATTCACTTACTCACACATTCCTACATTTATGTACTACCTCACTCATTCACTTACTCACACATTCCTACATTTATGCACTACCTCACTCATTCACTTATTCACACATTCCTACATTTATGCACTACCTCACTCATTCACTTATTCACACATTCCTACATTTATGCACTACCTCACTCATTCACTTATTCACACATTTCTACATTTATGCACTACCTCACTCATTCACTTATTCACACATTCCTACATTTATGCACTACCTCACTCATTCATGTTTTCACTTACTCACACATTTCTACATTTATTTACTACCTCACTCATTCACTTATTCACACATTTCTACATTTATGCACTACCTCACTCATTCACTTACTCACACATTCCTACATTTATGCACTACCTCACTCATTCACTTATTCACACTTTCCTACATTTATGTACTACCTCACTCATTCACTTATTCACACATTCCTACATTTATGTACTACCTCACTCATTCACTTACTCACACATTTCTACATTTATGTACTACCTCACTCATTCACTTACTCACACATTCCTACATTTATGCACTACTTCACTCATTCACTTAGTCACACATTCCTATATTTATGCACTACCTCACTCATTCACTTATTCACACATTTCTACATTTATGCACTACCTCACTCATTCACTTATTCACACATTTCTACATTTATGCACTACCTCACTCATTCACTTATTCACACATTCCTACATTTATGCACGTTATTTTTCACTCATTCAGAAAATTCACACATTTCTACATTTATGCACTACCTCACTCATTCACTTGCTCACACATTTCTACATTTATGTACTACCTCACTCATTCACTTATTAACACATTCCTATATTTATGTACTACCTCACTCATTCACGTACTCACACATTCCTACATTTCTGTACTACCTCACTCATTCACTTACTCACACATTCCTACATTTATGCACTACCTCACTCATTCACTTACTCACACATTCCTACATTTATGTACTACCTCACTCATTCACTTACTCACACATTCCTACATTTATGTACTACCTCACTCATTCACTTACTCACACATTCCTACATTTATGTACTACCTCACTCATTCACTTACTCACGCATTCCTACATTTATGTACTACCTCACTCATTCACTTTACAAAGAAAAGATCGCGTTCCTATCTCACGCAGTTCGCAAATATATTTTAGTAACTACTCGTAGTTCAAGAGTTTTCATTGAGAAAGCTGAAAAAGTACCTCTGATCACAGGGACACCGCAATTTAAATGCGGGAGAGGTCCAGTTCAAAATTCACAGTTTAAAATGTTTTGCCCCAAGTCGTCTAAAGATCTACCAAATCATCCGCTGGGATCTACCGGTAGATTGGGATCGACTGGTTGCCGACCAATGGACGTTAAACAAAAAATTCGCAGTATATATAAACAATGCAAAACAAAACAGTACTATTGTGGCAGTGCTCGTTGACAAGGTGGTTACCTCACATGACCGTTGCATGCCCAGGTTCTTTGCTTCAGTAGCTAGTGATGACATGATGAATGATTACAACAGTCACACACACAGCGAGCGATGACACAACGCCAAACAGAGCTTCCATATAACTAGTCAACGCACAGTCAACTGAAAATAGTTTATTTACACTGATGTGGACCACTGCTGTTACTTGACCTCTACAATCTTGGTCCGTCACTCTTCCTTCCTTAACTCTCGTTCAGCATTGTAACTACACATTATAACATTTAACCGTCAATGGTTGTTCAGGTGCTATCAGTATCTACCTGTTCTTTCTTCCTAACAAATCCTTGTTTATTGTTACATGTCGTTCTGTGTTCAGGTTATCTTTGTAATACCGGATGCCTCCGGGGTTGTTTTTTTCCCTTCTATAGATGAAGAATAGGACTACTGTATAGATGTAATAAATTTCACACTACGTACCTTTTTTCCTTCTGAATAGATTCTAACTCACATCACTGTTCTTCCTTCTTAGAAAAGAATTCTAATTGTCAAATATGTTGGGTTAATCACCACCCAATCTAGTCTCCTTCCCTGAGAATTTTCATAACACATTCTACTTGACTATTGTCTTCAACATGGCTACCCTTGTCTCTCTCGAGTATGTGTGAGACCTGCACTGTCTAACTCACGCTTCTGACTCTAGATGGAAAGCGTGCCTCACTGGATTTTCGTTCACCTATTTTCTCATGCACATTCTTATCCGTACATCCCCTTTTTCTACTCTATCTAGACTTTCCTATATCTGATTCTCATTATTCGTTTTCTTATCTGCCACATCTATCTCCTTATCCCTGCAAAATAAATTATTTATCCATAGGAGAAAAAATTTATTTCCATGGTTGTACCAAAACTATTGTATTTTTCTTATATACAAAAATCCTTAGCAATGTGCTGTTACAACCCTTGTTCACACATAACTAATTTCGATCTCTCCAATGGACAATTTCTTTTTACACAACATAATTATTATTGTACTGGGAACATTCTTGTCCCGTCCTTTTAGCAATAAATACATTCATCAACATCTCCTTCCCTTTCATACTCCTAATGAAGAACAATTTATATTTCTCCATTTCTATCATTCACAATCGACCAAGTTTATTTTCTGACAATCACTCTTTCACTTCTGCTATCTCACACGCACACCATTTTGCAAACAATATTAATGTATCACACACCTGGTGTGGTTTTATTTTACCATTACTTCACTATACTCAGAACCTGCTCTGTGTCCTGTCTTATTATGTGCAGTTTACATGTCTACATGAGCCATTTAGTCATCGACATGTCTGCGTAAGCCATTCAGTCGTCGTAGTCTCATTCTAATGCCGTCCCCCTGTCTATCCCTGGGAGAAATGTTTACCTCCCATTTACGAACACTTATCTTCCCTTTGTCCTATCTGCTTATGTTACATGATTTTAAATACATACTTTTGACATGTTATATTTTCCACTTGGACCGAAGACGCAGCAAACGAGATGAATGCAGTCAGCGACTCATAGCTTGACTGCTTGCGTCAGGATCAGCGAACAGAGCTGACCAAGACCCTTTCCACCTCCAAGTGGTGGTCCTGGAAACAGCCTGCATCACTGCAGTCTGGCTGAAAGAGTAGGGATCGAAGAGGGAAGGCAAACCCGGTCCCAAAAATGTTGTGCCAAAAGGCGCAAATATCGCAGCATCGCTCTAAACGGACATAACGCAACCAACGTCCTTTTCAGGACGAACGAGGAGGAAGAAGAATATCAAAACTGAGGAATTACTCTTTTCCCGTCACTTTTCTTAAGTGACCTTTAATTCCTCTTTACATTTATGACTGTTCTTCCCCTTGTCTTTCGCTCTCACATTCTGCCCACTCTGTATATATCCATACAAAGTTTATTTCCTTTTACTCATCCAGTCACTCCTATTGTCGTACATGTAAACCCATCATATAGTATTATTTTCTGTCACCACACACCTGGTGTGAATTGTTTGGCCTCTTTCTTCTCTCGTATAAAGCCTAAACATGTCTTCTGTCGTGTCTTTGTATATACATAGTTCATGATGGCGTGAGCCATTTAACTATCATGGCAACACTGAATTGCCATCGTCCTCTCCACCCTTTTCTAACTAGACTTCCGTCCTTGGTCTACTACGCGGAAATATTTGCAACTTCTTGGGTCTACTTATATTAAACCATTTTGTCGCTTTTACCTATTTGCGTGTTTTTCTGCTGCTGACCTGTCACTTGACTTCTTTTTCTACTTATGTCTATCTCTCTTTACTCTATTTTTACGTCCTTCCCTCATCACTTTGTTTTATGGTTTCTCCATATTTCGTATTTTCTCACTGTCATTGTTCAGTACTCCCTGTCTGTATGATGTTCCTGCGCCTTCTCACTTCTCTTTTCTTCTTTGTCCCTTTCTTTTGGCTTCTCAATGTCCGTTCCCTCTCTGGAACCTCTCTTTGTGCTACCTCCTTTTCTTTCCTTCTCCACAACACTGTCTCCCCGTGTCTGAATTTCTACTGTATATGTTCGGTGAGGGTTACCGTCAATAGACTCTCATTTGTAGTCTAGCAAACGCCGCACTTATCGTTTTTATATGTTTTTCGTTCCCTCCCTGGAACGTTCTCAACACATTTCTCTTCTCTTCATGTATTACGGAGAAAAAATATATGATTTTTCTCCAAAGTCTTCATAAGACTCCGGCCACTGCCGCAAAAATCTCTCTCCTCACTTCTACATTCGTTCCTTCTAGAACTCTCCCTTCTATATGTCTGTGCCATCCTTCCTGTGGCTTCTCAATACTCCCGTCATTTCTCCATGGCTCTCATCTCTTATCTATTTCCCTATGGTTCTCTATTGTGTTCGGTGGCGTATGACTCCACTAAAAGTCTCCTCGCGATTAGCTAACGCCGCCATTTTTATATATCTCCTTCAATCGTTTATCCGCCTCTGACAATTCCCCCCCCCCCCCCCCCCCCCCCCCCATCTAGTCTGGCTGATTGTCTCTGCATATCGTCTCCACGTTTCTGCTCTGTCCGCAAGCATTTTATTTAGGTTGTATACTGGGTCCTCCCATTCTCTACTCCTATTTCTATTTATGTAAGTAGTTTTAAAAATAATTAATATTCTTCATAGTCCTCACATCTGCTAATAGTTAGCTCATGATCTTTAAAAATGTATTATAAATTCATACCTTAACGGATTTCGATAAAACTTGGATAGAATGAACGCTTCCTATTGGGAAAATGAAAGGATACCTTGGAAGGAAGGAAAGATATAAGTGTGTAGTGAAATGAAGAGAAAACAAGTACAGAAGAAGCACAGATCGCCTCAAACCAAGAGATTGAACAACAATCTAAACGGTCTCAAGACGGTGCTTTCTCGTACGGGATATCATAACATGTGATTTATTCATGTATTTTGTTATCTTCTGCACAGTAGACACTATCTTATCATGCTATCTCTGTAACATACTACCATGAATCGCTCATTTATATACAAACACTGAAGACATGGTCGCCCCATGAACATCAGTAGTGGGTGAGCTTGTTGGAACACCATAGCCACCTATTACCTTTTGTTTCATGTTTTATGATCGTTCCTGATCGAGCTCATGATCGAGTGTCTGATTGAGTTCGTGATCAAGTATCAACTAAAAACTTGAGGACCTTTGATCGTGCTAACTGGTGCCTAGTGGTCAAACAATCTTCAACACCTTAGTCCCCCGTAGTTATAGGACGAGCTGAAGGAAAGTCTTCTTGATTACCAGTGTGTCTCAGAAACCTCGAACAGACGTGACGTAATGCAAGTTGAGTTTACATGTACTCAATCCTACAAACACTGTGAGCGTTCAAAAGCGATAGTCAATGATGAGAAATTCCAGAGACTAGATAGCAAGAGATACCAAAACTGCTGTGACAGACTTTATAATTTCATTGGAAGATACCTCCAAGACTTTTTACTATTATTTATTTCACTTTGTAAATATAAATAATCATACATTTTACAATCTTCCAACACCCATTTCTCATTACAAGAATATATAGATAGGCATAATAAATTATGAAATTGTACTAATTTGACTTGTTAAATTTGTAACTGTTAAATTTTGAGTTACTTTTTTAAATTTAATTATATTATCACATAGGGTTACTATAGCGAAAGTGGCACAGTATACTTCTGAAGCCTAAATCTATTGTCCAGCTCAGAGTATTCACAGCCGTAACTCAATTGTGATACCAGTGTACATCTCTGGCACTGGGACTTCATACTTTCTAGAGAGAAATTCTACTTCTTCTCTACCACCATCATCACACCAGAAAAACCTTTCGCTACACTGTTGAGTTAGGAAAGGCAGGGGCAGCGAGGAAGGGAGCTTGTCACCCCCAAGTTAGAGGGGCCCGCACAGGCAAAACCGTTTCTTACGGCCGTTCATCATCGTTCTTCAAACCCCCAAGGAGTATAGGCATTCACCAAACTTATGCCACGTCATTCACTGCCGTGCCATAAACTCGAGGTCTTTTCTTGTTTTCTTCATCCCTGTCATGTCTGTCTCCGATGCTCTTCTCCATGTGCTCTTTGATCTATTTCTTTTACTCTGGGGTTTCCAGAACAAGGACTGCCTTGTAATACTATCAATATGTTTCCTTACTGCATGTTCTGTCCATCGCCACCTTCCTTTTCTCATCGCTTTTTCCACTGGCACTTGTCTGGTTTGTATCATCAGTCACACATTAGATATCTTGCCATATCCTTGTAGTCTACACAAGCACCCATTAAGGAAATCTGTAGCTTCTTGGGTATTGTTTTTGGTGTTCTCCATGTTTCAGAGCTGTACAATATGACTGATTTGAAATGTGAGTTTCTGAATTTTGTATTGAAATGGATAACTCTTTATCTCCACATATTCTCATCTCATCTCATAATCGGAACCTCTTCTACCCCGTGAAACGAGGTGTAGAGTGTACCCAAGTGCACAAGGCCCATGGGTGGACATGTAATCGAAGTGACTTGGCAAACAGGTGATTAGCCCATTGTGCCCGAACTTGCCCTCATGTGTACTCATATTCGCTATAAAACCTCCGAACTTTCGAGACGTCTTTCCAGCCAAAATGGACAAAGCCTCATATACCCGAAGGTTTCGAGGGATGTCCTTCCTCATCTGCACAAAGGCATTTATAGAGGAACTCTCAGGACCCGTAGGTCTGAGGAAAGGAGCAAATCTGAAGACAGGCACAGCAGTCTTTGGTACTGGGAGGTCTCCACTCAGAGTGGTGTACCACACACAGTCAGTAAAGACAAAGGTCGCCTGCGGCCTCCATTTATCTCCACATATTTCCCACTGTAATGAAAACTCCCCTTGCCTTCTGTATTCTTATTTTGGTATCACTGTCTGTCCCTCCAATTTTGTCGTTATTGCTGTCAAGGTATGTGTATAATTCTACATCTTGTAGGTACCTACACGATAGGTGTGTTTCTTCAAGTACAATGTTGTTATCGTTTCCTGCATCTATTTTCACTATCTTTGTCTTTTCGCTGTGTATTTTTTTAGACCCACCCGCTGTGACATCTCATCTAGTATTTTCATTTTCTCTTACATGTAATTACGACTATAAGACACAAGAGTCAGGTCATCGACATCAAATTTCATAATAATAACCATGATATCACCATATATTACGCTACACATAAGGATAAATCATGAAAAACTCAAGGTCACTATTAACCGATTAACATTAAAAAGAAAAATATGATTGACACCAGCGCCATCTAGAGTACATGTAGCAGTACAGTATCTCTTTTTAAGACAACAACAATTATCTTTAACTCGACCTTGACCTTATTTATGTGGTTTGCTTTGATAATCAAAGAAGATTTGAAAGCATTATGATGTTTGCTGATTGTATAACTGGAATAATGTGTTGAACCAAACGTCAATATTAAGCTTCAAATATCAGTGAGAATTGGGTTAGTTTAATTCTTATGTCAACTTGCCCGTTTTCATCTTTTTAATTTATTTTATTGATACATATTTCTGTTTAAAACTAGAGAGAGCCTAATAGCTTTACCCATTCTTGACACACACTCAGAGATTCACACATACGCCCTGACAAGTGCGCGCTTTGGCACTTAGTAGCTTTTCACGCGCAAGTGGTCAGAGCGCTGGTATTTTATTGAAATATCTTTAAAAATAGGATGTGATAGATCTCAAGATCTTTCAACCTCTTGACTAATTGATGGTAACTCCTACTGGCTGATCAAACTGAGTACTGTCTCTTGACTTGATGGTAAACTCTTACATGCTGAGCACTGTCTCTTGAATTGGTGGTAAACTTAAAGGATGAGCATTGTATCTTGACTTGATGGTAAACTCTTAGAAGTTGAGTACTGTCTCTTGACTTGATGGTAAACTCTTAGAAGTTGAGTACTGTCTCTTGACTTGATGGTAAACTCTTACAGGCTGAGTACTTGTGGCGAGATGGAAGTTGGATAGAAAATAATTGATATAGTTCCTAGAAATGGAGAATAGAACTGATGAACTAATGGTAGGGAAAGCACAGGTAGTTACCTACACAGTTCTAGATTGTAGCTGTAGAAGAGAGCTGTGAAGCAACTCACGTTCTCGTTAGACCTATCCTTTGCTCCAAAGGTGTCTCTGTTAATACTTGATGTGAAACGTAGCTTGTTATTTACTCATACCAATTAAAAGTATTATATAATTCTCTTAATTTCCATTCAATAACAACATTTCGAGCAGAAACTGGAATTTAACCAAATAAATCAATTGCGAGTTATAAAATATATCTGTACATTTATTAATTTAAAATAGAAGTTTGGTTAAGATTGCAGATATGTATTTACACAAATCAAAACCTGAAAAATTAAAATATGTCGATGTCTTTGTCCATCATTTTGGCCATTGGTGACTTCTGGATCTTGTTTCTTCAAGGTAACTATTACTTATCTAGTTTAGGTCCTTTCACTGCAGACACTTCCCGTCATTAATCAGGTGTTGATTTCCAAGACCTTTATTTCCCTGGACAGGAAGAAGGACTGGGGAAAGGGGGGGGGGGGGGTGGAGGGGGGAAGGGGGGGGGGCTACTATCTGGTGAATTGCAGAGGTGGTCTTTTCATCACCCACACTGCAGTCTGTTATGCTTCAGCTCAGCAGCTGTTGTTGTGACTCTCTCGGATAAGAAACCTGAAACATATGCACAGATTATAGTATCTGTTTCCTACCACCAAAGACGATCTTCTGATGACGACGAGCGACTATTAATCAGACTCCTCATTTAGACAACATAGTCCAAGAGGCCGTGGTGTGACGATATTGTGGGTGTCCTTTTACATTTTTTCTTTCTCTCCTACATTATCCATTTATTTCTTCATTTTTCGCACATGAATTCGTGCCATTGACTCTCCCTAAATTGCTATTCCTTTTCTCACACTGCATTAGTGTTATTTCATGGGTAATTGAATATCTTGAGGATTAATTGTAATCGCTTAAGTGATCGTGTCAGCTTGAATGCAGACGGTGAACGTGAAAGTAATGGCTGACTGACGTAACTCATTTCCGCCGCAAACAGAGCAGGTGGGTGACCACCTGTGTTTCGCGGTTGGTCACTGCGCCTCCCGACACCTAGGCGGGAGGGGACAAAGGAAGCCATATTGTCTGTCTGAGGGAACCGGCTGTGGTCTGCGTACGTCATGAATTATCTGCGTGGCGGAAGATTTGAGTACTCATAATAATCACTTTATCACTTTTATCCAGACATTATCGGCGTCTTTATTACAGATAAAACATGTCTGAAGAGTCATTATGAGCAAGGTAATCATTAGGAATTGTCACGAGTGGAGAAAAAGAGTTTGTCTGTGACAGACCAAAGTCTGAGTGAGGAGTAAGATAATAGATGTGTATCTGAAATAGAGAATGTGAATGTTGAGTGGAGGTATAACAGTCAGTAGTACAAAGGGAGCCGCGCTAGCGTAGTGGTTATAACACCGCTCTGGCGACCGGGTGATTCAGGATCAAACCCGGGCGACGGCATTTGAGGATTTTTCGTCGACCGTGATTTGGACTGGATTAACTCGAGACCTGGCGAGGACATTTGAGGAGTGTCGTCGACCAGGGACTGGCGGCTCCTGAGCCGACCCAGCTCTAATGGGTACCTCCGAAAACGGCGAGTATCTGCCTGAATGGCGAGGGACACTTGTCTCTGTACAAGAAAATAGGATACTCACGTAAAAATCAATGTCAGGTTAGACATTAAAAAATAACCTGAGATTTCGCCTCGAGTATTATCGGGCGTACGAAAAAAAAAAAAAAAGTAGTACAAAGTTGATAAGCAATCTTTTATCCCACCACTCGGACTTCTTTTAAATGTTAACCCCCACTCACCCTCTCTTCCACACATACATCCGCAATTGAATATAGATTGAGTAAGGGACTCATACACAACAAGTGACTTCACATTCAACAATAACAAATACATAGAGATAGAAAGAGAATTATGAGCGCAAATAGTTTTTTCTATGTTTATTAAAGTGCAAATAAAAAACAATTGGGTCTGAAAATACACAGGCACAAGAAAAAATAATGAGAATAAATGCAGGTAAAGATAACAGGTTTGAACTTGAAGAAACCCCACTACAAGGTGTAGAATCGTACACAAATCTTGGCAGCAATATAGACAAAGTTGGAGGGACAGACAGTGATATCAAACTAAGAATACAAAAAGCAAGAGCAGCTTTCATTGCATTGGGAAATATATGGAGATCAAGAGAAATTGGATCCAACACGAAAATAAGAATCTTCAACTCAAATGAGAAGTCAGTACTATTATTTGGCTCTAAAACATGGAGACCAACAAAGACAACAACCAAAAAGCTACAGACTTTCATAAATGGGTTCTTGCGTAGAATAGATGGATTAAAATGGTATTACAAGATTACCAACGTGGAACTGGTGACAAGAACCCAACAAGTGCCAGTGGAACAAGAGATGAGAAGAAGACGATGGCGATGGATAGGAAACACACTGAGGAAACCTGTTGATAGCATTACAAAACATTACTTGTTCTGGAATCCCCAGTGCAAGAGATTCAGAGGTAGACCAAGAAGCATAGAGAAGAGAGCTGGAAACAGAGGTGAAAATGATGAGGAGAACGTGGAAAGAACATGCGATGATGGCACTTGACAGGAGGACTTGGCATGTGTTTGTTGAAGGCCTATGCTCCGTTGGAAGTGGAGGCTTATGAATGAATGAATGAAATACAAAAATAAAACTATTATGCCTGAGCGATGTCAGGGAAAACAAATAAAAGCACAATCACTACCTTACAGAAAAACCACACAACAAATACAATCTCAAACCTATTCTGGTTTACAATCCAGAATGGCAGCTTAAGTTGAATAAAAATAATATTAATTTTAGAAATCCACAGAGGTACCTGGAGTAACACAAACACCCACTATTAAGTCTACGGTCCCCTGTCTCTATGGCAAGACGACTGTGATCTAGGCTACACAGAAAACAAAACACCACAACCCAAACACAACAAAGCTCAAAGAAACAATGTCGAGAGGTAAACACTCTCTATTATAAGCACAACCCAGCACTCCCTCGATAATTCATTAACTTCCACTTCGTCTCTGAGTCCCTGAGTCTATATTTTCCCTGTCCGTCAGTTGACGTATTATTCCTCTACACTTGAAACTTGTCCTCTTCCCTGTCTCTCAATCGACGAGGGGTGGAAATCAATTTAATTCAAGGATGACGGACGTCAGTACGGAATATATCCACGAGTGACTCAAATATAAATAAACCCTGATATCCGGGAGGTTTAAAGAGTCCAAACTCATGTTTAGTGTAGGGAATGCGCCTTAATATAACCGAGAGACGCTTGGCCAGTCATATTTGTGATTGCGCGTGGAGTGAACAGGGCCAAAGCTACCTACAAATAGGTTAGGATTGGCGCAATATTCTAGATTTTGGTGAGCTTGGGCGTTGGCTGTCTCTGGAATCTTTGTACTGCAAGAAATGGTTTGGGTCCGTCCCCCCCCCCCCCCCCCCCCGTCCCCACCTCACCCCAAAAAAACTGGACCCACATCGGGAATCCAATCGCGACCGGTAAAATCCACACAGGGAAGGCAATTCCGGCTTGGACTATTTGTATTCCAGTTTTCCTTTGGTAGTGTATGGGAGCTTTACTGAAAATACAAATGCATACAACCGCTATAAGAATCTGTCCTTACATAAGGGTTCAATATATAGTTACAAAAGTTCATAGTACATCAGGCAATGTTTACAGTAAACGACAATGTACGTTCCCCCTACACATTAGCTAAGAAAGTCAAACAACCATCTCCCCTTCCCGCCGTATCGACCGCTCGAACGCTGGTGACTATGGAGACCAGGCGTACGCACGCAGGGATTACGTAAATACGTCTAAGGGTTGAATGTAAACAAACCAGGTGCCCTGCTGACCTTGACCCAACTAGGCCTGCGTGAAAATGTCCGCCCGCAAGGAGTCTTTTACACAATTAATAACACTACCACTGGGTTGATACACACTTACCAACAACAACATTTACATATATACGACAATAGACCTTATAAAGGTACTCATGGGTAATCCTCTATATGGTGTGTGCAGTATACTCTTATGAGTCATCAAAATAGCACAATTATTTACAACACTAGGAATATTATTTACTTTTATTCGTTGGGTTTAACGTTGTTTAGGAAAAATTGACATAAACTCACACCCGCTTTCCTTCGAACAAAAAAAATTTACTGAAAGGCACATTCTAGGTAATTTAGTGGTAGGTAGCGAACTTAGTCACTTTTCCGTCATGATAAGTGATAGAAAAAACTTAACACTATGCGCGTTAGCCCCAAAGATTATGACTAAGCTCCTAATACACCCACTGTCTATTTAATTAAGGGCTCTTACTGAAATGTTAAGAATTCCAATAACATCAACAATGTAGCTGGTCAATATTGAAAAGCGCCCACTCTACAGTAGATAATTCTGGAGACATTAAGTGCTAGACAAAGTGAGTTGCCCAATTATATAGTAGACTACAGCCTGCAGATGTTCGTCTCACCTGCGAGTCGAAGTCCATGGAAACTGTCACAGGGTTAACCCGAAGGTTAACCAGAGAGAGTTCTCGTTGTGGTGACGCCGTTGTCAATGGCTCAGATTTGCCTGGCAACCGGTTGAAGATAGGCAGCAGGAGTGGGAGAAGGTGAATTTAAGACTTTGTTATAAGTTCCCAGCAGATAGTCCCAGTGATTCTAAATCTCGAGACACTGTCACTCCTACCACTCTACCCCCCTCTCGTTATAAGCTCGCTAGCCCCCACCTCCCATATTACACTGAGTGAACAGAAGAGGAAGAAAGGAAGAACTGTATGTCTCTTTCGCACACTTTCTTTCCTTCTCTATATATGTAATTTCGTGTGTTGGTAACGCAAACACAACTACAACATTTATTGAGTTACTTAAAGGTAACAACAATCAATTCCAATAATACAAATGCAATAAGAACTAACATTAACTATACCTGGAAAATATGATAATAGTTAAATGCCTTAACCTTTACAATTGCACGTCTGATAACCTTTAGCAGACGGCGTTAATATCATATACCGTAACAATTCCCTGTACACCGGGAAAAAAAAAATCGATAGATTTTTTTTCAAGATCTATCCGACTTAACAATTTTTCAAAAAAATTTAACACAATTGTGACATATGGCCGACGATGTTCTGAGTAGAACCGTGTTGCGGTCATGTCAACTAACTATTTGTCATAGTCATCTAACATTAATCACATTATATATCAATTATACATATTATTATATCAACTAAATAAAATGTCCAATGTTAACAGTGAATGATAGAATTAAATTAAAGTAAGGTCTGTCGTATTAGTATGTCATATAGGAATTAATTTGACTAATTAAAATTAAATTAATTAATTAAACTAAGAGTTAAATTATTAAGGTTCTAATGTAACGCGATGTTATGAGAGAAGAAAAGACAAAATAAGTGAGAAGAAATAGAAAGAAATTTGAATATAAGTTTAACTTAATTGTGTGTGTTAAGTGTTAGTGAATAATAACTATCTAATTTAATTTCTGGCCATTGTTTTTTCTTTGATATGTTAGTTTTTTAATTCAGTGATAGTGCATCGTGCCTTCGATGGAAGATTAAGCGAATGCGGGGGTGGAAGATTCCGAACAATACTTGAACCTTGGAATACGATTGATTTGATAAGTCATTTCATTGAGTCCATACATTTAATTCACAGTTGTACACACAGGATGATCATTTCAAATAGGAGTAGAGCATAAGTCCATATAAGTCATGCATAAATTAATCAATAACGTAGACTGCTGGTTATGTGTCAATGTCCGTTTAAGGATACAATGCAGTATTGTCGTCAGAACATCACAGCTATATGCACGAGCAGATAGACATGGCTACCTGCCGACAGTGAGACTGCGAGTCTGAATATTTCATATGAATTTGACGATTATTCTCATCCTTCTGAGGATTCTAGTTAATTACTAACCTCCATAAATTTTCCTCTCATATAGAGTTCTAGGACTGACCCTGGTCCATCAAAAAATGCATATATATGGCTATATCATGCCATTGAATTGGAAGGTTACATTATGAGGAAGAATAATAGGTTAAATAATAATGCTGGACTTAAAAGGAAACATAAAGTTAACACAAATAATTATGATGAAAAAGTTTTTACTTTGCCCAGCAAAGACATGACTACGACATGTAGGAAACTTAATACCTTTGGTGATGATAGGTATCATCCTCAGTCCAGTCAGGATGATACGACATCCAACAGAAAGACAATGTCGGTGTTGAAAGGGAAGGTTAATTCTTTGACAAAGAATACATATCATCATTGTCCACTATTTCGTGACAATGATACTACATATATTGGGAAAAGTGCGTATTCTCGCACAGTGTTAGTGCAAAATCTGCCGCAGGATACTACCTGGCAGGCACTTAGAATTTTTTTTGATTATACAGCAAACGTTAAGTTTGTTCGTCTTCTGCCATCATGCAATGGGCAGAATAGACAGGCGATGGTTACATTTCGTAACAATCGAGACGCTCGTTGGGTAATCGAGCGTGATAATGGTGTTTATTTTCATCACCGTTATCTAAAGTTACAATTAGTACATGATTCTGCGCCACGCAGATAATGGTGTACGCTCACCCTTTTGTCTTATTTCTTGATGGCTCAGCTCTAGTCAGTCATCATTTCTTTTCCTTATTGCTCATTTATTCTTATACGTCTTAGATATCAAGGGACACAAAAAGATATTTCATATTAACATGCTCAAGCAATTTCATACACGTCCTGAACACTTACAGTCAATTTTTCATGAACTAGATGACAACACAGTATCTACTTGTTATTATTCTAACTTATCTGTCATCCAGGAAGAAGAATCTTCTTTTCCTGAGGTACAGTTACCGTTACCGGTACCAGTAGTTCAACCTACTGAATCTTGGCGGGATGTAACCATCTCTTCAACGGTTACACCGCAACAGCGTCTACAGATTGCTAATCTATTACAATCTTATCCAGATGTATTGACCGACGTCCCGGGTCGCACATCGGCTATCAGTCATGACATTACTCTCAATGATGATACACCTATTCGTGTACATCCCTATTCTGTTCCTTTACATTTCCTTGCTAAAACTACTAAGGAACTTGAACAGATGTTGTCTCTGGGAATCATTGAGACTAGTAATTCGCCATTCTCTTCTCCATTAGTGATTGTCCGGAAGAAGGACAATAACATCAGACTATGTGTTGATTATAGAAAATTAAATGCTAAGACTATAGTTGACAGCGAACCACATCCACTTATCGACGACTTACTGCCACGTCTATCCAACGCAACTATATTTAGTAAGATAGACTTAACTAAAGGTTATTGGCAGATACCACTGACCGAAAAGGCTAAGTACTACACCGCATTTTCCACTCCACAAGGTCTATACCAGTGGAATGTGATGCCTTTTGGGCTTGTTAATGCGCCAGCTACCTTCATTCGCCTGATGCGACAAATTTTATCAGGTAGACCAGACGTTATTACATATATTGACGACATATGCTTGTTTAGTTCGTCGTTTGAGGAACATGTTTTGGGACTTAGATATGTTTTCGACACTCTAAGGAATTATCATCTAACTGCTAAACCTACAAAGGTGCAGATCGCGTGTAATGAGATAACCTTTTTGGGACATATCATTGGATCGGGATATATCCGAACGTTACCTAGTACAGTCTCCAAAATTCTAAACATGGCAGTTCCTCAGACGAAGAAACAGTTCAGGACTTTGTTAGGACTTGTTCAATATTACAGTAGATTCATACCAAACTTGTCATCCATCACGGCTGTATTGTCTTCATTGTTAAAGAAAGACATGCCGGTGAAGGTGACATGGACTGGTACATGCAATGAAACTTTCAACAAAATTATAAATTTGTTCTCGCATGAACCAATTTTAAGACTTCCCGATGCTTCCAAAAGATTTTTCTTACGAACAGATGCTAGTAACTACGGCATTGGTGCATGCCTGCTCCAGAACCATGATGGCATTCTACATCCTACCTTATACATTTCAAGAAAACTAAAGCCTGCAGAAACAAAGTATTCAACAGTTGACAAGGAACTGTTATCCGTTATATGGGCAATAACTAAACTTGAAAAGTTTTTGCTTGGTGCTCCCTTCACCATACAGACGGACCAACGTGTTAGAGCAAAAATCCACAAAATATTCTTACGTGATGATGATGATGAATTTAATCTAATCCTAAATACAAAAAACGGATATCTTGTTTCTTGGTCTCTGAAGGACTGTCAATAAAACTCTGGGTGTTTGTACGCTATGGACATGTCTTTGTCTGCATTCAATAACATTGTCCGGCTCACAGAATTTTCTTCAGGTGTCGATGGCCTGAACTTTTGTTCTTCACAATGCGAGTGTTGACAATGAAATGAGCGGCTGAGGTGGCGTGTTCATAGGTTGTGTTGAACGCACTGTCAGGCGGTAGAGACTTCGTCTGGTCCACAGAAGTCCACGTGTTGTGATGACTTTTGCTCATGTGGTGATGATGGTGGAAATGTTATATATATTTGTATAGGTTGGCGCATCGGATTTACTTGGAGAAGCTGTCCATTACTGTAGGTAATTTAAGATCTCAATAATTTTCGAAGGCACTTGTAAAAGATCGTCCGTATACTCATGCAACTTCTGATCAATAATTCTCGTAGGCACTTGTTGTAAAAGATCGTCCGTATACTCATGCAACTTCTGATCAATAATTCACGTAGACAGCTCTTAGTAATGCATCCATTATTATAGGTAATTTTTAATTACTTTTCTGTGTGGGTGGTTGATAGTAGAAAGTATCCTTTGCCGCCTGGCAAATTCCTTCCTAAACTCCCCGTTGGTTGTTAGTAGGTTTGTTGCCGTTAAATATCTGTGAGATACGTGTCGTCGCAGTATATCTGGTTGGCCCTACTTATTTAGCTTGTCCCGTGATCTGCGCCAGACAGGATAGTAAGACGAAGGCCGAGTTATCTCAAAGGTTCCCTGTCTCTACCACTGCGATGGATAAAATGATAAAGACTTGTAAGTACCCCGTAACCTATGCTACGCATGCGGTGTGTTCTTGTCTGTGAAATCTTATCATTATAATGAATGACTGCGCTGTGTTTACTGCACTGTTAACGGGTAATGTAAGGAGTAATAGAAAAGTGTCTTGTATGTATCTCGTTGCAGTTACTGGAAACTGTGCAATCTTATAAATATAATAATTCTGTGCACGGTGTTTATTGCAACATGTACTATTAATGTCCAATATATTATTATGGTAAAAAGTGACTGGTATTTACAGTGTTATGTTTATGGAAAATATGTATACAGATATCTGAAATTAAAATGGATGTATATTAATGATGTACAAACTATAGTACACTAACCTTGGTTTCCATATAAAGAAATCACTGACTTCATGTACTGATTCTTCCTCGAGAAATATAGAAACAAGTCGGTCTGGCGGAATGCTTTTTCTTAGCAGTACTAGGGACGAACTTCACTGGGTTATATCGTGTCCGAATGGCCGCTGGCGATTTCCGTGTTCTCTTGTGATGTCCTGTGAAGTTTCGTTCGTCTTACTTTAGTCAGACAACCAGTTTCCATTACTTGTAAAGTTTCTGTAATGTATTGCTGTGGTCGATTTGTGTTTTGCTTCACCCAGACAATCCGTCTTTTTCTGTCTTTGCAGTGTTGCTAGTCTCTTTATAATGACGTATTCTTTACTCCTTTCATGTTGATCTTCGCTCAGACTTTGGGACTCCGTTAATCCAATATTACTTTGTCTGTTCCATTAAAACCGACTTACCAAAATACTCATTGCAAATCTTCCTTGCTGAACTGTCTCCGATCGTCCATTATGCTCTGTTGCTAGGCAAAATAATACTTGTGTATTACTGCCCTTGGGTAAACACAACCGAGTCGTATTGGCAACTACCTGGCTAGCTAATGTCTCATTGTTGTGTAAACATTCCCTGCAAATTTTGTGGCTTTCCCAGGGCTTACGCCGAGCGCTGTCTATTGTGGACAATGGGTTTTCACCATTGAATGCTGTCTCATGACTTGTAACATTTATAGGCAAAATATCGGCAATAGGTTTTAAGAATATAAATGCAGAATTACTCACCTCTCGCGACAGATGTCCCCCGCACCAAGTGTAACGGTATATGATATTAACGCCGTCTGCTAAAGGTTACCAGACGTGCAATTGTAAAGGTTAAGACATTTAATATATTGCGATAGATGTTTCAATTACTGAACGCTTCATACACGATCGATTATGACGTGTATAGCGTTGTTTAGGACACAGTCGGTAACTAAGAAACGTGACCCTTTGTTACTTGACCGCCAAGCTGAATAGCTGCGTTTTTTCTAACCTTCCAGTTCAATGGCATGATATAGCCATTTATATGTGTATTTTTTGATGGACCAGGGTCAGTCCTAGAACTCAATATGAGAGGGAAATATATGGAGGTTAGTATTTAACTAGAATTCTCAGAAGGAGAAGAATAATCGTCAAATCCGTATGAATATATTCAGACTCGCAGTCTCACTGTCGGCAGGTAGCCATGTCTATCTGCTCGTGCATATAGCTGTGATGTTCTGACGACAATACTGCATTGTATCCTCATAACGGACATTGACACATAACCAGCAGTCTACGTTGTTGATTAATTTATGCATTACTTATATGGACTTACGCTCTACCCCGATTGGAATTGATCATCATGTATGTATCACTGTGAATAAATGTATGGACTCAATGAACCGACTTATCACGTCAATGGAATTACAAGTTCAATATAATTGCAACGTTCAAATGTTTGCCCACACGTTTTTCTACCCCACCCCGCATTCGCGTAAAGCAACACCAATTGACACGATGAAAATCTTGAATGAAACCATATAAGAACTCAACTAACATGGCCAGAATTTATAACCACTTTATTGACATTATATGGAACATTGTTGTCAAATTGAATGTTCCAGAACAACAGAGAAGATTGCCTTCAACAGATGGTGTCCATTGATTGGGGATCGAAAAAAAATTCGGAAATTAACAATTGTTTACATTTGAAGGACGATCACATGATGTGCTGAATTATGACCTATGACGCATAGTTACCACAAGAGGTCAACCTTACGTCACCAAAGTTCGTGTACATGCCATACAAGTTGACAGCAGCAAGCCTAGTTTCTACGGAGGAAAAAAAAATAACAAAGTCAACGAATAAACCCTGTATATGCATCAAGAGCAAACAGTCAGACATACTTCTACACCGTTGGTGCATACCGTCATCGACAAGAGTCCGAACTGAGCACAAAAGATAAGTCATTTAAGTGTGACCTTTGTCGGTCGATAAATAACAGTGCTGAGTCCATTTTGCTTTGATCAGGCATGTCTATGTATTTTCATGTATATATGTTAAATTTGTTTTCCATCGTATGTATTTGTTACTAATCGTGGGAGGTAGGGAGGATGAACTGAAATTAGATTCTGCGGCTCTCACGATGCCTGAATTGATTTCGGTCGTTTCTTAGGGCAGTCAAACGATTGCACCTTTGGAAACCCCATTGAGGTTTGACATTGGACTTGTTGTCCAAATTTGCTACCGTTTGACGATTTGTGTTAGTTGTACCGTTCAGTAGATAACTGGCGTATTTTATTCGTACTCAGTTAATAATTTTATTCAGTTCTGTACCATGTTCGTTACTATTCGTCCAGTCTCCTCTGACTATCATTTATTTTATGATTGTTAAATTTTCGTCCGTTATGAGTCCTGTGACGTCATCATTTTTCGCAGTCATTTTTTTTTTGTGTGTGTACTTTGAATATTCAGTTGACCTCGGGTCAGACCTTGACCCTTCATTTGGTCTGTGACATTTCCGCTTGTTTTATTTAGTTCATAAATTCATTTTTAATTGTGCAAATGTCTTGTTTGCGTCTTAACATTGTTTGTACCCTTTAGTTGCATCATTGTTTTGTTTGTCCTCATAATATATATTAAATATTACATTAATAATATGATATTATAGGCAATAATACACTTGTAATTTAATTTAATTAATTTTGTCTGATATTTAAGGTTAATATGGGACATTGCATAATTATGCAGTGATAGTCCAAGAAAGTAGCACTACAATTTATAATAGATGCCTAGGGCATAATAATATAATATATATATTGACAAAATAAAATAATCTTATAGCTACCTTTGAGGTAATAGACCCATTGTATATTATTTAATATACTTTTCTGGTACTAAGAGAGTGACTTAGTACATTGAACAATATAATTACTAGGAATTATACCCAACATTATTGGATATTGAGATTAATTGTGTGATATAATTACATTATATTTAACAGATATCATAACTATTTATGATATAGTATTATTTAGATACAATATTGTTACAAAATATTGTCTATTAGTTGAACTTAGACATTAAGTTCAGTACTATTGTGATTACTTATATTGAATATTTCTAAGTTGAGTAAGTATAATAATTACTCTGAAGCTACTATTGACTATTTTAATCAGTAATTATCAATAATTACTTACAGATAAAAGTCAAAATGCTTACTATAGACCATTTCGTTAAAATTGGTCGGGAATATGGTTATAAATCTCAAGAACTTCGTCAGTTTGCTGAATCAGAACTGGAAAAATATGAAAGAAAAGAAGCAGAAAAAAAAGCTGCATTAAAGAAAGAGGAAGAGGAACAAAAGGCTGCATTAAAGATAGAGGAAGCAGAACGTGAGATGAAGCAAATTGACAAGGAAAATAGATTGAGAGAGATTGCTCAACGTGAAAGAGAAGAGCAAAGAACAATCGCCAAACAGGAAGAAGAGAATAAATTGAAACGAGAGGAAATTATTTTACAACAAGAAATGGAATTGGCGCGTATTAAATTGGAGACAGCAAGATTACAAGCACAAAATGCTGATGCAAACCAGAATAATAACGCACAAAATGGATCATCATCCAGCCAACCTAAACATTTCTACAACTTTAAATTACCCACTCTCAACTTGAACGTGGACGACCTTTCATCGTTCCTGTCACGTTTTGAACAGACTTGCAAAACAAACCATTTGCCTGAAGAGTCATGGGTACTCAAGTTAAATGAATTCTTGGTTGGAGAACCATTGACAGCTTCTCAAAATGCTGACCCATCAATAGCTAATAACTACGGTGCTATTAAGTCCTTGCTTTTACGAAGGTTTCACCTGGACGAGGAACACTGTAGGTTGAAATTTAAGGGAATTTTACCTGAATCTCCAAAAGATTTTGCAGGATTCATTGCGAATATACGCAATACATTTAATAGATGGGTTGAACTGGCAGAAGTCAACAAATCATACGACAAATTAGTTGATTTACTACTGCGGGATAAGGTATTATCTTCGGTTAGCCAGCCATTTTTTGCATATTTGCAGGAGCGTAAACCAGGTACCATGGATGAGTTAGAAAAAATTTCTTTAAACTACTGTTCGGCACACCCGAATGCAACCATTTCTAACTCCTCATTAAGAGAACCTCTACCTGTGGCGTCTAATATGGCCTACAATCACAATAACAAACAAAGACATCACAGTGTAGACAGAAGCAGGTTCCAAAGAAATCACAATGTTAACTTTCAGAAGGGACATAATAATGATTTCAACAATAAAAATGAGTTCAACAGAGGTAGATCACGAGATAGAAATTATTCACCTCAAACAAACTACCACAATGGTCAACATAACACTCATTATAATCGATCACATACTCCCAATAATAATAATAACTGGAATGGTAATAATCATGGCTCGAGACATCGAGATAATAGTTACTATAGAGGGCGACGAGATAATTTTAACAATTATACTCGGAATCGATCTCATTCTCGGGGATCATCTCATTACAACCATAATACAGGGGCGGCAGTTACAAATAATACTACCCCTACAGCTCAGGTCCCACTTGACAATAATACAACACAGTCTTCTGCTGCATGTTTTGCTATTAATTATAATGTGGCAAATAGTTGCCAGCAATGCAATCTTATTTTTCAGAAGGCGAAAGAAACAGTGCTTAACTGCGGACATATTATACCACAGGTAGGTCTTGCAGTCAACGATGGAACAGGCCTATTAATTTTTAACAGAGGATTAGTTAATGGATCCGTCGTCTCAGTGTTGAGGGATTCGGGATCCACAACGATTGGTGTACGACAGTCGCTGGTACATCCTAGCTGTGCAACGGGGGAATATGTCCGTTGCATGACTTTTGGTGGAACAATAGAGTTCTACCCCACAGCTATTATTCATGTTAACACACCTTTCTTCACAGGGAACGTAAAAGTATGTATGCTAAAAAAGCCTATAGCTGATTTGATGGTTGGTCGTATACACGGCAGTAAAGATTGTACTCCAGATGAGATTATAGAATGGGAGAAACATAACCTATGCACTGGAAACGCCGTGACGACTAGAGCGCAGACTCAACTCATGGAGAAAGTTGATGATAATAAAATGGATGCAGACAACCAAGAGGAATTTGTAGTCAATTCACCTATTGACAGGGAAACATTTGCAACCAAACAAAAAGAGGATAAATCTTAAAAAAAAATGTTTTAAGTTGGTTGATAAAGTTGACAATCTATCCTCAGGTAATAATAACAAACATTGTTTTGTTATTAAAAATGACATATTGATTAGATGTTTTAATGACAAATCACAAATGAAACAACAAGTTATGGTCCCATATACTTTTAGACGGTACATTCTTCAACATGCACATGACTCACATTGTGCTGGACATATGGGATATACTCGAACACGATCTCGAGTACTGTCTTCATTCTTTTGGCCAGGGGTGTCAAGAGATATTTCGCAGTATGTACGTTCCTGTACTACATGCCAAGAAGTGAAAGCACGTGGAGCTTTTCACACGGCGCCTATTCAGGCTTGCGATATCTCAGTGAGACCTTTTGACAAGATGGCAATAGACATTATTGGTCCATTGCTACCATCGGCCAGAGGACATAGATTCGTCCTTACGTGCATTGATTTGTGCACACGATGGCCAGAAGCTATCCCATTAAAGACCACCACTACCACAGATGTAGCTGATGCACTACATCTCATCTTTTCTAGAATAGGGTTTCCTAGAAAACTTTTATCAGACCATGGGTCACAGTTTATATCTGACACCATGAAGGAAGTCATGAAAACTTGGGACATTGATAGGAATTTAAGTAGTATTTATCATCCGATGAGTAATGGTGCGGTTGAAAGACTTAACCGTACACTTAAACAACTACTACATAAGGTTACTGCTAAGCACCCTCATGACTGGGACAGAGCACTCCCAGCTGTTCTATTTGCTTATCGGGAGGTACCGCATGAACAAACTGGCTTCTCTCCCTTTGAATTAGTTTTTGGTGCTCCCCCAAGAGGTCCTATGGGACTAATAAAAAACTTATTAATTGACGAGGAGATGACTCAGGACACTCAGTCATCTTACGAGTACGTAATTAATCTTCGGAAGAACATTATTGAGTCTTGCCAGTTGGCAACAGCTTCTTCTGAGGCTGCAAAAGCTAAGGCTCGATCTCTACAAAATAGGTCTCGACGATTACGCCAATTATTCCCAGGCGACGAAGCTTATGTGTTACTTCCTCACAATAACAATAAATTATTGATATCTTGGAATGGTCCTTACAAAGTCATTGATAAAATTTCCGACGTTGATTACGTCTTAGATATCAAGGGACACAAAAAGATATTTCATATTAACATGCTCAAGCAATTTCATACACGTCCTGAACACTTACAGTCAATTTTTCATGAACTAGATGACAACACAGTATCCACTTGTCATTATACTAACTTATCTGTCATCCAGGAAGAAGAATCTTCTTTTCCTGAGGTACAGTTACCGTTACCGGTACCAGTAGTTCAACCTACTGAATCTTGGCGGGATGTAACCATCTCTTCAACGGTTACACCGCAACAGCGTCTACAGATTGCTAATCTATTACAATCTTATCCAGATGTGTTGACCGACGTCCCGGGTCGCACATCGGCTATCAGTCATGACATTACTCTCAATGATGATACACCTATTCGTGTACATCCCTATTCTGTTCCTTTACATTTCCTTGCTAAAACTACTAAGGAACTTGAACAGATGTTGTCTCTGGGAATCATTGAGACTAGTAATTCGCCATTCTCTTCTCCATTAGTGATTGTCCGGAAGAAGGACAATAACATCAGACTATGTGTTGATTATAGAAAATTAAATGCTAAGACTATAGTTGACAGCGAACCACATCCACTTATTGACGACTTACTACCACGTCTATCCAACGCAACTATATTTAGTAAGATAGACTTAACTAAAGGTTATTGGCAGATACCACTGACCGAAAAGGCTAAGTACTACACCGCATTTTCCACTCCACAAGGTCTATACCAGTGGAATGTGATGCCTTTTGGGCTTGTTAATGCGCCAGCTACCTTCATTCGCCTGATGCGACAAATTTTATCAGGTAGACCAGACGTTATTACATATATTGACGACATATGCTTGTTTAGTTCGTCGTTTGAGGAACATGTTTCGGGACTTAGATATGTTTTCGACACTCTAAGGAATTATCATCTAACTGCTAAACCTACAAAGGTGCAAATCGCGTGTAATGAGATAACCTTTTTGGGACATATCATTGGATCGGGATATATCCGAACGTTACCTAGTACAGTCTCCAAAATTCTAAACATAGCAGTTCCTCAGACGAAGAAACAGGTCAGGAGTTTGTTAGGACTTGTTCAATATTACAGTAGATTCATACCAAACTTGTCATCCATCACGGCTGTATTGTCTTCATTGTTAAAAAAAGATATGCCGGTGAAGGTGACATGGACTGGTACATGCAATGAAACTTTCAACAAAATTATAAATTTGTTCTCGCATGAACCAATTTTAAGACTTCCCGATGCTTCCAAAAGATTTTTCTTACGAACAGATGCTAGTAACTACGGCATTGGTGCATGCCTGCTCCAGAACCATGATGGCATTCTACATCCTACGTTATACATTTCAAGAAAGCTGAAGCCGGCAGAAACAAAGTATTCAACAGTCGACAAGGAACTTTTATCTGTGATCTGGGCAATAACCAAACTTGAAAAGTTCTTGCTTGGTGCTCCCTTCACCATACAGACGGACCAACGTGCTGTAGCATCCTTGCGTCGATCGAATCATACAAGCCAGAAACTTGCCAGATATTCAATCATCCTACAGCCATTCGAGTTCTCCATTGAACATATTCCTGGCACTGAAAATTGTGTGGCAGATGCATTGTCACGTAATCCTATTGACGACGAATAATCAACATTGACACTCTTAAACTATTTCAATCAGCACTACATTGGATTGAACGAAGTATCAACTATAAAGGAACTAACCTTGCCTTCAATTTAAACTTTATATACACTATATGCATCACAGAATTGAACTACAAGACAATCAAGGTATATATACTGACATTCGAACTTCGTCTAATGTCCATACACGATATACGAATATCATTGATCAATCATGGAACAATATCTGACGACAAGTCGAACTTATTATCCTAGGTGCACTTAATTCTTGGATGCTGGGATAAATGACATTTCTTTCCAACGTAAACGTTTGAACATTTTTGCCTAAAAGAATTCATCAGGATCAAGACTACGGATGGATCATCATATCCTATACTAATTAATTAGTTAACTTAACTTCTTAATTGAATTATTATCAATAAAATGAAATGTGAGAAAAAAAAATGAAATGAAAGAAAAAAAAAAAGAGAACGAAATACTAAAAGAAGAAATTATGAAAAGAGAAAATAAATCTCACACAAGTATTAGATTAATAATTTTTTTTTAATGTACCTATACATTATTTAGTTAGTTAAATTAGATAGTTATTATTCACTAACACTTAACACACACAATTAAGTTAAAACTTATATTCGAATTTCTTTCTATTTCTTCTCACTTATTTTGTCTTTTTCTTCTCTCATAACATCGCGTTACATTAGAACCTTAATAATTTATCTCTTAGTTTAATTAATTAATTTAAATTTTAATTAGTCAAATTAATTCCTATATGACATACTAATACGACAGACCTTACTTTAATTTAATTCTATCATTCACTATTAACATTGGACATTTATTTAGTTGATATAATAATATGTATAATATTGATATATAATGTGATTTATGTTAGATGACTATGACAAATAGTTAGTTGACACGACCGCAACACGGTTCTACTCAGCACATCGTCGGCCATATGTCACAATTGTGTTAAATTTTTTTGAAAAATTGTTAAGTCGGATAGATATTGAAAAAAAATCTATCGATTTTTTTTTCCCCGGTGTACAGGGAATTGTTACGGTATATGATATTAACGCCGTCTGCTAAAGGTTACCAGACGTGCAATTGTAAAGGTTAAGACATTTAATATATTGCGATAGATGTTTCAATTACTGAACGCTTCATACACGATCGATTATGACGTGTATAGCGTTGTTTAGGACACAGTCGGTAACTAAGAAACGTGACCCTTTGTTACTTGACCGCCAAGCTGAATAGCTGCGTTTTTCTAACCTTCCAGTTCAATGGCATGATATAGCCATTTATATGTGTATTTTTTGATGGACCAGGGTCAGTCCTAGAACTCAATATGAGAGGGAAATATATGGAGGTTAGTATTTAACTAGAATTCTCAGAAGGAGAAGAATAATCGTCAAATTCGTATGAATATATTCAGACTCGCAGTCTCACTGTCGGCAGGTAGCCATGTCTATCTGCTCGTGCATATAGCTGTGACGTTCTGACGACAATACTGCATTGTATCCTCATAACGGACATTGACACATAACCAGCAGTCTACGTTGTTGATTAATTTATGCATTACTTATATGGACTTACGCTCTACCCCGATTGGAATTGATCATCATGTATGTATCACTGTGAATAAATGTATGGACTCAATGAACCGACTTATCACGTCAATGGAATTACAAGTTCAATATAATTGCAACGTTCAAATGTTTGCCCACACGTTTTTTCTACCCCACCCCGCATTCGCGTAAAGCAACACCAATTGACACGATGAAAATCTTGAATGAAACCATATAAGAACTCAACTAACATGGCCAGAATTTATAACCACTTTATTGACATTATATGGAACATTGTTGTCAAATTGAATGTTCCAGAACAACAGAGAAGATCGCCTTCAACACCAAGTCTTAGCTTGCAAAGACTCCTGCGAGTCAGGATTCATTTTGCACTCCCTATGGTCGGCTGTAGTTATCTTCTCGCTATTACTATTGTTAAGGAACTTTTCCTTCTGGCTCCAGTATGTTGAATGATGTCTAGGGATATTGTATTAATGTTCTGAGATGTAGTCACCAAAATTCTGGCCACAGTTTTTCTATTCTTAATCGAACTGTTCTTTGTGTTCTAAGTCTTTTCATCTGACTAACTGTCATCAATTATTAACTGGTTATATCTCTACAAACTCATGCTTCCAACTGGAAATCATTTCTCGAAAACTTCTGTGTTTAAACGACTTTCACTTTATTCAACACAGGAACTTATATGAGTGACACATTGCTCTTAATACAATTTGACAATTTCATTTAAATCATCGATTCTGGCATTTCATAAATTATTTCTGCATAAGTCCATGCTTCTTCAAAATTCTTTAAGCTATCAAGACTTATCTTTCTTTTAGTGCTTCCATAGCATAATTATTATTTCCTTCATATATTTTATTCTTAGGAATTCCACTGGACATATTTTGTCTTCCTTCCATAAAAATAGTATTTCACTTCGGTGCTTTCCTGCACATCTTCTCTTAGTCGGCAATCATACATATTTTCTTTGGGCGTCCATACCCTTCCATGACGGTTACGATACCCTTGATCTGTTCAAATATCTCTCGTGGCTATACTAGCCTAAATCTTACCCGAATCTCATAACTCCTGACGAGATGGGTTTATCCCCAATTGAATTTGAATCCCACTAGATTTCTGCTTGAAATCTACATCTAATATAAACACTTTCAGAGTAGAATCAACTACACTGCTATAAGTGGACCTTGCCACACAAGCCGACGATATCGAATCCTGTCACTATGTCTTCTACGTCATTTTACGCTACCTCGTAGTCATAGTTAATGATCGCATTTATTTTGTGTTTGGTGAGTGTACAACATGGTGCAAAGCGATCTCTCTCCAACTCCACTTTGACATAATCGCTATGCCCCATGATGCGCACTCAACAATTATCCTCCTCATCTTCCTCGTTCCAATCATCCTTCTCCTCGTCCCCATCCTTTTTCTCATCTACTCCTTCTGTATCAGCTATCCATATCTAATCCATTTCCTGTTTCCATGTCGTGGCCATGCCAAGAGTTGTAGCCCCTGCTCTACTCCGTTCGTATTGCTGGCTGTGTGATTATGCACGCCTGCAGATGACTGTCTAACCGCAGTGGGCTGCAGTCCTTAATTCGGTTTTCCCTTATTCAAGTGATTTGTGGCTGCTCGTGTCGGGAGGTTCGCCGGTTCAGTTATGTGTCTGCCTAAATATCTCTTTAGCAGAATAATATTATATATTTCCAGCTGATTCTCCACTGGAATCTTATAATTGGTTCGAGATGCCTTCTCGACCCCTGCGTATGGCCCCTGCCATCAAATCTGTAACCTGTTCTGTTTGCTAGGCATAAACAGTAAAACCTGTGCGTCTATCTCTAGCTCACATCTGGGACCATTCGTATTATATTATCTGTCATGTTGACACCTCCTCTTCCTTATACGTGGTCTGTTTACCTTACTAGTGGCTTCCCCCGTTTCTCCATGATTGAGTGCCCCTCTCTGGCATTCAAGGAATGATCTGATAAATTGATCTGTGTCCCTTGCGATTCCCGGCCAATGATAATGACGTGTGATTCTTTGCGTAGTGCTGCATTGTCTGACATGACAACTAGATTCACTAGCATGTCCTGTCCCTAAGATATAAAATCTATATTGCGCTAGTACTACTCGTTGAGTATACTCCTGTCCGCACTTTCCTGCTTTCCTAAGGAGTTGTCCTTGCTGTTTAAAGAAGTGCCTAGAATGAATTCACAAATAAGATCTTCTAGGACTGCTGGTCGTATTTCTGCCTTGACAAATCTGCATTCAATGGGAATCCGGGCGATAGCAGCCATCAATGAAGGATCGCCTTTAACTGGACCCTGATCTTCCACCGTTTCATCAGTCAATTGTTCTGGTCTAACCAGTCTTTAACTGATTTTCGAATCGACGTCCAGCACGAAATCGAATACCCTGTCCACTTTTTCTCCATTGACAAATTTACGTTCCATGGAATTCCGGGCGCTAGTTGCCGTCCATGAAAGATCACCATTCCTTCTCCACCCTTTTGCCTTAGCGTCCTGGTAACATTCTTTGCCAGGTTTAAACCCCTTCTGTCTTTTGACTGACACATTTTTACTGACATCAAATCTCTTTGTTTCTTTCTTCGATCTGTCGAAATAAAAAGTGTTTCCCCACTTCTTTCTTCTGCTAAACAATCTTTGAATCCGACGACGGATCAAAGTTGGCCATTGTTTGTCCTTATTACGTATCTTGTGTATCTTGCCCGTGGAGTGGTCATAATTCAAGATACGGTGCAACCCATCTGTCTTTTATATCGGGTACAGTGTGTTGTAAGTTTCGCGCGTCGGCGCTGTGCCTTGTATAACGCGCATACACCAAGCTGTTTTCTATTGTGTCGCCTGGTGTCTTTCCTTCTGTCTATCCGCCTTGTTTTCCTCTCGCCTTCTCCATCTAGAAACGGAGTCCAGTGGGTGTTAAACTGCTGTATCCCCGCCGGCTCTACCACACCGTTCTCCTGATGATCCTCTTCTACCTCCTTTTGAAGAGAGTCGGGGGGTGCATCCGTGCCCTTCGTCCACCCTGTCCCGATAATAGTATGTGTTGTTATACCTTCTAAAGGCACACATTTCTCTCCGTAAGTTTTAAAAGTGGTAGGATCTGACTTTCCCTCGTCCTGGGGAAATGCAGACTTAGGCGACTTGGGCATCTGTCTATCTCCTTGGATAATAGCGAATGCCTGCTCCTCTCCGGTTGCTTCTTTCCACGTAGAAGGGCCGGGGAAGTGAGGTAGTTGTTCTCCTGATGTCATGAAACATGTTCCTGTTTTCTTCTTCTCTGTGATGCCGGATGAAATCGTTTTATTCGAGGCCCCATAGGAAGATCCATTAAGAGTACCTCTTGCAATTAACGTATGCTCTTCTGGGCCTTCTAATAACTTTCCGTTATCACTGCCGAGTTGTCTGGAATCCACTGAATCAACCACGCCCAAGGAAAGCGGGCAGGGTGAACCCTGCAGTTGTGGTTCAGAGGAGGCCTTAGTGGTCTGTTCACTTCGGCCCGGTTCACCCACAAACGTGTGCAGATGAATGAAGGGTTCTGCTTTCTCGTAATCAACTTTCCCTGCGGATTTCTTTGCATATGACGTAATGGGGTGTGAAGATGGTGTGTCTTCAAGGCGAGATGATTGCTCGCCTGCCACGCTAGGGGCCGAAATAATATTTCCGGTTCAACTCTTCTGGATTGTTCATATGCTACAAGCAACCTCTTCATCCGAAGTTCGTGCTCTCTCTCTGCCTTGATTCTCCTATCCACCCATTCTCTTTTGGCAATTTTCCATTTTCTCTCTTGCTCTGCTATCCGATCTTTTCTCTCTTGCTCTGCTATGCGCGCAGTTAATGCTTTTTTCACATATTCCATAAGTTCTCCTTTTTCTAGTTTTAAGCTCATTGCTTCCTGGACAAGTGTAATATGAATGTGCATCCACTCTGCCATGAACAAGCTAGATTTCAATCTGCCTGTCGCCACTCAAAATTATGTGAAAGAGAAAAAAATTTAGAGCGAGAAAAACAAAAACGTGCCCTTGGCCAACGGGAGAAACCACAACCAAATTCCCGTACGCTTCGCTATAACCTTTACACCCGTACAGATAAATGACAATATTAAAGAAAACCTTGACAATAAAGTTCTAATACTTGCAACGAATACTAGTCAGATATTTCTGACCATAAAAAGTCTGACCACCAGGTACATAATACTTTAACGAAATATTTCACCTCCATGGCTTAGCCACTATTGTTCCCTTGTGAACAAAAGGACTATACAATGTCGGTTCGCTCGTTGGATGCGTCCAACTTCAACAATGTATATTGTTAGAGACCCACGTGGTACTACACGTGTACCGAAAATCCAGGTAAATTTATAGTGCTGACAACAAATCAATATTGGTAACAAGATGCAGTATTATTTGTATATAAAGTAGTATAGTATAATATTCTAACTTATGTCTATGTCTTATTTAATATAATATGAATATCTTATTTAATTATCTAATATTCTAATCTGTGTTCTTTCCCTCTACATAAGTAGAATAAGGACCAGTATAGAAGACAGTGAATAGGTTTTTACCAAAATTTGCAAAAAAGAATTATTTCATGTTTTTGTCTAGGGCAAACCCCAAGGTGTGTATCCCGGATGAGCCCCCACTTATGTCACAGGGTTAACCCGAAGGTTAACCAGAGAGAGTTCTCGTTGTGGTGCCGGCGTTGTCAATGGCTCAGATTTGCCTGGCAACCGGTTGAAGATAGGCAGCAGGAGTGGGAGAAAGTGAATTTAAGACTTTGTTATAAGTTCCCAGCAGATAGTCCCAGTGATTCTGAATCTCGTGACACTGTCACTCCTACCACTCTACCCCCCTTTCGTTATAAGCTCTCGAGCCCCCACCTCCCCTATTACACTGAGTGAACAGAAGAGGAAGAAAGGAAGAACTGTATGTCTCTTTCGCACACTTTCTTTCCTTCCCTATATATGTAATTACCGTGTGTTGGTAACGCAAACACAACTACAACATTTATTGAGTTACTTAAAGGTAACAACATCCAATTCCAATAATACAAATGCAATAAGAACTAACATTAACTATACCTGGAAAAGATGATAATAGTTAATGTAAAAATCCGCAAACTAATCTTAAGTCTATACTATGTGATGATGATGATGAATTTAAACTAATCCTAAATACAAAAAAGAGAATATATCTTGTTTCTTGGTCTCTGACGGACTGTCAATAAAACTCTGGGTGTTTGTAAGCTACGGACATGTCTTTGTCTGCATTTAATAACATTGTCCGGCTCACTGAATTTTCTTCAGGTGTCGATGGCCTGATCTTTTGTTCTTCACAATGCGAGTGTTGAAATGAAATGGGCGGCTAAGGTGGCGTGTTCATAGGTTGTGTTGAACGCACTATCAGGCGGTAGAGACTTCGTCTGGTCCACAGAAGTCCACGTGTTGTGATGACTCTTGCTCATGTGGTGATGATGATGGAAATGTTATATATATTTGTATAGGTTGGAGAAGCTGTCCATTACTGTAGGTAATTTAAGATCTCAATAATTTTCGAAGGCACTTGTAAAAGATCGTCCGTATACTCATGCAACTTCTGATCAATAATTCACGTAGACAGCTCTTAGTAATGCATCCATTATTATAGGTAATTTCTTATTACTTTTCTGTGTGGGTGGTTGATAGTAGAAAGTATCCTTTGCCGCCTGGCAAATTCCTTCCTACACCCCCCGTTGGTTGTTGGTAGGTTTGTTGCCATTAAATATCTGTGAGATACTGATAAAGGTTGATAAAGTTGGATTTTTATTCCCGTTAATGATATCCACCAAAAGATAGATATAAGTGGATGGAAGCAGACATCATCATCATCATCAGTTGATAAGATCTCTATGGTGTTGTTTGCTCCACTGTAGTGTATGGAATGTCAACTTGACCTACGCAGTGGTGTGTAGACATGGATTGAGTGTATAATGTGCGAATGATGATAAAGGTTCGTGGTGTTGACAAAAAATGTTCTTTTCTCACACTCATGTATGGCTGGAAGTCATCGACACCAACGACTGTGTACCTTTTCTAAAGTTTAATTGGACGTACACACTCGACAGCACAGATAGTGACAAATCACAGGTTGCCATAATACATCATAGTACAGTGGATAAATGGTCTTGCAATGTTACATGGGCACTCATGTAGAATAAGTGTATAATGGACTGTCAGTCGCCAAGCACTCAGTATCGCCCATACATATATAATCTGACTTCACTGACTGAAGTCACTACATATTTTGGTTCCAAGATGGCTTCACTCGTGAGCTGTCACTCACGTTTGGATACAGATAATGAATCTGTCCTAAAGTTAGTCATTCATAAAACATTTCATTGCTCTGTAGATTTGATCATGAACAATTGACTGCAATCTACAGGATATAGTGCTGCTAGGAATCGAAGTCGTTTTCATCGAGTCAAATATATTCTCTTATCGAAAATGGTGGCTTCGTACGAGAGTTCATAAAAGTATCTTGGATTACCTTGGTATAAGAAATATGAAACTGCCATTCCTTGGCAATACGCATAAACACTGGGGTAAAGCATACACGATAGGTCTAGACGACTATCACTTTCCCCACAAATACTGAGATCACTTTTTCCCCGGCGACAGGCCGACATAGGAAAACACAGTCCCTATCAGGACGAAGCCAAATCACACCACTCTCTAGCGACACATCCGCCGAATAGCCTTCGACCTCTCTAGAGACAACAGAACATATAGTTCGACTTAGATATGTAAAGATATACAGATATAAGACAGACTCGTCCTACTCAGACAAACAATACACATAAATTCAGGCCATAGATATTCTGAAGCAAGAACAATCTATTATTACCCAAACAACGAATAAATCGCAGTAGAATGGATTTATCCGCGGAGTTTGATCGAAAGAGCCGACACAACTTTCAAGGGAAGTAACACAATAATGACTTTCCCTTAAGCACTATTTTGCTTTCAAAATATTTGCGAAGATAACAAGAATACCAATGTATAATATTGTAAGATATCAAAGACTGCACGTAACAGATACGTGTCGTCGTAGTATATCTGGTTGGCCCTACTTATTTAGCTTGTCTCGTGATCTGCGCCAGACAGGGTAGTAAGACGAAGGCCGAGTTATCTCAAAGGTCACCTGTCTCTACCACTGCGATGGATAAAATGATAAAGACTTGTAAGTACCCCGTAACCTATGCTACGCATGCGGTGTGTTCTTGTCTGTGAAATCTTATCATTATAATGAATGACTGCGCGGTGTTTACTGCACTGTTAACGGGTAATGTAAGGAGTAATAGAAAAGTGTCTTGTATGTATCTCGTTGTAGTTACTGGAAACTGTGCAATCTTATAAATATAATAATTTTGTGCACGGTGTTTATTGCAACATGTACTACTAATGTCTAATATATTATTATGGTAAAAAGTGACTGGTATTTACAGTGTTATGTTTATGCAAAATATGTATATAGATATCTGGAATTAAAATGGATGTATATTAATGATATACAAACTATAGTACTGTTGAGGATTGTTTCATGCTTACAGACATTTGGATTTGTCGACGATCCGAATGGCTGTATCATGGAACACCTCAATCGAATAGAGATATATCTCATCGACCAATGTCGATGATTGTTGCATGTGTGCATGCATTTGAGTTTTGATCACACTCGGATCTGCACCATGGAACATCGCAATTGAATATAGATTAACGACGTAGTATGCATATCACTATGCATGACGCGTATGTCTTTATAACGTCATTCGACTTGTGGGTTTTGACCCGAAGGGCAGTGTGTTTCAGAAGTGTGGCCATTGCCACTTATATTGTGTGGTATAACCACTGGAAAGTGTGTGGCGTTGTCCACTTTTTAATTGTGTGGCTAGGAAGCCATTTGAGCAGTGTATTTCTTGAACCAAACGTAAGTCGTCGTATGAATAACGCAGTTTGCATAATTATGGCAGATTAGCCTGGCGTGGTATGCCAAAGGAACATTATGTTACTAGCAATAGTGTAAGACTAGTATAGATGGATATTGTACAGCTAGCGGCAAGCGTAAGCCTAGTGTAACGGATATTAAACGACTAGCAGTAGACGTAAGCCTAGCATAATAAGTGTATTGCAGAACTAGCAGGATAGTTAAGTCTAGTTAGCCTCTGAATTTATGCCAAAGGACATTGGCCGTTAAAAGGAACTGACCTCTAACCAGAACTCTAGATAGAGATTGTGAACATGTGCTTATGAACTAATGAGAACTCTTACAGATCGTACATGAATGTGATGTGACTTTTGTTCCCATGTATTTGGTGTCTGCTCATGGTATGAAATTACTAATTAAATATTTTGAGTCGTCAAAATCACAGTCTTATCAACTGTCGTATTCGGAGTTGAGTTAAATGCTATTTATCTTCAACTGATCATGACCAGTGATGATTAATGTCTTAACACGCTGCATCTCACACTGCCAATATAATCAATAAGACAAGAGACTCATACAGGTCAGTCAAGGGTCGAATATTTAATATGAAATATATTCAGCACATAATGAATCACAAGGGTTAAAGCAGACATTATCGATACCAACGGACAGTATTACGGAATCCTACAAAAGTGATAAGAACCCGAGGGACTTTGACTCTATAAACTGAATACGCATATAATAACTTGGTCATCCACAAATACTAGAAGTCATCGAAGCACCCAGAATATACGGGGGTCCCGAGAAGCCCTTAACATACTGGTGTCAGAAAGTGTCTGGATTTCGTGAATACTGGATCCCCCCTTCAAGTATCGAGGAAAGTTAAACTGATGATGAACGTTTAAATGCAAAATCATTCATTCAATCCTAACCGGCAACTGAAATGCGCAGGACAGAAAGTGACGTCACTACATCGATGCCGTCAACGTTAGCAGACAACATTGCCTGAGAATCCGAATTTTTCTTCCACAAGAGTCTGATTCACGCAGATAGAACGGTAATCTTCCACTCGAGAATCTGAACCAGTGGAGAATGTATCTCTTCATCAAATTCATCTGAGGCTGCGACGCAGATCGATTGAAGAAACTACGTTCGAAGACCGAAGCAATACTTTTAAACGGTTACCCTGCTGCGAAGGTCAAGGTCTACCATCAATGGAACTCAGCTGTTGAAGACACGTTTCGGAACTAGGATTAGAATTACATGCATTCATGTATTTCTCAGAGGGACAGCTAAACAGATAAGTTCTTGATTGTGCTTGGGCGCTTGAACATTATCATATTGTCCTTGCATTAGCTTTGGTCTACAGTTCATCATCACTTTACTTACTTTTTACTATCATCTGTGTTCCCCATTCATGTTTATCCGTATATTTGTATACTCGTCGTGTTTAATATTGACTGGAATTTTCCCAGGAAAGCTTCAGTGAATGTTAACTTCTATTACATTTGCATGCTTATACTGCTGACTGACGATCTGACTGATTATATTTTTTCTTATGAGTCAGGAAATAAATGTTTCTTCGGTTCGCAGTATAACCATATTTTGTGTACTTAGCAGTCTCGTCAATTGAAGTACGTCCTCTTTATTTACATAACCTAATTTCAGTACTGTTGACAATTGTTGTCGTGTGTGATCTAAAACTTCTTTGTCTACACGTTCGTTTATGACGACTTGTCTTGTTATATTTTTGTGATGTAAATTCTTTTCTTTCTTTTACTGATTACTGTTTAGAAGTCTCCTTTATTTACTTTATAAGTGTAAAGTGTTGTCGTATAACTGGAAAAATCATTTCATTGTAACTCATTTGATTGTTTTCACTGTCTTTGTCACATGTTCTTGGAACTTGTTTGTATTTGATTAATATATTCATGTACATATTATAGTGAGTTCTATAATCCTGGTGTATATTATAGACTATTGAAGGTACTCAGAAACCTATTATCATGTCTACACTACAGGAATTCATTGATATTGGGAAAAGTTATGGAAAATCAGGGGCGGAACTACAAAGTTTTGCAGATACAAAATATGATGAATATTTATCGCGTCTGGAAAGAATGGAACAGCGCGAAATGACTAAACGAGCTGATGAGCTTAGGAGGTTTGAATTAACCCAAGAAAGGGAATTGAAGGAAAAAGAAATATCCATGAAAATGGAATTAGAACGATTGGCTATAGCTCAACAAGAAAAAGACAGAGAGCAGAAAGATAAGGAAATGGCTCAACGTGATAAAGAATTAGTTCAACAAGAAAAAGACAGAGAATTCGAGAGGGATAAAATGGCTCAACAAGAGAAAGACAGAGAATTTGAGAAGGAAAGAATGGCACAACGAGATAAAGAAATGGAATTAAGGAAAATGGAACTTATGCAACTGGATCAAGCACATAAAAATGCCATGGAAATGGAAACATTAAAACTTCATGCAGAAAAAGAAAAAGCTTTAGAATTAGCTAAAGTGCAGTCTAAACAGACTAAGACTACGGCTGCTACAAATATTTTTTATCCTAAGTTAAAAATGCCACATTTTGACCAAACTCGCGATTGTGTTGACTCTTTCATATCTAGATTCATCATCAAAGTCACAACTCTGAACATACCCAAGGAAAGATGGAGCAGTCTTTTACTTGATTTTTTGACTGGTGACTCACTCAAATGTTTCATGAGTCTTGATGAAAAGAGCAGAAGCGATTTCGATGTCGTAAAAGAGGTATTACTAAGACGTTTCCAGTTAACTGAGTCTGGATTCAGAGATCGCTTTCATGCTGCTAAACCAAGCAAGGATGCAGATTTTGGTGAATTCATTGCATCTATTAAACATTTCCTTAGCAGATGGATTGATCTATCTGGTATAAATAAAACATATGAAGGTGTTATAGATCTCATGCTGCGAGATAAAGTTTTATCCGCATGCAGCACTGAATTAGAAGCATTTTTACAGGAAAGACATCCTAATTCTATCGATGAGTATGAAAAAACTCGGAAGACAGTATCAAACCGCACATCAGAATAAAGATCTTCATAGATCGACTATTCGAGATCCTATGCCTGTGTGCGCTGCACAACATGATCACAGACCTCGATCGAAGAGCTTTGATGGACGTTGTCGTTCAGATTATTATCAATCCGACAGAGGTTTTTATAACTTCCGTCGTCATCGCTCTCCTTCGAATTCATATCGACGAGGTTATAGAGGATATTCACCTCATGATCGTGGGTATCACAGAGGCAGGGATTATGATGGTTCACATCAAAAAGGATACTATAAACAGAGATCATCTTATGGTAGAGATGCCAGGAATGATGACTCTACTGATTTTTATTATAGCAATAAAAAGTCAGTCAATAATAACAAAGGTAATGCCAGATCCCCGTCGAGAGACAAAAATAAACAGAGACATGCAAATAGTTGCAGTGTTAAAAGGGAAAAAGGTAATGATGATAATGATCATGCGAACGCATGTATGGTAAAGAATGATACATGTTATGAGTGTCAGTCGAAAAACAAATTAAAGTCTACAATTACACTTGATTGTGGTCATTGTATGCCAACAATGTCGGCATGTGTAAATGTCGGTTATCTTACATTTCATCCCGGAATATTGGATGGTAAGATAGTAAGAGTTTTGCGTGACACGGGGTCTTCAACGATAGGCATTAAGCACTCGCTTATCGAGCCCTCTGCTTTTACAGGCAAATCAGTTAAGTGTGTCACATTTGGTGGGAATATAGAAACTTTCCCTGTGGCACGAGTATACATTGATACTCCTTTTTACACAGGCACTGTCTATGCCTGCGGCTTGAGAGCACCCATAACTGAAATTATAATAGGAAACATACCAGGAGTTAAAGATTGCACTCCTGAGGAGATTGCAATGTGGGTTGAATCTCACCCACAGGTGGCAAATGCTGTTGTAACGAGAGCACAACAGTTAGCTACGGACATGGCTACACCACCTCCTCCAATAATGGATACAATTATGTCTCAAGTTGGCACTGTTTCACCTTCAGTTTTTGCAGAAAAACAGAAGAGTGACCCAACTTTACAAGGATTGTTTAGCCGAGCAGAACAAAAAACTATTAAATACACAAGAGGGGCTAAACAATGGTTCAAGATAAAGAAATCAATACTCACTAGATATTATGATGATGGCAAAACAATTATACATCAAGTGATAGTACCTAAAGAATACAGACCATTGGTCCTACAAACAGGTCATGACTCCCCTATGGCAGGGCATATGGGGATCAAAAGAACATTGTTTCGTGTTACGTCACAATTTTATTGGCCTGGGGTTAATAAAGATACAAAGTTATACTGCAAATCATGTACAACATGCCAAGGTATAGCACGTAAGGGCAGGTTCCATACGGCACCCTTACAGATTACAGACGTGCCTGAGAGACCTTTCAAAAAGATTGCAGTAGATATAGTGGGTCCGTTATCAATTGTTTCAAATAATGGATTTCGTTATATTTTAACTTGCGTAGATCTTTGCACGCGTTGGCCAGAGGCCATACCATTGAAAACCATCACAACTGCATCTGTTGTCGTGAATTATTCTAATCCCCATATATAAATTAAAACGTAAATGCAAAGCCTAACAAATAAATTTAATAAAAGGAAGAAGAATGGTAAAGAACAGTGCTTTCACAATGACTGTACTCGAAATCCCCCTTGTTTTCTACTTCGTCGGCAAATTGTAACGCTTTCACGTTGATAGTAAAAGCTTACTGTATTATTACCCGCTTTCTTCAATGAAACGTGTGCTGTATTTCTTGGAAAAACATTGAGATACGCAAGCTGATCAATGACCTAAATTTAATATTTCATTCATTCCATTTTATACACGGCGTAACTAAAAGACAGATGGACTAAAGGATAGCGAGAAGGGAGAGGCAGAAAAGCAGGGACACGTGCAACACTAAACCCGCGTCGCGCGATACACAATTGCTGCCATCACGCGTGTAAGGCCACATGCACTAACTTTATTTCAAATCGAAAGTGATAAAATTCACTACCCTTCCCAGAGTTAGGTTTTAAAATCCTGAAAAACGCTTATTGGGAAAGATGACAATAGATGGGTTTACGTTTGAAAACATTACAGTACCCAGACAGCACATCTTCGAAACAGGAGGTAGAAGAAATTGCATATTTTGAACGCAGCATATTAGCTCTATTAAATATATATATTTGGGTTCCTTAGGGTTTGCTGACAAAGAATATGTAAAACGTTACGCAAATAGTCTAGGAATTACCAAGTTATGGCCAAAATAAAATAGTGGGGGTGCCTGACAGCATGAAATCATTTCTGTTCATAAAATTTTTTTATAACGTGTTTGAAAAAACATTACGTACGGAAATAGCCTACCATGTTAACTCCTATGTGATTGGAGCGCAACAAATGAAAGACTAAACACGATTGGTCGGACTATAAATACTATCTTTCGTTGTCAGGGGAAACGGGAGTAGGAGTATTTTTTTGAAAAGATGTGTGGACAGGGTTTCATTGGTTAGAGCTGCGAATATACACAATTCAGAGCGTCTGTTCATCGCCACATCTTGTAATAAACCTACTAAGAAGCAGTACGTTGAGCACCAGTGTATATTTTTTATAAAATAAAGCCTGGGACATCGGCAGATCGGAGTTGTGCTATATTCATTGCCAGTCAACGAAACTGTTTATTATTATTTCCATGAATTGTGGTAAGCTTGAAATATTCAATATCTTTTAATGAAAATTGAATGTAAATTGATAATTTATGTCTGTATATATGTGTGGTTCAGTAGCGAACATGATGTAAAGCCTATAGGCTCCAGCCTGAACAGAGGGTGTCGGAGGAAAGTACAACTGCATGGAATGGCCAAACAGTACACTGACACCTAGATTATTAACTAGAGAGAAATAATGCTGGAATTGCAGAGGCGTAGTAACCATTAGGGAGGGAAATACTGGTATAAAGTATTTCAGATGAAGCTGACAGTTGGCCTAACGCTCTGAACTCAATGTTTGTGATGTATTGTGCTCAGTGTAGAACTAGAGTGTAAATTAGTTCTGACGTAGAAGGTACACCCTTCTTGTTTCAGGGACCGTGGTCTTAAAGTTATTGAGCAGCACCTGGTCAGAGCTTTGCTGAAGCCAGAAGTGGACAGCATACTCCTTGGTCCATATAGCAACCAGTGGGGTGGCTCCAGAACTCATTTAAATACTCGAGCAGAGGAGTCTTTTACTGCAGTCATCACGCAAGATAAGAGAGTGTGGCCATGGAGCTCAACATTATGTACCCCCATCTTAAAATGACAGTATAAACTAAAATTAAGAGGGGAATTAAATTGTTTTAATACCAGGAACTGAGAACATCTCCAATACTAGTTCCCATAGAAACAAACTATTGAAGTCATGATGACAAATACCAACAGAGCTTGAACAAAACAAAACCAGTATTACCTCATGTTACCACTACACAACTGACACACATAGGATACCATTAATAATATATGTCACTATAATAATCATATTAATAAATTCTGTACATATAACTTGTAATTAAAATTGATTGTGATTCCTGGTTCCATTTGTATTTGAATCAGGACACATATACATTCATGACAGCTATGAATACATATTGTTATTTGAAAAGTTATCAGTGACTCCTTTAAGATATCCTCTTAGAGTGTTTTATGTATGTGAGTGTCACAGTGTTGTCAAGTGTGGTGGAATAAATTAAATTGTTTATCTGTCTGTTGTTGTTATGACTTACAATTCATCATACACATACCCTAGACATATAACGTAGTCATCACACTATTCCAGAATAATTCTGACTGAGATATATATATATATGTGGCAGCAAGTAAGGTTATCTATAATACACTACTCTTATTAGATATAGATACCTTCACAGCTGATCTCAGTCAGTACACTAAGTCCCCTATAAATATTTATAACATCCCACTTTACCACATATATTGGGGTCTCGCCCTCGGGATTTTGAATCTTTCCCTATTACAAATATTGGGGGTAACTCACTTCAGGGAATAATAAGAATTAAAAGGTATCCTTGGGTGAAAATAAATAAGGTTGAGCTCACAGTGCCTGTGTTGTCCTGAGTTAATTAGTCATAGATAAAATTGTTTAGACATTTATCTGTTAGACAATGGCCGACCTGGCAAAAATTTCGATCTGCTGCTGTACAGACTGCGAAAGAGTTAGGAATGGACGGGCAAATTATGATTTCTTATGTCACTGCTGAATGTGACAAATATATTGAACGGGAAGAAAGAAGATTAGAAAAAGAGGCCGAAAGAAAATTAGAATCTGAAAGATTGGCCGAAGATAAGAGAATAGAAGCTGAAAAAGAGATTAAGAGGTTGCAGATTGAGGCTGAGGCTAAGAGGTTGCAGATTGAGGCTGAGGCTAAGAGGTTGCAGATTGAGGCTGAGGCTAAGAGGTTGCAGATTGAGGCAGAAAGAGAAGACAAAAGATTAGCTGCAGAAAGAGAAGAAAGAAAATTAGCTGCAGAAAGGGAAGACAAGAGATTAGCTGCAGAGAGGGAAGCAGAAAAGGAGGAGAAGAGATTACAAAGGGAACATGAGTTACGACTAAGGGAGTTTGAGTTTCAAGGCCATGCTCCTGAAAATGGTGCCAGTCCCTTTGCCTCTGATGCCACTGCTAGCCAAGGAGCCTCAACCTCAGCTATGAATTTTCATTTAGATCATTTTGTTGAGAAAGACGATGATATAGAGAGCTATCTAAATAGGTATGAACTATTAGCTACCACATATGGGTTAGAGAGAGAAAGGTGGAGCTTAAAGTTATCTCAGGGACTTCGTGGGGCAGCTTATGAAGTTTTTGCAAAAATGAGCAGAAGTGATCAGGAAAATTATGACATGCTAAAGCAGGCTCTTTTGTTAAGATATGAAAAGAATGCAGAATTTTATAGGAAAAAATTTAGGAATGCTAAACTACTGTCAGGTGAAACCTATCACCAGTTCTCTGCACGAATAGAGACATACTTGGAGAAATGGACTTCTCTGGGGAAAACCCAAGATCTTAAGGAAATGGTCCTTATAGAGCAATTAAGAGAGTCCATGGCTCCAGACCTGAGAAAGTTTCTCATGGAACAAGGTGCAGAGAGGCTGGGTGAGTTGCTAAATGTTGCTGAAAGGTATCAAGCAGCTCAAGCAGAGGTAACAGGTAATAAAAAGAAACAAGTGGATAACTTTAGGGCACCACAGAACTTTAATAAATTTGATCCTAGGGATCAAAACAAAGGTAAGCACCAGTTTGATAGGCCACGGTATGAAAATAAAAATAAAACCCCACAATTCGATGAAAGGAAATATGATGAAAGAAAATCTTTCAACCAAGGAAAAAGGTGGTGTAAAAATTGTCAGATGGACAATCATGACACTGACCGTTGCAGAAGGAAACCTGTGTATATGGCCACCCTTCAGGTCAGGTCGACCTCAAGACAGGAGGAGGATATTATGTTGGATACCACTCCAGAAGAGATGAGGAAGGCACAGGCTGGGGATAAAACACTCAAGCCTTGTTTCAGGAAATTGTCAACTTGTCATACAACTCCAGGCAAGGGAGATTTTTACATGAAAAACAAGTTGATGTATAGGAAGACTGGAGCTAGATCCAAAGGTCAGGGACAGCTGGTACTTCCTAAAAGATATAGGGCAGACTTAATAAGGAGCCTACATGTGAAACCAGATGGGGACCATGAGAAGATAGGTACCATCATTCAAAAGGTGGCTCACAATTATTATTGGCCCAAAGCAAGATGGGACATTGAGAATTTTGTAGAAAGGTGTAGCATAGCACATGAGGGAACACCCACAAGTGGGAACATTGATCAGGACCTGGACACGCCAAGGGGCAAAATTAGGCCTGATAATAAAAAGAAAAAATAGATTTGATAAAGTGGACCAAAGGGAATGGGAAGCCCCTTTTCACGGACAAGCTTCACTTAACTGTTTTACAATGGCCACTATGCGGAGAGTGCAAAAAGATGTCTTACCCCAGGATAAGCCGAAAATCCCTCAATCGGACTTAAACAAACTGGAGGAAGAGGATGTAGAGAGGAAATCTCTCATCAAGAATTTTAAGTGGGGAGAAAGCCCCAGGAAAAAGAAAAATTGGTAGCGGTCGTTTTTATGCATGATAATTCTGGGAAGAAAAATCATCACTATAGAGCTTCGAGTGGAAGAGACCATACCGGTGCATGGACAAATAGGTCCACAAAATTAAAGGTCCATATGTAGCTTTGTTAAGAACGTGGACTGATGAAAAGGCAGAGGAAAACATTACATCTTCATACCAATATGTGAATGAGCTGACCACTCGTTTAAAAACTGGCTGGAAACTTGCCAATGAAAATTTGAAACAAGCCAGGAAGAAACATGCTGCCTATTATAACAGGAAGGCGAAAGACAGAGATTTGGCTGTGGGAGAGAAGGTACTGCTTCTTCTCCCCGGGAGTCAGAATAAGTTACAGATTGGATGGCAAGGTCCATATACAGTTTTAGAGAAGGTGTCTAGAACAAATTATAAGATAGATAAGAAGGGGAAAGAAAAAATCTATCATGTGAATCTCCTGAAGAAATATTTGGAAAGAGAACATCAGGAAGAGACACACTTGTTGACCTTGTCCATCGCCATGGAGATGAAAAAGGAACCACTTTCATCATTTGAATATCCATTACACCCCTGTGAGACAGCAGCACAGGTGAAAATCAGTACACATTTAACAAAAACTCAGAAAGAGAGAGTGCAACAGGTTCTAAATAATCATGCAGAGGTGTTAACAGACCGACCAGGGCATACAAACCTATTGGAATATGATATGAAACTGATAGACCCCACACCTGTCTGTATGAAACCATATTCGATTCCGTTTGCTAAGGAGAAAGCTTTGAAGGAAGAGATAGACTATCTGTTGAAGGAAGGAATTATTTCGCACAGTGAATCCTCATATAGTTCAGGTGTTGTACTCTTAAGGAAGCCCTCTGGAGAACATAGACTCTGTATAGATTACAGGAGATTGAATGCTATTACAGAAGGACAGGTGGATCCATTGCCGGATACAAATCAGCTGTTTGCCAGACTAAATAAAGCTAAATATTTCTCAAAAGTGGATCTGAGTAAAGGATACTATCAGATTCCAGTAAAGCCTGAGGTTAGACCATACCTAGCTTTTAGTACCTCAGAAGGACACTATGAGTTTAATAGATTGCCATTTGGATTGAAGAATGCGCCTAGTGTCTTCTCTAGAATGATGAGAAAATTATTGGACCCTCTGAATAATCCATGTATAACAAATTTCATGGATGATATCCTTATAGCAACAGAAACATTTGAGGAACACATTGACTCTCTGAAGATGCTGTTTGATCGACTTAGGGAAGCAAATTTAACAGCCCGACCAACCAAATGTTGCGTTGGATGTAAAGAATTGGAATTTTTGGGACACACAGTTTATCAGGGAAACATGACCCCTGACCCAAAGAATTTAGAGAAACTAAAGAAAGCCCCGAGACCACAAACCAAGAAGGACGTGAGATCCTTTGTCTCATTATGTGGTTTCTACCAGAAGTATATCAAAAACTTTAATTCCATATGTGCACCGTTAACTGATTTGACACGTAAAGGACATCCAGATCGCATTACATGGACACCACATTGTGAAATGGCTTACCAAGAATTGAAGGAAAAGCTCACAAGTAAACCTATTTTGAAATTACCTGACTTAAGTCAAGAATTCATAATAAGGACGGATGCCAGTAATATTGGGTTAGGTGCAACTCTACTACAGAAATCAGATGCTTTGGATGGGGAATTAAGCCCAGTGGCATATGCTAGCAGAAAGTTGAATAAAGCTGAAATCAACTACTCAACTAGCGAAAAAGAATGTCTTGCAGTAATATGGGCAATAAAGAAATTCAATATTTATCTGTATGGGAAGGCATTTAAGTTGCAAACGGACCACAAACCTTTATCGTTTCTAGCCCAGGCTAGGCATGAGAACTCTAGGTTACTCCGATGGTCCTTGCTTTTGGCTCCCTATAATTTTAGCATTGAGTATATATCTGGAAAAAAACAAATTTGGGAGCGGATTTTTTAAGCCGCCATCCGTGTGATGAGAATCACCGTAAACCCCAGAAATAATAATAAATTTCTCTATGTGTATATAGAATAAGGACTGACATATAATGTCTGTTTTAAGAGGGGAGATGTCGTGAATTATTCTAATCCCCATATATAAATTAAAACGTAAATGCAAAGCCTAACAAATAAATTTAATAAAAGGAAGAAGAATGGTAAAGAACAGTGCTGTCACAATGACTGTACTCGAAATCCCCCTTGTTTTCTACTTCGTCGGCAAATTGTAACGCTTTCACGTTGATAGTAAAAGCCTACTGTATTATTACCCGCTTTCTTCAATGAAACGTGTGCTGTATTTCTTGGAAAAACATTGAGATACGCAAGCTGATCAATGACCTAAATTTAATATTTCATTCATTCCATTTTATACACGGCGTAACTAAAAGACAGATGGACTAAAGGATAGAGAGAAGGGAGAGGCAGAAAGCCGAACACGTGCAACACTAAACACGCGTCGCGCGATACACAATTGCTGCCATCACGCGTGTAAGGCCACATGCACTAACTTTATTTCAAATCGACAGTGATAAAATTCACTACCCTTCCCAGAGTTAGGTTTTAAAATCCTGAAAAACGCTTATTAGGAAAGATGACAATAGATGGGTTTACGTTTGAAAACATTACAGTACCCAGACAGCACATCTTCGAAACAGGAGGTAGAAGAAATTGCATATTTTGAACGCAGCATATTAGCTCTATTAAATATATATATTTGGGTTCCTTAGGGTTTGCTGACAAAGAATATGTAAAACGTTACGCAAATAGTCTAGGAATTACCAAGTTATGGCCAAAATAAAATAGTGGGGGTGCCTGACAGCATGAAATCATTTCTGTTCATAAAATTTTTTTTTATAACGTGTTTGAAAAAACATTACGTACGGAAATAGCCTACCATGTTAACTCCTATGTGATTGGAGCGCAACAAATGAAAGACTAAACACGATTGGTCGGACTATAAATACTATCTTTCGTTGTCAGGGGAAACGGGAGTAGGAGTATTTTTTTGAAAAGATGTGTGGACAGGGTTTCATTGGTTAGAGCTGCGAATATACACAATTCAGAGCGTCTGTTCATCGCCACATCTTGTAATAAACCTACTAAGAAGCAGTACGTTGAGCACCAGTGTATATTTTTTATAAAATAAAGCCTGGGACATCGGCAGATCGGAGTTGTGCTATATTCATTGCCAGTCAACGAAACTGTTTATTATTATTTCCATGAATTGTGGTAAGCTTGAAATATTCAATATCTTTTAATGAAAATTGAATGTAAATTGATAATTTATGTCTGTATATATGTGTGGTTCAGTAGCGAACATGATGTAAAGCCTATAGGCTCCAGCCTGAACAGAGGGTGTCGGAGGAAGTACAACTGCATGGAATGGCCAAACAGTACACTGACACCTAGATTATTAACTAGAGAGAAATAATGCTGGAATTGCAGAGGCGTAGTAACCATTAGGGAGGGAAATACTGGTATAAAGTATTTCAGATGAAGCTGACAGTTGGCCTAACGCTCTGAACTCAATGTTTGTGATGTATTGTGCTCAGTGTAGAACTAGAGTGTAAATTAGTTCTGACGTAGAAGGTACAACCTTCTTGTTTCAGGGACCGTGGTCTTAAAGTTTTTGAGCAGCACCTGGTCAGAGCTTTGCTGAAGCCAGAAGTGGACAGCATACTCCTTGGTCCATATAGCAACCAGTGGGGTGGCTCCAGAACTCATTTAAATACTCGAGCAGAGGAGTCTTTTACTGCAGTCATCACGCAAGATAAGAGAGTGTGGCCATGGAGCTCAACATTATGTACCCCCATCTTAAAATGACAGTATAAACTAAAATTAAGAGGGGAATTAAATTGTTTTAATACCAGGAACTGAGAACATCTCCAATACTAGTTCCCATAGAAACAAACTATTGAAGTCATGATGACAAATACCAACAGAGCTTGAACAAAACAAAACCAGTATTACCTCATGTTACCACTACACAACTGACACACATAGGATACCATTAATAATATATGTCACTATAATAATCATATTAATAAATTCTGTACATATAACTTGTAATTAAAATTGATTGTGATTCCTGGTTCCATTTGTATTTGAATCAGGACACATATACATTCATGACAGCTATGAATACATATTGTTATTTGAAAAGTTATCAGTGACTCCTTTAAGATATCCTCTTAGAGTGTTTTATGTATGTGAGTGTCACAGTGTTGTCAAGTGTGGTGGAATAAATTAAATTGTTTATCTGTCTGTTGTTGTTATGACTTACAATTCATCATACACATACCCTAGACATATAACGTAGTCATCACACTATTCCAGAATAATTCTGACTGAGATATATATATATGTGGCAGCAAGTAAGGTTATCTATAATACACTACTCTTATTAGATATAGATACCTTCACAGCTGATCTCAGTCAGTACACTAAGTCCCCTATAAATATTTATAACATCCCACTTTACCACATCTGTGTCTGATGCATTATTTTCGATATTTTGTCGAATCGGTTTTCCGGAGGATATATTGTCAGATCAAGGATCACAATTTACTTCCAACATCATGAGGGATTTAGAATCCATGTTATCTGTTCACCACTCGTTTTGTAGTGCGTATATTAACGGTGTTGCGAGCGCTACCACTAAAACAGATGTTATCTAAGATAACTGAAGAATGCCCTCGTGAATGGGACGGGTGTGTGCGAGGCACTCTAAAACAGATGTTATCTAAGATAACTGAAGAATGCCCTCGTGAATGGGACAGGCTTCTGCCGGCGGCCCTGTTTGCTTTTCGTGAAGTGCCCCACGAAAGCACGGGGTGGTCTCCGTTCGAATTGGTTTATGGTTCGAATCCTCGTGGACCAATGATGATACTCAAGGATTTGTTGATTGGAGCATCAATTGATACAGCCACTCGAAACAGCTACGAGTTAGTTATTGATCTCCGACAACGAATCATTGATGCGTGCACTTATGCATCCCAGAGTATAAAATCAGCCACTCAACGATCACGATTATTACATAATCAAAAGAGAATATTAAGATCATTTAAACCAGGGGAAAAAGTTTGGTTGTTGCTACCTCATAACGATAACAAATTACTGATATCATGGCAAGGTCCATTTGATATTATCAAACAAGTCACAGATGTTGACTACTCGGTAAACGTTAGAGGTAAAATCAAAACCTTCCATGTCAACATGCTAAAATTAGCAGTTGAAAGACCACAGGAATTAATTCCTGTCATTAACTCTATTGATGATTCTTCACATCATACTGCTTCTTTTGCAGTTGTTCATGAAGAAGATACTACTTCGTCTATCCCTTTACAATTTCAACTACCTTCTTTGCAATCATCAGAATCTTGGAAAGACGTGACTATTTCTTCTTCACTATCTTCGTCACAACAAGATCAAGTTCGGGATATTCTCATTTCTTTCAATGATGTTCTCACCAACCTTCCAGGTCAGACATCGCTTATATCCCATGATATTACTCTTACTGATTATAAACCTATCAAACTTAGACCCTATCCTATTTCTTTACACCACAAAGATAGGGTGGAGAAAGAGTTAAAAGAGATGATACGTTTAGGTGTGATATCTCCTTCGGAATCACCATATGCATTCCCAATGGTGATAGTTAAAAAGAAGGATGATTCTTTACGTATTTGTATTGATTTTAGGCGATTGAATAAAATTACAATCACAGACGGGGAGCCTATGCCACTTTTAGATGATCTTTTGTCAGAATTATCTAATGCTACCTTCTTTAGCAAACTAGATCTCTCTAAAGGCTACTGGCAAATTCCTCTTGCCGAAAAGGCCAAACCTTACACAGCTTTCACAACTCCTTTTGGGCTCTACCAATGGAATTATATGTGTTTTGGGTTGGTAAATGCGCCAGCAACGTTTATGCGCATGATGCGCCGCCTTCTTGGCGATCGTAAAGATGTCATCACGTACATCGATGACATCTGCCTATTTCATGACTCGTGGGAAGACCATATTGATGGTTTAACTTCCCTTCTATATACGTTACGTATGCATGGTTTGACTGTGAGACCTTCAAAGGTCCAAATTGGTTGTCAGGAAATTTCTTTTCTTGGTCACCGCATAGGTAACCACAAACTGTATCCTGACGACAATACAGTCAAAAGAATTCTAGAGATTTCTACCCCTTCTACTAAGAAACAAGTTAGAAGCCTTTTAGGCCTAATAAACTATTACCATAAGTTCATCCCGCATTTCGCACAACTATCTACACCTTTGTCCGCACTGTTGACCAAAGGTAGTCCTAATAAGGTACGTTGGGACAAAGATTGCGAAAGCGCTTTGGTAACAATTAAGAAATTATTTAGCAATGCACCTATTTTGTTATTACCGAATATACGTATTCCATTCATACTTCAATCAGATGTCTCGAGTTACTCAATGGGTGGTTGTTTGCTGCAATGTTACAAGGAAACACTCCATCCATGTTTCTATGTGTCGAGGAAACTGACTCCGGCTGAACAGAAGTATGCGACAGGTGAACGTGAGCTCCTGTCTATGGTCTGGTGCCTGGAGAAGCTGTCAAGATATCTCATCGGCACGCACTTTTACATTATGACAGACCATAGTCCTCTTACTTACATAACAGCTAGAACAATGCGTAACGCTAGAATACACCGATGGTATTTGTTGATTCAAGAATTTTCATTTACGATTCTGCCTATTGCTGGCTCAGACAATAACTTGGCAGATCTTTTATCGCGCAACGTCTTTGAGAAGAAATTGAATTAACTCTTTAGTCACCATGTTGACAAGTGCTATTATTAATGTTATAAAATTTAATGTGTCTACTTAATGATTATCATAGTTATAAGTAGGTAGTACTAATATTGATATGTTTGGGAGACGGGCGTCTTCTCCATCACTATCATCCGTGCCACAAGTGTCACGTTTGGAAGTGAGGGGGATGATGTTGAGGATTGTTTCATGCTTACAGACATTTGGATTTGTCGACGATCCGAATGGCTGTATCATGGAACACCTCAATCGAATAGAGATATATCTCATCGACCAATGTCGATGATTGTTGCATGTGTGCATGCATTTGAGTTTTGATCACACTCGGATCTGCACCATGGAACATCGCAATTGAATATAGATTAACGACGTAGTATGCATATCACTATGCATGACGCGTAAGTCTTTATAACGTCATTCGACTTGTGGGTTTTGACCCGAAGGGCAGTGTGTTTCAGAAGTGTGGCCATTGCCACTTATATTGTGTGGTATAACCACTGGAAAGTGTGTGGCGTTGTCCACTTTTTAATTGTGTGGCTAGGAAGCCATTTGAGCAGTGTATTTCTTGAACCAAACGTAAGTCGTCGTATGAATAACGCAGTTTGCATAATTATGGCAGATTAGCCTGGCGTGGTATGCCAAAGGAACATTATGTTACTAGCAATAGTGTAAGACTAGTATAGATGGATATTGTACAGCTAGCGGCAAGCGTAAGCCTAGTGTAACGGATATTAAACGACTAGCAGTAGACGTAAGCCTAGCATAATAAGTGTATTGCAGAACTAGCAGGATAGTTAAGTCTAGTTAGCCTCTGAATTTATGCCAAAGGACATTGGCCGTTAAAAGGAACTGACCTCTAACCAGAACTCTAGATAGAGATTGTGAACATGTGCTTATGAACTAATGAGAACTCTTACAGATCGTACATGAATGTGATGTGACTTTTGTTCCCATGTAGTTGGTGTCTGCTCATGGTATGAAATTACTAATTAAATATTTTGAGTCGTCAAAATCACAGTCTTATCAACTGTCGTATTCGGAGTTGAGTTAAATGCTATTTATCTTCAACTGATCATGACCAGTGATGATTAATGTCTTAACACGCTGCATCTCACACTGCCAATATAATCAATAAGACAAGAGACTCATACAGGTCAGTCAAGGGTCGAATATTTAATATGAAATATATTCAGCACATAATGAATCACAAGGGTTAAAGCAGACATTATCGATACCAACGGACAGTATTACGGAATCCTACAAAAGTGATAAGAACCCGAGGGACTTTGACTCTATAAACTGAATACGCATATAATAACTTGGTCATCCACAAATACTAGAAGTCATCGAAGCACCCAGAATATACGGGGGTCCCGAGAAGCCCTTAACAAGTACACTAACCTTGGTTTCCATATAAAGAAATCACTGACTTCATGTACTGATTCTTCCTCGTGAAATATAGAAACAAGTCGGTCTGGCGGAATGCTTTTTCTTAGCAGTACTTAGAGACGAACTTCACTGGGTTATATCGTGTCCGAATGGCCGCTGGCGATTTCCGTGTTCTCTTCTGATGTCCTGTGAAGTTTCGTTCGTCTTACTTTAGTCAGACAACCAGTCTCCATTACCTGTAAAGTTTCTGTAATGTTTTGCTGTGGTCGCATTTGTGTTTTGCTTCGCCCAGAAAATCCGTCTGTGTCCGTCTTTGCAGTGTTGCTAGTCTCTTTATAATGACGTATTCTTTACTCCTTTCATGTTGATCTTCGCTCAGACTTTGGGACTCCGTTAATCCAATATTACTTTGTCTGTTCCATGAGAACCGACTTACCAAAATACTCATTGCAAATCTTCCTCGCTGAACTGTCTCCGATCGTCCATTATGCTCTGTTAATAGGCAAAATAATACTTGTGTATTACTGCCCTTGGGTAAACACAACCGAGTCGTATTGGCGACTACCTGGCTAGCTAATGTCTCATTGTTGTGTAAACATTCTCTGCAAATTTTGTGGCTTTCCCAGGGCTTACGCCGAGCGCTGTCTATTGTGGACAATGGGTTTTCACCATTGAATGCTTTCTCATGCCTTGTAACATTTATCGGCAAAATATCGGCAATAGGTTTTAAGAATTTAAATGCAGAATTACTCGCCTCTCGCGACAGAAACATGGATCGTTCGTAATAATGAGGCAAGGCCCCCGGGAACTTGGTTTCCCGTGTTTCCTAAATGAAAGCAGTACTTTAGATGGACTGGCATTCTGGCGTAGAATTTCTAGCCATGCACGGTTATATGAATGGCAACGGCTGTCCCCGGGGTTAAAGACCGTAGAACTCTGCCGCTATTCTATCAAAAAGAGCTTGCAGTGACCCAGCTTGGTGCCAAAGAACTCTAGCAATGTCGCGGCCATCAGCAACAATAGAGTCCCGGAACGCCTTACAAATTATGCCGACCAGCATTCGGAAGAGAAGAAATGAGAATATAACCTAGCAAATTCGGAGACTAAGACAGACTGCATTGCAACGTCAAAGTAGCAACTCCAAGAGCCAGAGAAGAATAAGTCAGGATTCCAAATTAGGTGACAGGACAGAGTATTTTGGCATCGTTGAAACTTAAAAGAAAACCCGACTTTCTAAATACAAAGACTGGAGACTTAATGAATCAGGAGCAACCGTCATAAAAGGATTCTAAATTTACCCCAGACCAAGTGTTCGGAGCATCTAATATAAGTTGCTGTGTCCATTCATCTGTACCAAGAGATTGTAGATCCCAAGTATGGGTGAGTTTTCCAAATTTTTGTTTTACAATGTGAATTTGACATGTTTTTCTTGCTAAGTGGTTATACAAGTTATACGAGCTGGCAACCTCATTATATGAAAACAGTTTATTCATAAACCACTACAGTGAACGCTGGTGATTGCTTCATGCTAGTTCGTACAAAAAACCGAAAGCAGAAGTAACCCCAGATTCCGAATGGAGCATTGAGGAGTGATGATTACATCACATGTGCACAGTATTTATAGTTTCATTTTTGAGTTATATGTAAACTTCAGGCACTCAGAGAGGCAAAACTGGTGGTCGGACAGCGTAAAAACGTGCCTGTTTAATCTTCCGACCACAATGTACTTAGCAGAAGCATTTGTTCTTTTATTTTCTCTAAATTTTGTGGTACGAGATCAGTTGGTAGTAAGAGTTTCTACGCCACGAGTTTGTAATTAAAGAGCTGGAACCCGACAACCACCTACATTGGACGAGTTGATTAGTGAAGTGCCCTCATCACACAAGACGTGACGAAACACCTGCAGTAGTACTCAATCATTTGAAGAGCTAAATGCTTATTACAAGACGAACGCAACGGACTTTTATAATTCCCCTATCAAAGTCTCTATAAAGACACGTTATCTCAATTTTACCCATCATTCATATATATTTTAAACTGTTAAAAAATAATTGATTATTAAATTTGTTACGTGTTATTTTACAAATTCATAATTGATTCAATTATTATAGTTATGAGAGCGTATGTATGCATCAGACTGTTTAATATATATTTACATCTATAGAGCCAATAAATAATAATAAGGGATTTCGCTGAATTAACTCAGCTTGGGGCTTTGCAGTTCAAAAGTATTTAAAGCAGTGTAGTGGTCCAACAAGTGGCTCCTTTATTATAAAACTGTTCAGAGTGTATTTAAAGTATTTACATCCCAAAATGATTAAACCGAAGTTAAATTTATATATTTACAAATAACAAATTTAATAATCAACTAAGTTTTAACAGTTTAAAATTGATAATCTTTAACAGAAAATACTCATCATAAGATGGTAAGGTGTTTTATGTAAGAAGTCACTTGGCATTTTAGGTTTGACTGTTACTGGTAGTTTCTGCTCCCGCTGGGTTTTTTGGTTCTGTGCAGATAGGACACTGGAGTTCTCGCGTTTCTGGTCAAGATTCAAGGCGCAGCACATTCCAAGTAAGATCATGGAGTAACTGCAAAAGCAGGTCTGCTTTCTCAAAGACCCTCTGATGATGGTGTCTAGCTCGACGTCAGTCCACTTCTACCCTCACTTTGTTCCAGAGATTAGTATCCTCAGTTGGTACCACCAACTAGCATGTCAAATGAAGAGAAACGAGTATCCTCTGAGTATTGAGTTTCCCGAAACATACTTATGTGTCTCCATCTTCCTATTCCACCATCCCATGTACTTCAGAATTTACCCTCGATGTGAATTAAGCTTAATCCGCCGAAGAGAAAACTTTCTGTACATTTAAATTGAATAGCTTTATATTTACTTTACATTCAAACGAAAAGATTAATAGTATAGATAAAATATGACTATATTTACATTCGTTTGGTTGGAAAATGTTCACAATATAGATTGAGCATATTTTCATTTACATTTACACTGGTTGAAAAGCTTGAAACTTTAATTAATTTTAAAGAGAATATGTTAATATAGACATTTACACTGGTGTGAAAATGTAAATATTATAATTAGAATGTACATCATTTATTTCATCTTTCCTTCCCTGCTCCATATGGAACTTGGGACTACCTATGCTTTAAGTTCTCTTTAAGAAACTAGCGATAAAGCAGTCACCAGCCCTTGCAGATGTGGCTCATGAAATCATCATTCTATACGCTGAGGTTGCCAGCCTCAAATAACTTGGACATCTACTAGCAATTGTCACATACTAATATTCGCATGGCAATATATACATATTAGTTCACATGTTAGTAATGAAAAATATAGAATGTTGTTAAGTCATGTTTTTGAGTGGGAGTTAAGTGTTTGGGATTTTTATGTACGGGTCTGATTTTTTATAGACACGCTTGTAAGCACGTTTAAAGTTATGAGATGATTTTTTATTTGGGTGCTTGAACATAGCTCAATTGAGTATGTGTTAGTTTTTTTAAACATAAAGAAAGTGTTCAAATGTTCTGAGTAGTTGGGGGAGAGTTACGGGTAATCTGAGCTCACATCTCAAGCTGTTAGTTCGCGCTTGAGTGAAGATGTACTGAGTTGTATTGAGAAACAATAATCTCGGTCATTAGGTATCTGGCAGAGCTTCGAGACGGTTTTTATAGTCTTGTTAGGGTGTCCAGGGTGTTTTTTGAAGGGAAGAGATTCAATATATTATTAATGCCATGGATTATACCGGCTATTACCATTTATAATGAATTGCTGGTGATGCACTCAACTTTCTGACGGATTGTATGCTATTTCGATTTATGATGAGTTGCTGGTGTTGCACTCAATTTATCTATGGATTATACCTACTATCATACCTTGTGATTTGCTGTGATCTGTTGTCCATGATGTCAACGTTACTGTCGTAAATAAACCGTGTATAAGTTGAAGACTAATTCGTCTTATCCGTTGGTCTGTTTCCTGACCTAACGTTACTGTTGTGTGGGTTTACATCAGATGTTTACAAACCTAAAGAACTCACGACATTCGCCCATTATATTTACACACCTGTCGGCCACTAACAGTAAGCCCGACATTGTAGCACTATCTCTTTCATACAACCCCCACACATACACCAACAGAAGTGACAGCTAAAATAATCATGCAACAGAAGTGATGGCCTGTGTGGCCTGTAATAGAAGGGATGACCCTAAACAACAGTAACAAATGTAAATTGTATAACTTAGCCAATCTTGGCTCACAGACTATTTGCTCAGAGGAATGAAGTTTAGGCACTAGCAGATGCATTTTTACACGTTTCTGGGGTGTTATTATGTTTACAATGAATTCCCACTATGACTCCGTGTTTTCAATTTCCCCAGATCGCGGTTTTACTTGTGAAAATAGGAGAGTTTTCTATTGTCAAGGTCCTCAAACAAAGTCTTGTCCTGATAAATGGAATTCTGAATCTAACTTCTGGCAGTCTGGTGGTCGTCTCTACAAGCGATTCTAACAGTGAACTAGACTTGAAAAAAGCCAAGTTATATTGCCTGTCTGCCTCCGCCTTTGTTTGTTACGATGCTAATCAGAGCGCCAATCGTTTCAAAATTACGTGTTTTGTGGAGTAATTTCTAAATTATTTCCGCCTGAAATTCTGTGCGTAATGCAAAAAGTCACCTCTCCCATATATGGCAATAAAACATCCTATTGCCTTCTCTGCAAATGCCTACAATTACATCTTGCTTTCATCAAGGTGTGCAGGAAACGATTATGTCATTCCTATGCGCTGACAAATAAGTTATATTCCCGTAGTGGCTATCAAACTTTCAGCATATTACCATCTTGGCGAAGAACGCACCCTGGCCTTATCAGCGATTAAACAACTGCGCTGATCGAGCCAAAATAATGTCACAACGACGCTGGTGTTGCATAGGATAATTTTAAAAAAAAGTCATTTGATAGCATTACAATGCAGTCCCAGTTGTAGCAGGAAATGTAGGGTAAAGCATAGGAGTCGTTAAAGTAGACGCAGTAATGGTGTCACTTAAATTTTAAACCAAACATAAGACAAGTGTCGTGTTTCGACTTTTATAGTTTGTAACAACAAAACGAGTAAAATAGAATGTGAGTGTACACCGAGAGTTCAAGCATGTTTAAGTTATAGGTGATTTTAGGGGTAGGGGAAGAAGAAAACATCTGGAACTTTCACGAAATAACGAGTAGTTGTTGTTACCTCAAGGCTGAGTTATAAATAGAATGGTGTGACTTTGGCCGCAAACTCATTACAGTTCTACACAAAATAAGTGGTCAACTATATAACGCAAATATTGATTGGGGCTAGGTTAGGTAGCCAAGCCAATCAGGGAGTAACACTAGGTAGCGGCCAAAGAGGGTATAGGAAGTTAGAGTTTGGACAGGAAAGAGAAGAGAGAAGATCGAGAACCGACAAGACCTGTTTTGGCCGTAACGAGTTTTCATAAAGCAGCGTGTGAAGGCTGCAGGGCAATGTTTAGTGACAAGGAGAATTTTAGAGAAATTTACGTGTCTTGGAAGTACAAGTTTGATATTCATCAAGTTCGGGAGAGATTCACGCGAGGAACCTTTATAGCAAGAACTGAGTAAATGTTTTTGATGTTAGCAGAATCGTGAAGACGAGAACTGTTGTCTAAGTGCAGCGAACTAGTTTTTAAGCAAGGAGAGGTCCGACCTCCTAGTAGTGCAGTCTACGGTGTATTTTTATTGAGTTCATCACTTTCACACTTGTAACAATCGAACGAATGTACAGGTCACCAGTTTTTAGACACGAGGTGTGTTCTGGTTCTTTTCATCTAGAAAGTAGACTTTTGCGACTGCTAGGTACAGCAGGATGCAATATGGACTTAACGTTTTTGATCAAGTTGACTTATCCCATAAGAATCGTTACCGTTATTTCTACGTCAAGTGAATGTCTACCTGTTTGTACAAGCCAATTCTTGTAATTGAACCAATTGAAGAACTGTACCAAGCAGAAAATAAACGTTTTGTGATTTTCGTGAAATCAGAGCTTTGAACGAGTTGTACTCCTAACCAAGTACACATATTGTTATGACTACAAGGAGATGTGACCGCACGTCTAATTAGAACAAGAGAGAATCATATCATCGCACAGAAGCTTTTACCTTAGAACCTGTGGCTGAGTGAGTACACCACTATATCACGTGCCTACCAACTATCCCTTCGAATATACCATCTCGAGCATTAGCTTGTACCACGAAGAGGCCTAATTCCAGTAAAGAATAGAAGTAAACAATAGAGAATTTGCCCAGCAACTAATACCAGAGATGGCACTGTCACACAGTTTTGGAATCCATGGGATCACAGAAATAAAGGGAGACAAAACCACACACCACCCGTGTGTTACCGGGGCCCGAAAGGGGAGCAAAGAATAGTAACACTGTCCCCTACCAAGCATGTCGTAAAAAGCGACTAAGGAGGGTTGGGCATGGGGCCGGTTACACCATCCTGTAAAAAAATTTAAACCACAAAAAACTTCAACAAATATGGACAAGTCAAATAAAGAAAATAAAACACAGCCATCCAAGACAGGGGAAGGTCCTCTCGCGGGGAGGCGTATGATGCAACACAGAGAAAGCCGAAAGGAGTCTGTGTTGCTGACTAACCTTCTTTCTTCTAGGAGAACTTCCAGATTTGGCACATGGAATGTTCGGACATTAAACGAACAAGGGAAAGTGGCGCAAGTAGCAGCAGAAATGAGGGAATACAAAATCGAGGTTCTGGGAATGTGTGAAACAAAGTGGAAGGGGGTAGACAGGAAGAAACTCATCACAGGTGAATTGGTGCTGTCCCCAGGACATGAAGACGAAAGTTCACACCACAAAGAAGGGGTAGCTCTTATGTTATCTAAAGAAGCACAGAAAGCACTAATTGAATGGGAAGCTGTTGGACCCAGAATAATAACAGCTTCTTTCAAAACAGCTAAAAAGAAAATTCATGTAAATGTCATCCAATGTTATGCACCAACTAATGACAAAGAAGAGTCTGTGAAAGAAGCATTTTATACTAAACTACAGGAAATTATGGATAAAGTAAAAAGAAGAGACATCACAATTTTGATGGGTGACATGAATGCAAAGATAGGTACAGTCAACACTGGATTTGAAGAAGTCATGGGAAAACATGGGCTAGGAGTAATGAATGAAAATGGAGAGCTATTCGCAAACTTCTGTGCTTCATATCAACTGGCTATAGGAGGAAGCATGTTTCCACATAAGAGAATACACAAGGCAACATGGATATCACCAGACCATAGAACAGAAAATCAGATTGATCATATATGCATAAACAAGAAGTTTAGATCATCATTGCAGGATGTAAAGGTATATAGAGGAGCAGATGTGGCATCAGATCACCATCTTCTGATAGCCAAAGTAAAAATGAAACTCAAGAGATATGCAACAATGCAAAAATTATAGACAACAGTTTAATGTAGGACAGCTAAGAAATCAAGAAACAAGAGACAAATTTGCGGTCACAGTATCCAACAAATTCCAAGTGCTCCAACAGCTGGAAGATGTAGAGAATACAGAAGACTATTGGCAGCAGGTCAAAACAGTATGGAAGGAGACATGTGAAGAAATACTGGGGAAAAGGGAAAGACAACAAAAAGCATGGATAACAACAGAAACCACCAATAAGATAAAAGACAGAAAAAACAAGAAAGCAGAGTTAAACACAAGCAAAACTAGAAGCTCTAAAGCCAAGGCTCAAGAAGTGTACACAGAAGCAAACAAAGAAGTAAAAAGAAGTATCAAAAGAGACAAGAGGAAGTATATTGAGGAGTTGGCAAGAGAGGCAGAAGATGCTGCAGCCAAAGGAAATATGAGAGAACTGTATAGCAGCACAAAGAAGCTAACAGGGAAATACAAGCAAACAAGTTGCCTCATAAAAGACAAGAATGGGAAACTGCTCAGCAATATACAAGAGCAAATGAAGAGGTGGACAGAATATTTTGGGGACCTTCTCAATAGACCAGCTCCACAAAACCCGCCGGACATCCAGCCAGCAGAAGAAGAGCTACAAATTAACGGTGAAAGACCAACGAAGGAAGAAATAAAGAAAGCCATAAAGCTTCTAAGAGAGGGAAAAGCGTCTGGACCTGATGGCATTCCAGCAGAGGCCATCAAAGCAGATATCGACACGGCTACAGAGATGTTATATAAAATACTTGGTAAAGTCTGGGAAAAGGAAGAGATACCAGCAGAATGGAAGGAAGGATATCTGGTTAAGTTGCCTAAGAAAGGAAATTTACAAGAGTGCACAAATTATAGAGGAATAATGTTACTATCAGTGCCAGGAAAAGTATTAAACAGGATTATCCTTGAGAGATTAAAAGAGTCCATAGACAAGAAACTGAGAGATGAACAAGCAGGTTTTCGGCAAAACAGATCATGTACAGACCAGATAGCCACTTTGAGAATAATAGTTGAACAAAGTCTGGAATGGAATTCACCACTATACATCGGATTTGTGGACTACGAAAAGGCATTTGACAGTGTAGACAGAGAATCACTTTGGAAATTGATGAGGCATTATGGAGTTCCCCTGAAGATCATTAATTTAATAAAGAAAACATATGAAGACATGATTTGCAGAGTTCTTCACGAAGGACAGCTTACAGAACCGTTTGGGATAAGAACAGGAGTGCGACAGGGATGCCTCTTGTCTCCATTTCTTTTCTTGCTGGCAATAGATTGGGTTATGAGATCATCGACAACACACAACAGAAATGGAATCCAGTGGACTATGACTAAGCAGTTGGATGATCTGGATTTTGCTGATGACTTGGCTTTTCTGTCCCATAACCGTAATCAGATGCAGGACAAATTGAAAACACTCGATGAGAGGTCACAGCAATTGGGTCTGAAAATACACAGGGAAAAGACAAAAATAATGAGAATAATGATAACAGGGTTGAACTTGAAGAAACACCAATTCAAGATGTAGAATCATACACATATCTTGGCAGTAATATAGACAAAGTTGGAGGGACAGACAGCGATATCAAAATAAGAATACAAAAGGCAAGAGGAGCTTTCATTGCATTGGGAAATATATGGAGATCAAGAGAAATCGGATCCAACACGAAAATAAGAATCTTCAACTCAAATGTGAAGTCAGTCCTATTGCATGGCTCGGAGACATGGAGAACAACAAAGACAACAACCAAAAAGCTACAGACTTTCATAAATGGGTGCTTGCGTAGAATAGAGGGATTAAAATGGTATGACAAGGTTACCAACGTGGAACTGATGACAAGAACTAGACAAGTGCCAGTGGAACAAGAGATGAGAAGAAGACGATGGCGATGGATAGGACACACACTGAGGAAACCTGTTGATAGCATTACAAGGCAGTCCTTGTTCTGGAACCCCCAGGGCAAGAGAGGCAGAGGAAGACCAAGAAGTACATGGAGAAGAGAGTTGGAAACAGAGGTGAAAATGATGAGGAGAACATGGAAAGAACTTGAGATGATGGCACGGGACAGGAGGACTTGGCATGTGTTTGTTGAAGGCCTATGCTCCTTTGGGAGTGGAGGGTTATGAATGAATGAAAACCACACACACACACACACGCACACACACACACGCACGCACGCACGCACGCGCACACACACACACACACACGTGAAAGAAATGTGGAGACAGGCATGAAGGTATAAAGAAGACGAGTAAAGAACTTGAACGGATGGCACAGGACATAAAAGCTTGTCATGCGTATGTTGAGAACAAGTGCTCCAAGGTCCGCTGAAAGGTATAGAGTGAGAAACAGACATAATAAATTCTGAAGATGTTGCCATGTCGTGAGAAGAAATATATAAACCACATAACTTAATCAACACAGCCTTAGTGGACGAAACTGCACTGAAGTCTGGTAAACAGGATTAACTATAATTTTAGTTTCCTAACGAGAACATTTTCACTGACCTTGACAATGTTTTGAGGGAAGATGGTTCTGAGGCTGTTTGGGTTCAGTACAACAGCACCACCTTTTGGCTGTCAGTAAAAGTAGGCGTGTATCTTTCGTGGGTGGGTGGTTACACCGTGTGGAACGATTGGGGCAGTGTGACGGCACTTTTTTTTTCTTATTTTTTGTAATATTTTTATGTAAGGAGAGGGGTTACAGTAATATTATATTTTCATAAAGAATTGCTGCATTTTAATTGAAATGCCTCCACATCTTGTAATGATATTTATTAGTTATATTAAATACTAAAATATATATTGAATAGTTATATAATAACTATATCTATAGTTATACAGGAAGTTTTACTTGGACTTGTAAAACATCCGACATTCCTTCAAATGAAATAAAAAGCCAGATCCAAACCTCAGAAATGAGGTATCTGATGAAGGTAGTTGAAGTAACAAGAAGAGATATGGTGCTCAACCAGACGATAGTCAACGCCTAAAAACCAAACCCCTGCAGACCCAAGTAGAACCGTCCCAACTAAGAAGGTTTGGCCATGTCTGCAGAATGGGAGAAGATCGACTATCACGACAAGTATGGGAAACTAAGAGCCAGAGACTCAGACCTCCAGTACGACCCAGAGAGGACAACATTAGACAATCTCTGAAGGACCGAGGACTACAATGGAACCAGGCCAGGACGAAGACAACTGGTAGGATAGTATGGCGCTCTCTCTTCCAAACCTCTACACCTCACAGTAGAAGAGGAACGACTAAGTAAATAAGGAAGGAATAATTAAATGTATATTGTAGGGAAAGTGATAGGTAAGTACAAAAGAAGAACGACTATGTAAGTAAGGAATAATTAAATGCATGTTGTAGGTGTAGGGATAGTGATTGGTAAGTACAAAAGCACTAACGGAGCGGATAATTGACACTAATTCGATATTGTATTATCTAAAATTGGTAAGCCATCAAATTGCCCATTGTATAAATCTTATCTACTTCAAACAGTAAAGGGAATATCTAATTTGACATTAAAAAGAATAATTTCAGATTTAAAAAATGATAATTTAATTGAAATGCACCAGCTGGACCTACAACAATAATAGTTTTGTGAATCTAACGATACAGTGCTCTTGGTTGTCATGGAAACGGCGGTCACATTGCATTTTAATGTTAAATTTCATTTTTCTCAGGCTTTAAAAATGTATTATTATTTATTTTTTTAGTTATTCTTCCTCGTCAAGTACCACGTCTGGTTGCGTTAGCGGTCATGTTTCAACACAACTTTCTGTCTACAGTACTAATTACACTGACAAACAACATTTTTCTTTCTTATATAAGAATAAGTGTTCTTAGGTCAGTTTCTTGCGCTGATTTCAAATCTGAAATCCGTTTATTTCTATCACGTCGGGTTCTTAAGATATTTGTGATTAAATATATTTTTGGGAAACCGTTATTTGCTCCGTTTCATTTTTACTATATAACTTATTAAAAATTAATAAAATGCAAAATAATTCTACTTTTTATACCGCTAAAAGATGCATGACATATGTTACAATATGTTTCAAATAGTTACTGTATTTTGAAATAATTCTGAGCGAAATATGGCTTCTAGAAGTTGTAGAAATTCGGCTGATCTGTTCTGTTACGTGTGTGGATATTTTACCGATCGTGTTCACCAGAAAAAACTTTACACCATTACTAAAGAAAGCATATGAACTTTATTTCGATTCGAAAGTTGATGATGCAAATAAATCTTAGAAGCCAAATGCTGTTTGTTTGACTTGTGCAAATACATTGGCAGGTTGGTTACGAAAATCGCCGAAGCATAAGTCGATGCCTTTAAGAGTGCCAGTAATATGGCGTAAACCGACAAATCACGCTACTGATTGTTACTTCTGCTTGACAAATATCCATGGTTTCACTTTTAAAACTAGAAAGTCTGTGGTTTATCCAAATATTGAATCGGTTTCGAAACCAGTGCCTCATGATCCAATCACGTGTCCGATCCCAGTTCCACCAGAACAACATCCTTTGGACGTGAATGAACCATCAGAAAGTGATAGTTTACCTGCTTTAGAAACTAATTCTGACTCGGATTATATACCGGTGAATGATGGTGTTCACTTAATTAACCATTCAGAATTTTCAGATCTAATACGTGATATCGCTCTTACCAAAGGACAAGCGGAATTACTCGGTTCGCGACTCAAAGAATGGAATCTTTTAGCGCCCAATACTCCGATATCTAAATTTCGTCATAGACACAGAGAACTTGTTCAATACTTTGAGATGGATGATGACATTGCTATTGCAAAGATGTAAACGGTCTAATGGTGCACCTCGGTCATGAGCACATAGTCAACGAATGGCGACTTTTCATCGACTCTTCCAAGACTAGTCTAAAAGCCGTGTTATTGCATAACGGACATTTATTTTCATCAATTCCAGTCGCCCACTCTGTTCATATGGAAGAAACTTATGACAATATGGCTATACTTTTGGCAAAAATAAAGTACAATGACTACCAATGGCGGATTTGTGGAGACCTAAAGGTCATTGCAATTCTCACGGGCATGCAGACTGGGTATACTAAATTTTGTTGCTTCCTATGTGAATGGGACAGCCGCAACAGACAGAACATTATGCAAGAAAGGTGTGGCCTATCAGGGATCGTATGCAGCTCGGGCATAAAAATGTAATACACGAGTCATTAGTTAACAAAGACAGCATCATTTTACCACCGTTACATATAAAGTTGGGGCTCATGAAGAATTTCGTAAAAGCGTTAGATAAAACGAGCAAAGCTTTCACTTATCTTCGAGAAAAGTTTCCGCAAGTTAGCGGTGCAAAGATAAAGGAAGGTATCTTTGTAGGACCTCAGATTAGGAAAGTTATTGCAGACAAACAATTCGAGAACTTGTTACATGGTAGTGAACTTCGCGCATGGATGGCATTCAAATCGATCGTCGATAACTTTCTGGGAAATCACAAATCTGTCGACTATGTGCATATTGTTAAGCAGTGCATAGATGCATACAGAATTATGGGCTGTAAACATGTCCCTCAAAATCCATTTGCTCGATTCGCATCTTGACTTTTTCCCTGACAACCTTGGCGAAGTCAGCGATGAACATGGAGAACGATTCCATCAAGATATCGCCGTAATGGAGTCACGTTATCAAGGACGGTGGAGTGTGACCATGCTTGCCGATTATTGTTGGATGCTTCATCGCGATGTACCACATGCCATTCACCGACGAAAGTCGACTGCAAAGAAATTCAAGCCTACATAACTGTTGTACTTCTTGTACAAATGATGTTGTAATACTGTATGCTTTGTTAAAAAACTTCAATTGCGTATTTCTAGAGATCCCGACCTGATAGAGAAAAACGGTTTGCAGATTTAAAAACAGCGCATTAACATTGACCAGAAAAACATAGAAATGTTAGAGAAAGAAAAAAAAATTTTTTTTTTGTTAGCCAGTGTTATTAGTTCTGTTGTTTGACTTCCTGCCATACCATGAGGTCAAACTGACTAGTTTAATGGCAAAACCAGCTCTGAGTATCTTATAGTCATCAGCATTAGGATTCCACTTCAGCTTTTATTGGAGCATAAACATGAAACAAATTCATGTCAAATCGACTAGTCCTGTGCCATCTGCTAGAGCACATTTCTTCTTATTTACCCTGTTCATGTCTGTCTTCAACTCACTTCTCCGTGTGTTTTCTCTTACCCTGGGGAAATTCCAGAGTAAGGATTGCCTTTCTGATGCTATCAGCAGGTGTCCACAATGTCTGCCTTAACTAACGCCAGCGACATCTTCTCACCTCTTGCTTCACTGGCTGTTGTCTGGGTTTTGTCATCACTTCCACTTTTGTGATCTTGTCAAATCTTCTGGTCTACGTAAGGACCCATTTGTGAAAGTCTATAACTTCTTTACCGGCGTTTTTATTGTTCTCCATGTTTCACAGCAATACAATAGTACGGCGTTGACACTTGAGATGAAGATACGTTTTAATTATTTTATTTTAAATTTTGGATGATCTTTTCATTTCCATGTATTTTCTAATGCAGTTAAAGCTTCTCTTGTCTCTTGTTTTCTCATTTTGATATCACTGTCTGTTGCCCCAACTTTGTCTATGTTTGCTTGCAATGTCATGTATGCGTCCACATCTTATAATGATATTTATTACTTATATTGGAGAGTAAAAGAGATATTGAATAGTTATGTAATAACTATATTTATAGTTATAGTTATTTTTGGAATAGAGAAATATCCTCAAATTTAATAATTAAATGCCTGTTGAGGGGAAAGTGATGGGTGAAGTACAAAAGCACTAACAAAACGGATAATTGACACTAATTCAATATTATATTATCTAAAATTGGAAGACATAAAATTCACCATCACATAAATATTATTTACATCCAATAGTAAAGGGAGAGTTTAATTTAACAAAATAGAGAACACTTTTCAGACACAACTACAGGGCAATTGTTCGTGGTTGACATTTGTGTGGCTCAAAGAAATATGACAAAGAATCAATGAAAACAAAATATAGACATGGTAAAGGTTAAGGACGATAAAGTGAAAAAAAGGATGTTGTAACGTATAATGGAAATAAAGCCTACAGTATCTGACAGTCTTTCGTAATCCCGTTAGCGTTCTAAGATTTGCTAGTAAAAGTCAAGGATTTTTCTGCCTGCAGTACTCAACTTTAATCCACGCCTCTTTTCTTTGAGACGTAAACAAACGGAAAGTTTACCAACTTCCGTGACCTGCCAGCCATAACAGGGAACGAATCAAGTTTGTTTACCTGAGTTTCTCAGGCGAGCTGATCTGTCAATCATCGGATATCAGACAGATGCACGGGGAATAACACCGGACCTTTTGAAGTGAGTCGCTCGGGCAAAAATATTTTCCCCGAGGACCCTTTGATGTTCGTACATACAGGGGGAAGGGGGGGGGGAATAAACCTTTGATCTCCAGAAGCGGGCAAAATCTACGGGAGCCCGTTACACGGTTTAAGTCTCTGATGTCGATTAGCAACGCTGAGACAAAGCGACCGAAAAACCTTTTATCTGGGTGACTACGTTCACGATTCTCCCGATTCACATGGTAATGAGAAAATTTGCATCCTCTGGAGAGCAGATAACCAGGATGTATATAAACTGTGTCTTCCCAAAACCGTTATCAGTTGTCGCTCAGAATTTTTCGGAGTCTAAACACGTAGTCTGTAACCATTGTGGAAGGTGTGTTAATAGCCTTCGTGGGGATTTCATTTTGATTTTCTGGTAATATAAATTTGTGCTTAAGCGTGTTAGAGTGTTAAAGTTTACCATTATAATTCACTTAAAGTCTAGCTGTTACATACCAGTGGAAAATAACGCTCAGCTATTTGTTTACCAGTTATGCAGTTTAATGTAATTCCATCACCCGCTTTCTAACATAAGAAGGGACGTTTAGTTGACTAATTAATACACTAAGCGCGACTGATAAGTGACAGAAAAGAATTCACGTTTATTCCATTTTGTGTAATTTTAGTAAGTGACTGTTATTCATACCATACGACGACCCACAGACGCCGACAATCTAATAGCTATTAATGACAGGCGATATTGGTTAAGTGCGCGTTGTCGTGAAGTGACGCGTGTCTCACAACACGAATTCTAAGTAACTCTGACCACACCGCGCGCCATACATTGTAAGAACTGCAAGATACACAGACCATCAGAACGCTCCGTTATGCCGTGTTTACTACAGCCTTGGATAAATAAAATGGAAGTCCAAATATGTGCAAACAAGTATCGGAGGACAATTAACTACATCATTATGAAAGAAGTACCACCTGGAAGAGGCTACCAAAACGATATTAGGGATGTTGCTCTACCCGTAAGTACTAATACTTTTACAAATACTGATATAGGACGGGAGAGATCTCTAGTTTAATGCATCGAAGCCTCAGGTTAGTCCATTATTTAGCTGTGTCACGTACGCATAGAATAAAATGCATTTACGAATGAAAAAGATTGTTTACTAGAAATATGTAGAATAATATAGGGCGTATTTTAAACTTTAGATGAATAAAATTGCTCCAGGAATAACTTAGATAAGTAAAATCTTAGTTTTCCTGATTTGCACAGTAGGCAAAATTTACCAATATTTTCTGAACACAAAACACATTCGTTGGGGAACCACCTTGGACGCTCGAGGCCACACTATTTATAACGCGTGTCTAACAGAATCAGGTCAGTCACAATATTTGAAAGCGACAGCGAGCGGCAAAAGAAAGCAAGTGTTAGTGGAAGCGAGTTGCCTTCTGTACTTGAAAGCAGACCTTAAACAGCCATTAACAGCTCGTCTGTGTGTGTGCCTGAGGGTAAGAACGAATATATATATATATATATATATATATATATATATATATATAGATATATATATATATATATATATATATATATATATATATATATATATATGTATATAATTATGTGTATTTCTAGTGATTAATCCACCTGTACGATAGGAAGTGTGTAGATGTGTTAGAAAAGTACAGTGTGTTGCTGGTGAAACTTACAGTTTTGTGTGTAATTCTAGAGGCAAAGCCAGCCTTCGGAAATATTCAAAATATTGAGAATGATGGCCAAGTGTGTCTGTAAGTTTGGAACTGTATTTAAAGAAGTATTTCTTAAATGGAATGAGACACATACCTGGAATAGAAGGGAGGATGAAAGGAATTGGATTACTGTATAGTTTGATATATTACTTAGTAGTTTTATTCACGACCAAATTAGTGTATGGAGTCGGATCATTGGAAACGGATGATAATTAAGAATGAAGAAGAAAATTATGATCACAGTGAACTAAATTGATTGTTGCTACTATACTATATCTTGTGCATCTGCTAGCACTCTAGTCTGAAACTGTCTATCATCCTCGTCTGTGTCAGAGGGATATTGATAGAAAAATACAGGGATTGCGTTTAACTTCGTTTCAGGTTTTATCATGTAACCTACGCCAAATAAAAGAGGCATCTTTTACTGAGGTTACAACGGATGCAGTGCCGGTCTATGGTAGAGGGCCAGACATCCCGTGTGTACCAGTTGGAAGAATTTCAGCCGACAATTCTCTCCAGTATCAGAGGGAGCCATCTTCAGTGACACAGATAAGTTGCCCATAAAGACCACTTGGTAGCTTATTCCTGATCACCAAAACTAAAATCAATCCAGTTCATGATGAACAGAGCAGTATAGAGCTTCAATTAGATTGTGAGAATAACACTAGTAATTATTCAGAGAAAGATCAAACAAGCAAGACTGTCTCCATAGTGATAGACATCTTAACACAGTGAAAGACTTTGTTGAACATTTTATTATTTATTTCATATTGTAATATGCTTTATTTTAAAACTTTTCGAACAGAAAGTAGTAACTGTACAAATAAATTCTAAATACTTACCAACAGACTTACTTAAATTCTTTAAGTTAAGTTACAGTTTTTGTTGGTGAATTTAATTAAATAATTACTCCTAGCAGAGTTAATAACCATAATAAACATCATATTAACAGAGTAGAATCAGGAGAGGTAACACATAGGGACTCAGAGTAATGCAGTACCATCTTCTCTGGGAACTTATACAGCTTGACCCTACCTTTGTTGTCTATACACCCTTAATCTTTTTAGAGAAGGGGGTATTACTGATAAGACCAGACTCTTATCTGACACTATCCTGGTATCATCTGATACACCTTTATGTCCAGGATATCTTATTCTTGAAATAATATCTGAACCTCTCGCGACACGCGTATGTATAATTAACTGATAATTGACATTGTACGCTGATCGTTGACCGGGACAGGAGGGGAAAGGCTCCATGCCGCAACCAAACCTGCACTCGCTAAGCGACGCGCGATAGAATAGGCTAGAGATACCGTGTGCCATTTAACATTGTGGCTGATGAAAGGCTGAGTGGGGGTTGGTGAAGCGTACCACAAATAACATTTCTATCTGACCTTTGACAGTCGTATCAGCGGATTTATCTAGCAAGTTACGCTGTTTCAAAATCGGCATTCACCCTAGAGCCAGCCGATAGGATTTACCATCACCCTCATAAATAAAAGTGTTTTAGCAACCAGATGTTTCCCTATACTGGAAGTATTGCCTACTGTTTACTGTGAACACAAGATCGTGGTTTTGCTACATTAACTATTCGAAGTGACATTTGTATACTCAGGAATTAACCACCAAATTAGGCGTCCCCCTTATAAAAATTTAATTATTAAAGAAGGGACTGGGGCCAATTTGGAAGGTACAAACACTGGAAAATATATATATATTCAGGCGTTGTATGTACAAGAGATTTCTTCACCAAGAATAGGATAAGCGTGATTGAGGGGCCACGTATGTCAGAGAGAGTGAATAATTTTTTTGTTACAGAAAAATTGTATTATCCGGATTCTGCTTAAATATTGTTTACTTTACTGGATAGCTTTAGTGGGTACGTTGTTCTTTTCTTTACTGTCTATGCTGTAACATAGTGCTAACCTTTGACCTTTATTATCAACTTGTGTTATCAACTTGTTTGGTTCTTTTTCTCAATAAGGGGGAGGGCACATGTATTCTGTTAAGTTTCTATATATGAAATTCTGATTTTATTTGATCTGTCTTTAGATATTCGATGTTGTACAGTTTTAATGATAATAAACAACAAAAGAACTTACCTTTGTGTGTTGGTCAGACCCATACCCAATTAACCATAGTTTTCACGTCTCTGTGTCTTGTTGTGTGTGTGTGTGTGTGTGTGTAGTTAAACTTATATTTACATATATAGGGAGGTATAAGATTGTCTTGTACTAAAAGATAGTCGTATAGATAGGCTGGACTAGAGAAACTTCTCATTCCAGAGACAGATCTTCTCCCTAAACTATTCACTCGTGAAATCTATTCTCACACCTTTATTTCTCACTTACTTATCACCATCTACTCTACTCAGGCGGGACCATAAATAACTTTCAAACCTATCTAAATTTACGACAGATGTTAGGATAACGGTTTACTGGTGTGCGCATTATTTGTACAAGGTCAGATCAGATCACTGCTAACGTCGGATAAAAGGTCATCTGTAATGGCTGTCCAACGTCTTCTGTCTCATGTCTTGATGGTGCACTCTGATTTACTGTTTCCGGTCTATCCATTGATGTTATCTTTCAACTCATAGCGCCGCCTTCCTCTTGTACGTTTTCCTTCCACTCTGCTGTCCATTATGGTTGTTACTTCAAGGTATTATGACATTCTGCATGACAAAAAATGTTAATCTTTCTGATTTATTCACTATTTCTGCTTTCATTCCCAACTTCTCCAGGAACGCGTTGTGAATTATCTTTTCTTTGCACGAGGAGCGCCTCATTCATCTATGTAGAAAATGTACAAGAACAGATACATGACATCTAAATGAGGCATTAATACTTGTCTTGGGCGTTATGTTACACGTATTCTTTGCATTTCATTCTCTCAATAGTTTCACCTGCCGTATTATCTATATTTCGGTATATTCTTTCACTGGCGTTATTTTGACAGCATTCTTGACGTGTCACGTTCTTATAAAGCCTCTCCGAATCTTATAAATCGTTTTCATCAGCCGTTTCATATGCCTAAAGTCTTCCACAGCTATAACATTTCACGCGACTGAAGTCTTCCTCATCCATAAAGTTTCATGTTTATATAATCTAAATTAAAAAAAGTTGGTCAACGAAATGTAATGCCAAAGATCGAGCTAAGATAGTATTTAAGGAACAAACAGAATTTCAATGACGCTTTTAAAAACATCTTGTAATACGAGTAAGTGACCGGTTTTTACAAAAATGACAATGTGTGCTATTTCTGCTGCACGACCTGATGACGGCACCTTTCCTACACAGTGATTTCGTTCCTTTATATTCATTTTCGCCGTCATTAGATCTTTGTAGTCAAACTATATTGAAACATGGGCTATAAAGCCACGAACTTTCAAAAATGATACGAGAATAACTGAAATTGAACAAGTGGAACCATGGGATAGCGCGGAATGAACGGTATGCCACGCACTTCTTCCTCCTGGTTTGCGATCAGATGTGATGATCCTTTAAATGCAAGTAAAGCTGGAGAAAATGGAGCTCATGGCTTCAACTCAGCATGTTTTGGAATAGCAGAAAAGCCACAGCAAAAGCCTAGATCTATAGGAGTTTTCAACTTGATATTGACTGCAAAAGAGCGAGAAGCTTAGCAGCCTTAGTTAAACAACAACAACAACAACTAATTAACAAATTTGGCATCGCAACATTTGTGTGTGTGTGTGTAATTATACGGATATCTTTTCAAATCTTGCGCTGGTAGCCTGTGTTCAATTTAGCTTTCACAATGCAATGCGCGTTTTTTCCCGAAAAGTTGGAGGGAGTTAGTTCATTTCACTTGTTACGTTTCAGTTAGAAAATTAGGAGGATTAATTATGTTTGTTATTAAATGTAGTTCCTTAGGTCTACAGAAACAATCTGTATTATTTGGGGTAAAAAGTCAGCCTGTATTGTAAAGTTTGTCGTCATAACTGGTTGGACCCCGCCACTCTCTATCAAAATCTATAAGGCGCACGCAATGCATAAAAAGTTGAGGATCCCTGGTTGAGTTATTAATTTGGGTGTATTCCAACAGTCAATTTAGGTGATGGAAATCCCTTATCATGAAACTTCTTCTTTAAGGGCTCATGTTTCCGTAACTAATCAGCAGGCGTCATATCTCTGGCAAATGAACTCACCCGGGATTAGGCTCTTCTCGCTTTGACCCAATTATGCTACTCTAATACAGGAATTAGAAACAATCTGAGATTTCCGAACTGCCGAAGACTTGCTCTTCGTTGAAAAAAAAACACTCTCTCTCTCACTCACACACACACATATAGGGTCATCCACATATTACGTCACACAATTTTTGACACCCATTACGAGTCGTCACAAATCTCTGTTTTTCGGCAATACTGAAAAGAAACAAGGTAATCGAATGTGAGTTAGTTAACTAGTCATCATCACGATCATTATCACCTTTCAACTTCCTAAATAGCATATGCTTAATGCCAAGCCTTCCTGCCCTGTGCCACTGTCGTGAAGTGACGTCTATCTCACAACACGAATTCTGCGTAACTCTGACCACACCGCGCTCCATACATTGTAAGAACTGCAAGATACACAGACCAATCAGAACGCTCCGTTATGCCATGTTTACTACAGCCTTGGATAAATAAAATGGAAGTCCAAATATGTGCAAACAAGTATCGGGGGACAATTAACTACATCATTATGAAAGAAGTACCAACTGGAAGAGGCTACCAAAACGATATTAGAGATGTTGCTCTACCCGTAAGTACTAATACTTTTACAAATACTGATATAGGACGGGAGAGATCTCTAGTTGAATGCATCGAAGCCTCAGGTTAGTCCATTATTTAGCTGTGTAACGTACGCATAGAATAAAATGCATTTAGGAATGAAAAAGGTTGTTTACTAGAAATATGTAGAATAATATAGGGCGTATTTTAAACTTTAGATGAATAAAATCGCTCCAGGAATAACTTAGATAAGTAAAATCTTAGTTTTCCTGATTTGCACAATAGGCAAAATTTACCAATATTTTCTGAACACAAAACACATTCGTTGGGGAACCACCTCGGACGCTCGAGGCCACACTATTTATAGCGCGTGTCTAACAGAATCAGGTCAGTCACAATATTTGAAAGCGACAGCGAGCGGCAAAAGAAAGCAAGTGTTAGTGGAAGCGATTTGCCTTCTGTACTTGAAAGCAGACCTTAAACAGCCATTAACAGCTCGTCTGTGTGTGTGCCTGAGGGTAAGAACGAATATATATATATATATATATATATATATATATATATATATATATATATATATATATATATATATATTTGTATATAATTCTGTGTATTTCTAGTGATTAATCCACCTGTACGATAGGAAGTGTGTAGATGTGTTAGAAAATTACAGTGGGTTGCTGGTGAACTTACAGGCTTGTGTGTAATTCTGGAGGCAAAGCCAGCTTTGGGAAATATTTAAAATACTTGAGAATGATGGCCCAAGCGTGTCTGTAATTTTGGAAATGTATTTAAAGAAGTATTTCTTAATGGAATGAGACACATACCAGGAATAGAAGGGAGGATGAAAGGAATTGGATTACTGTATAGTTTGATATATTACTTAGTAGTTTTATTCACGACCAAATTATTGTAGGGAGGCGGATCATGGGAAACGGATTATAATTAAGAATGTAGTAGAAATTTATGATCACAGTGAACTGAATTGATTGTTGCTACTATATTATATCTTGTGCATTTGCTAGCACTCTGTCTGAAACTGTCTATCATCCCCATCTGTGTCATAGATGGATAGTGATAGAAAAGGACAGGTATTGCATTTAACTTCGTTTCAGGTTTTATCCTGTAAACCTACCAAATATACAAGAGGCGTCTCTTACTGAGGTTACGACGGATGCAGTGCCGGTCTATTTCAGAGGGCCAGACATCTCGTGTATACCACTTGCAAGAATTTCAGCAATTAATTCTATCCAGTATCAGAGGGAGCCATCTTCAGTGACTCAGATAAGTTGTCCACAAAGGCAACTGTACAGCATATCCCAGTTCATCAAACATAAAATAAAACATTTTGTGATGACTATAGCCGTGTAGATCTTCAATCAGAACTGTGAAATTAACAAATATTACTTAATCAGAGAGAGACCAACCAAGTAAGACCCTCTCCATAGTGATAGACATCTTAATTAAGGGAAAGACTTTGTTGAACATTTTATTATTTATTTAATGTTGTAATATGATTTCTTTTTTAAAACTTTTCAAACCGAAAAGAGTAAATGTGCAAATAAATTGTAAATATTTACCAGCAGACTTACTTAAATTCTTTAAGTTAAGTTACAGTCCTTGTTGGTGAATTTAATTAAATAATTACTCCTAGCAGAGTTAATAAAAATAATAACTACCATATTAACAGAGGAGGATCTGGAGAGGTAGCAAATAAGGACTCAGAGTACTACATTACCATCTTCTCTGGGGAACTTATACAGCTTGACCCTACCTTTGTTGTCTATACACCCTTACTCTTTTCAGAGAAGGGGTATTACTGATAAGACTAGACTCTTATCTGGCACTATCCTGGTATTATCTGATACACTTTTATGTCCAAGATATCTTATCAAATTCCATAACCATCTATCCTCTCGTGACAGCCACCAGCTCAAAGACTTTCCATATCTTCGTCATCTCTGTCTCCAGTTCTCTTCTCCATGTATTACTTGGTCTTCCCCTGCCTCTCTTACCCTGGGGATTATAGAACAAGGACTGCCTGGTTTACTCAATGTGTGTCCTATCCATCTTCAGCGTTTTCTTCTCATTTTTTCTTCTTCTGGCACTTGCCTGGTTCGTGTCATCAGTTCCACATTAGTGATTGTCGTGATGTGGTTTAAGAATATGACTGATGCAATTAAATTGCGAGTGAGATGCTTGATAGTAGACAAATATAGTTTCACCAATGTGAAGGGAGGGTGTTTGTATTACAGCTAAGAGAGGATATATATATATATATATATATATATATATATATATATATATATATATATATATATATATATATATATATATATATATATATATATATATATATGCTTCTTCTTCTTCTTCTTCCTCGTTCGTCCTGAAAAGGACGTTGGTTGCGTTGTGTCTGTTTACGCCGGAGCTCTAATATCTGCGCCTTTCGGCCGACACATCCGACTTCAGCACGGCATTTTTTGGGACTGGGTTTGCCTTCCCTCTTCGATCCCTACTCTCTCAGCCAGACTGCAGTGATGCAGCCTGTTTCCAGGACCACCACGTGGAGGTGGAGTAGGGTCTTGGTCAGCTCTGGTTCGCTGACCCTGATGCAAGCAGTCAAGCTATGGGTCGCTGACTGCATTCTCTATGGCTGCATCTTTGGGTCCCATATATATATATATATATATATATATATATATATATATATATATATATATATATATATATATATATATATGTATATATATATATATATGAAATCAATTAAGTCCTGCCAACCTAACAACAATTTAAACGTCCTACATGCACTCTTTCTCTCTAAGATATAAGGAATATCTTAGTAAGAAAAACGAATCAACATTCAAGTGACAGGTGAAATAGTAAAAGTAATTCTGAGCGCTCTAAAATATACATTTATTAACGAACACAAAAACTAGTCATAGGGACAAAAATTAGTCCTAAAAAATACATATGTACATGTAGAAACACATCCAGAAATATCACACGCATAAACAAATTAGTGATAAGCAAAGAATAACAAGACAAGAATGCTTGAAGTAACGTATAACTGTCCTTCGTCTTAAGGACTGCCAAGATTTTGACACTAAATACAGCAGGAGGTAGTATGCCTCTATAGTTGAGTCACAAGCTATAACTTCCGTTCACTGCTAACTTATCTCAATTTTAGAATAAACTAGAAACTCCAGCGAATAGGAATTATCCTCTTTCAGCGCAGTATGTTGGCTCAGCTGATAGTTATGCAAATAAATCCACAGTGATACTGCGTGTTGGAATTCGGTGATGCACCGTCCCTAACTCGTTGTTGGTAGAATTACCCTCTGATGGGAGTCAAAGACTTTACATCACCTTGGGTTTAAGAGGATGGTGTTTACGTTTGGTAGAACAAACCAAAACAAAAAAACCCCAAAGAAAATGGCCGCTCAATTGAAGACACTGCGGTGGTGGATGGATTGGGTAATAGGTGGACGTCTTAATGAAGACAGACCGACGATAACCACTCGCTACCTAGTGGCAATTATAATGCTTCGCAAATAGACAGACCCAATAAGGCATGGGTTAAATTGTAGACTAGGAAAGGCGTTTGACAGGGGCTGCTGGTTCCAAATAACTCTGGAATCTCCCTGAAAAGTACACAGCAGATTCCCACTATCAACCTAAATCATATCAAAGGTTTACAAAATTCAGTACAAACAAACACACCAAAACAAAAACGCCCCGCCCACCCCTATCAATGTTCTGCACCTCAAACTAGTGCGAGCCGACCTAGCGCTTTTGGCTGGTACGGTCAATTTTCCCTTTAAATCGCTTACTTGCCAGTATTTAAGAAAACGCTCTGCGGGCTTAGAGATCCGCTTAACAGTTACCTCAAAGGGTGGGGGGGTGAGATATATTGTCCTCACTTAAAAGAGCAAATATGTAAATATTTACATGTTTGAGTTCAAGCTCCTTCACCGACTAGATCACCTACATGGCCGTGAGAGAAAGAAGAAAAATAACTATACAGACATGGGGTGTCCCTCCCTGGGTGAGGCACAGACTTAAAAAAAAATTGGTTTCTTTTTTACATACTGGGCATACAAAGTCTCAGGTATTCACTCCTAGGAATGAATTACACCCCGAAGTAAATTACTCAACATTTGGTTTTACCGTTGTACAAAAAGTAACATGCCCATCTAAAGGTTACAGCACCAATGAGGAGTTTTCGGGCTGGTAGGATAATTATTAAAAATCAATATCTTTATAGAGGTACATACATCCTTTAGGAAGTTTACTTGTAGTTAACTAACTGTAGAAAAAATAATTAATTTGTGGTTATCACAAGTTTAAAAGCTAGCGCATGTTTTTTAAAACTAAGTGTGCTTACCAAAATTACAAGAAATATTCTTTTCAAAAATGCATCTGGTATCAGGCTTAATAACACTAATTCTACTTTACAGATAGAAGACCCTTGGCGCTCTGGAACTACAAGCAACGACTAAAACATGAGACTAGACTAAATAGCCATTGTATATTGTACGTTGCTCAACATCTGGCGAGCACCTGGATGACGCGACGAGAAGGACAGAGGACCAAAGACGCTGGGGAACCGGAAGTTTTCTCCATGCAACATGAGATAAAGAAGGTCTAGCGCTGGGGGCCAGGGAAGTAGCGAGGGACTCCGCTCGCCGATATCCCGGACAGAAAAAAGTTCAGGGGACTGTCACAGGTAGATATAAGTAGGACGATAGATTCTGTCTGAGGTCAGACAGACTACCAAAGGGAAAGTGTGAATTGATAGAAAATAGAATCACGGGTGCAAAGTTGGGAGAAAATATGCCTCTGTGTCGCAGCAAATGCTAAGTCGAACTGACTTTTGAAAGAGTATTGAATAAAATACTATAGGTTCTCAGAATTGGCTCGTGACAGAGACACCTACATAAGATACAGAGGTGGTACAGAGAAAGCGAATCCTCTCTAAAGAAATAATCCTGACGACAATGAGAGGGAATTCTTGGGACTCTTGCGACAAGGTCCACTCTGTGATCTCAGACAGACAAGGCCACACTCCCCAAAGGAATAACTACAATCTATATTTATATCCCTAGACAGATAGACATAAAGCACTAGTGATACATTCACTTAACACTGTGGTAAATTCACACACGTTCAACAACGACTATTTATTATCTAAATATGGTGAGTATATGGATATATGTATATTAAGAAAGAAGAAAAGGATTAAAGGATGATGATGATGCTGGTGGTTAGAGCGCAGAGATTATAGTAAAATTAAACCTTAACCACAGGTGAAATATTTAAAATATGAGGACTACTTATAACTAAGAGTTCTCGATAAAATAAATTGGAGCGTCCTCCTCTATTGTATACTAGTACTACTAAAGTCCTGGATTTCAATAAAACAGTAGTACACTACAGTTCCTGGTTTCAATACAGATTTAATAACTACTGTTCCTGGTTTCAATAAAGCATTAATAACTGCTGTTCCTTATTCCCGTGAAGAATTGATAAACTGGGTAGATAATAACCGGAGTGCACTGGCCAATAGTCTAATGCTGCCCTGGAACTACCTAATCTGCTCTGGGCAGCGGATTCACAGCACAATAATATTACTTGTACTGTCGAGTATCGAGGGCTAATCTAGATACGTGTGCACCTCGAATACTGACGTATTCAATTAAATATTCAATTCTCAGGACCTACATAAACTGCTTATGGATGTGGATTTTCTCAGGACTATTAGCATTCTATGGAAATGCCCCACAAGACTGAGAAATAAAATTACTTATGGAAATGAAGTATGAAGACTCGACCACGCTGCCTGCCACGTGGGTTTAGTGATCTGGCGGTGGCAAGGTCACACAAATCGGCTGGACGTACACAGACTGTAGAGTCTTTTTCTGTCCGATGGTACACAGTGGTTCTAGCGATGAAGAAGCCGTGTACCCGATTCTGTTAAACTTGAAGACAAAAATCGTCCTCTTAAAATACTACGTTCATATAAATAAGCACTTCCTTCCTATCAGTCTATCATACTAGAATTATGCTTAACATACATTCTTTTCGATCTATCGTACTAGACTTAGTCTAAAAGAGTCCTTTCGATCGATCGTCGTTTCAATCTAACATAATTTTTTGCCACGTTTCCCATTATGGACAATTGCCGAGTTAAAAAATCCTTTCGACCTATAATATCAGAATTCCAAATAAACAATCCTTTCGATCACACTAGACTTACAGATTCCTAAAAATTTATACACTCAAACTTGGGTGTTGTTATGCAATGTCGTGAACAACCACGTGGTCCAAAGTGTGCTTAATTTACATGTCATGATGGTAGTGCTTCGATGGCAGTATAACGATTAAATGAAATGATCGTTTTAAATGTGTTATCGGAAACCCTGTCGTACCACGATACTAATAAACACCGCTAACGTATTAAGAAAAAAAAATATCTAAATCTCAAACCAACCGCGCACTGTTGAATTCCCTTGTCAAGCCACGCTACTTTGACTACCCTAGGACAAGGGGAAATTCTCACCGCTCTGGATCTAAGATGACTCATGGTCTGCTGAATTGGAAAGGGTCGGCAAGCCAAAATCTGCTCTTTTAAATGGCTTCCCGTCTCGCGATTCATGAGAGTTCCATGGTTATCCGCTACCAGCCAATCAGCAGCCGCCTAATAATAATAATTATGTTGTCCGAACGGTGTCTCCCAAGATTTACGGGCGCGGTGAAGGTTTTATCAAATAGCGATAAGAATAGAGCCGCCCTACAACACTCTGGAGGGTAGTGGTACTACTCCTTCAGCCTACCTAGTGACTAACTTTCAATAAGACAATCTTGCCCCGCCCTCCAATGTTTGTAAAAGACTTTAATCTAATACTCAGTAAGGGACATTACAGTTACTACACCAACATGACATTTAAAGGGAAGGCGTTCTGACCAGCACAAGAATAAGTTTTCTGGGTTTTTATTAACCATAAAAATTTGCACAACATCCAACGAGGCAAAATGCGAACACAAAAAAGACACGGTAAACCCCGTGTACATTCACTGAAAAACATAAACAATGTCGGAAGGATACACAGCAAAGAAAAATGAACCTCCAAAAAAAAAACAGTATCCCCAAGAGAAAAGAACACTGTGGCCACCTCACTCTACTTCCTTCCTACGCTCACACGGAAACACCTAAGTTCTCTCGAACCACTCCCGCACTTAAAATCAAAAGTTCTAAAATAGTTTTGCTGTCACCTGGACAGGGGTCTCCAGTCCAATGAAATTAGACGACCGTGTTTGCCTTAGTAGGTGATAAATCCAAAATTGAGAAGAAACGTATGTGGATCAACGCTGTCCGGCTGGACTTAGTAATCCACTTTTGCCAAGAGGTAAGCTCCAGGGGGAAATAGTAACATGTAACTCTCATAGTGCGACTACTGCAGTAACTCTGAGTGAACAAAAGGTGGTGAACTGGAAAAAGGCTTAATTCCAGCACACGAATATTATCCGAATGCAATGATCTAGTGGTACGTGCACGTGAGAACCTTCAGAGGCTGGCACTAGCTGGTTCTTTCTGGGTTATGTAGTTGTATTATCTCCAACAACCGGTTGGTAATTGGTGACACCAATATTGCCTGTATGTATGAATGGCAAATTATAACAGCTCGTGGACGATGCTGTCTGCGCTGCGCGGCCGTAATGTAATCCGCAAAATAGCCGCCACCGGTAGCAATTTGTCAGTTAATCCGTCAGTACAGAAAAATGAGGCCTATTAAAGGCTAGAGGCCATGCACCGATGTGTGGAAACGTTTAACATAATAAATCTCCGTAGACTCTGGTTGAGCCCGTAGATAGCAAACATAGACTGCCGTCTGTTTTTCTGATCAGGGTCTGGAAAAATAAAGACATTCAAATACATTTACATGGTTTTGTTCGACCAGAACGATCTATGCTAACAGACGTACAACCATCCATCCTCTCGTCTGTCTTCCACGAAAACGCATACAAATACACTTCAATAAACACGCGCCGTGTCCACACCCACCTCGGGTAAATTCCTCTCTCACGCTTGGCTATAGAGGGGGGGGGGGGGGGGGGTAGGCATAACACACACACGATCAGCCTCGATAAGCGAGGTCAAGCATTCACCTCACACCACGGTACGCGATACAGAATTGACAGGCGTAATCGACATGTACGTGGGATATAAAATTAAATAGTTCTAGGATAGTTAAAACTTAACTCAGGATTAATTGGTAAACATCGAAGAGAACAATAATCAAAAATGCAACATGTACATCTTCCTTCTGTCAGTTACATTTTATTTCTCCCGTTTTCTTGTCAGTACACATTATCTCTCTATCTGTCTTCTTGTTATAACAGATTATCTAGCTATCTGTCTGTTAAGTCTTAAGCTGAGATAAAAACTGGTGGCGTACTATGTTAAATCACTTGCGGTCTTACGAAAGAGTTACTATTCGTTATGAATTAATTATTTTAAGCAATAGAATAGGTAACCCTGGGTAGATTATATCTGCATAAAAACTTATACGCTACCACTCCAGATAACTCTAAAACAATTATTTCGCTCTTACCAGCGTCAAGGAATAATCTCCAAACGGACTTAATTCACAACTGCTATCAACAGGAAGGATAAGATGCACGCATGCTAGAAAATCCAAGAGCGTTACTGATAGAGAGTTATTGAGACAGTCGCTTAAATACTACCAGATGATGTCAGATGTTTGGCTCGCTTTCCCGGACCGTTCGAGATGAAACAGCGTACTAGCACGTAATAAGACGCAAGAGCTTCTGATCTCCCCCCGATTAAACAGAAATCCACGTACGCTAACCGCAGAATTCCTCCTGCGTTCTTAATACAACGAAGGGGGGACGCACCGTGAGCACGGCGCTGGCGTTTGTGAGTGGTGACTTTTGGCCACGATCAAAGCTCCCATTAAAAGGAACAGAGAAATTACCCTGTGTTTTCTCGAATTAAAGGAGACCCGGGAAATATTTAGTTTCCTAAGGGGAGGGGGGGGGCGATAAAAAAGGATTGTTTGATCACATACCGCAATGCACGTGCAAGGAGATATGCATGAAGAAGGTCTACGGTGATGATTGACAGACAAGATGACAGATATATCGCTGTTAGAGACAACGCTTACGGACAAGTGGGCGGAGAATTTTGATGGACAGAAGGTAGACAGGTCAGAATGACGAGAAACCAGACCGACCGAGCAAAACTAAGGACAGACAATTCCACTTTCCGTTACAGGTACGAGCGGACAAGTGATATGAAATGCCTTTCAACTCGCTTGTAATTGCTATTCCCTGCATCAAACAACATTAAAGATAGCACGCTTCCCAGCATGAAAGAGTTCCGGTCGCTGCAATGAAAACAAGCAAAAGAAACATGCCTGAAGACACTTAAGGGGCTGTCAACAAAACAGATTGATGTTGGAGGAGTCAGGAATTATATGTTAAATTTAAAGGAAAAGAAGAGGGGAGGAGGCAAACAGCAAAGATAAGAAAGGGGCGGTCCTAAAGGTAAGAAAATCAACAGACATTCTGATTCAACCTACGAAAGGGATCTTGTCATACAACTACAATCATTATATTTTAGACAATCACCAATTTATGAGAGCGTCTGTAGTTAGAGCACAGGCATCTCGTGGCAAAGGTAATGGGTTAGAAACACGGTGGCGTTACGCTAGTCTACCCAGCTGTAAATGGATATATAACTCTTTTCTTGAGTTAAGAAAGGTAAAGGCAGCCATGAGGGGAACTGATTATCCCCACCTCTAGAAGTTCAACCTAGTATTGTGAAGTCTCTAACACGTCACTCTCTTACGGCAATAATGTTATGATGCTACCCCTTTTTTTTACACATTTATGAAAGTCTCTTTACCGTTGGCCTCAAGAGACTTCTACATGCCCCTGTAGGACCCGCGGAGGCACAACGGACGCTCCTCTTCTTCTTTCGAACTCCCAGGGTATGAGTTTTCACTCTTTATCCTTGTGCTATTGGAATGAGTTACCACAACGGACGTACGTAATCATCATTTAGTACAGTGCTCCGCAACCAGTGTGCCGCGTGTGTCTGCCTGGTGTCACAGAACTCTAGGCAGAATACAGCTGGACTTTGACTTTTCCGATACCCTAGGTTACGAGTTTTCAGTCCTTTTTCCTTCTGCCACGTAATGAAATGTACATGTCGGCAGAATACACAATATTATGGTGTACAAAATCATATGTTATCATAAAATATTACGAATCTCACATGTACAACTTTACAAATAATAAGCTGAGTTATCGTCGTCCACTACTCCATTACCAAAAATTAGGGAGCGTTGTCTTATGAGTTCCGCGAATTTTTAAATATTTACCAAACCCACCTACTTGTTCTTGTTGTTGGTACAGGTCCAGCGGACCAATGTCATGTAATAATATCTGCACGTTATGTATGTATGTATGTGTAACAGTCCTCATTAACGCTGTATGAATTTATGTAAATTTACTTTATCTAAATTCTAATGATTCTCCTATATGCCATGTTGTATTTTATTATATCATGTCAGTACATATCAATGTATTTTCTGGAGAATAAAGATTCTGCTTATCCAAGATGGCGGTGTGGTAAACCGCACTTTTGTGTTGTGTATTTCATGTCGTCGTTTTGGAGTCTGCAACTGTGGTAACAGCCCTCATTAACGCTGTATAAGTTCGTAATGTGTTTGGCTCATTTTCAGGAATATTTTGCTAAGTATTTTAAAGGTGAAAACATATCAAGTTTGCTTGTCATGTGAGTTCGCTGTTTGTGTAGGCACCAAGTAGCCAAGATGGCGGTTTTGTGTTGTATCAACCGGACCGCGCTTCAAAACATCACAAATTTAATGTAGGCTATTGTTACTGCTGATATCAAATTTCGAGAAGCCATATTAATATCGCAAGTTGAAGCAATGCCTTATTATAATCATACATGCACAATGAGGTAGCCATGTATTAGTTCAACTTCAAGTTATTTGATCTATGAAAATAGAAACATGTCAAGCTAACTCGACCTGACGGCTAGCGTTGAAGCTCCCCGTGGTAATAAATGGATATTCATAACACCTATTTATAACAACACCCGAAGAGATTACTACATAAACTAAGGATATTTGTGATAGATAAAAATGAAAAAGTCTTTAAAACTGACCTTTTCATGTACAAAGAATATATATTCATTTATGAACCCACTGGAAAGAAACAATGTTTTCGTTAGCTACGGCTAACCGGATACTGTCACCCCTCATTGTGAATGGAAAGATCCACTAACTCTAATTAATTTTGTGCAATGCTGAAGATTTGTAGCAGAAAAGAGACTTTTCCAGGCTTTGAGAGGTGTGTCAACTTGAAGCTCTCACATTAGTAAGTGGAAATTCTTAACAGCGACGACAACAACACCGAAAAGATGGCTACAGAAATTAAGGATACCAGTGAAAGACGAAAATTAACAGTCTTTAAAATTGACATTTTTATTTGTAAAGAATATATTTTAGTTTAGGAAGCCACCGGAAAGAAACTATAGCTTCGTTATCAATGGCGACTGGATACTGTCACCCCTCATCGTGAATGGAAAGATCCACTGACCCTTACTATTGTGTTGAAAAAAACAAAAAAAAACACACACACCCACACAAATAGTAATACGTCTTACAAGGAGTAGGACAAGAAAAACCTACGTTGCGGCCACAAGGCCTTCGTCAGGGACAGACAAACAAGAGACAGGAGGGAAAGAAAATGAGAATTAAGTAGAGAACATGAAACTATAAAAATAAGAGAAAAAAACTCCCTTAATATTAAGTCCAGTCACATGTGAAGCAAAGCAAGATGGCTGCCACTAAACTGGAAAGAGGAAGTTGATAGTATATAAAAATAAGAAATAATGAAAACAAGGACTGGAAAGAGTGAGAAAAAAGTAATCAATAAATAATAAATAAAATAAAAAAATAAATAAATAAATAAAATATAAATAAATAAATAATAATAATAAATAAATTTAAAACAAATAAATAAATAGATAAAAATAAAAACTAAATAAAGAAATAAATAAAATAAAAAATATTAAGGAAAAAAAAATTTAAAAAAAAATAATAAAATAAAATAAAATGAAATAAAAAAAAATTAATAAATAAATAAAATAAATATACAAATTAAAAAAATAAAAAATAATAAATAAATAAATAAAATTATTAAATTAAAAAAATGGTAATTTAAAAAAAAAAGGGTGATCGCATCAAAGTAGAAAGTCATAATACAACAGGGACTTGATAGAGAAAGGCGTCTCAGACAAAAGAATGTTGGGTATTCAAACCGTGTGGTTATACGAACTGCGCAGTACCATATAATGGCATCAAGGTCGTATAAACGAATACCCAACATTCTTTTGTCTGAGACGCCTTTCTCTATCAAGTCCCTGTTTTATTATGACTTTCTACTTTGATGCGATCACCCTTTTTTTTTTTTTTAAATTACCATTTTTTTAATTGAATAATTTTATTTATTTTTTATTTTTATTTTTATTTTTTTAAAATTTGTTTATTTATTTTATTTATTTATTTATTTTTTTATTTTATTTTATTATTTTATTTTTTAAATTATTTTTTTCCTTAATATTTTTTATTTTATTTATTTCTTTATTTAGTTTTTATTTTTATCTATTTATTTATTTGTTTTAAATTTATTTATTATTATTATTATTTATTTATTTATATTTTATTTATTTATTTATTTTTTTATTTTATTTATTATTTATTGATTACTTTTTTCTCACTCTTTTCCAGTCCTTGTTTTCATTATTTCTTATTTTTATATACTATCAACTTCCTCTTTCCAGTTTAGTGGCAGCCATCTTGCTTTGCTTCACATGTGACTGGACTTAATATTAAGGGAGTTTTTTTTCTCTTATTTTTATAGTTTCATGTTCTCTACTTAATTCTCATTTTCTTTCCCTCCTGTCTCTTGTTTGTCTGTCCCTGACGAAGGCCTTGTGGCCGCAACGTAGGTTTTTCTTGTCCTTCTCCTTGTAAGACGTATTACTATTTGTGTGGGTGTGTGTGTGTTTTTTTTTTTTCAACTGTTTTACCCCGTCTTACGGCAGTTCTCCTCATATACTTACTATTGTGTGCGCTGCTGAAAGACACTTTACCACGGTGCTGACAGGTGTGTCAGATTGTGTGTCCAGTAGAATCGTGAATGTTTGGTTTTTGCTCATGTCCCAATAGACGGTGATGGTAACTGAAGGCTGGAGACTTTTGATGTCAGCTTGTAAACTGTGTACGAATTGAATTCAACGGATTATGAACGTTTGGCGATTGTTTACTGGGCGGAGTTTAGCACACTTGCGGACTCTAAATGATTATCCGATATGATATGGTGTTTTTATACTATATCAAGTCTTCTTCTTCTTCTTTGATCCACTGTCACTGAGCGTCGGCTCTTGATGACCTTGATGCCATTATATGGTACTGCGCAGTTCGTATAAGCTGTTCTGAGCTGCCATACAGTGTATTGTCTATGGATGGGTTGTGTGGTAGCAGTTGTTGTCTCAGTCCCTGAAGTGCTGGGCACTGTAGTAGGTGGTGTTCTACTGTCTCCAACGTGTTAGGGCAGTGTCTACATTTTGCTATATTTTGTGAACTTAGTCTGTTTCTGTGGCCATTTAGTGTAGAGTGGCCTGTTCTCAATCTGAAGATTTTGGTTTGGTACCTTCGTTCGATATCGTTCATAGCATCTTTCTTATTTGGGGCTGTTTGGTGAATGAAGAGTCTTCTTCCTGTTTTAGCCTGTGCCCACGTGTTCAGCTAAACTTCTTTACAGTTGTTTTTGACTATTTGTTTAACTGTTAACATACTCAGTGGGTGATCAATCTGTGGCATTTTCGCTCCCTTCTTTGCCAGTCTATCAGCAACTTCATTTAATGTGATGTTTATGTGGCCAGGTATCCATTGCATGTATATTTCTGTTCCGTACAAGTTCATAATTTTGTGGCTTGTTTCTTGAACCTTCTGGATAGTACTGATCGAGTTGGTTTTCCAGTTTCCTATTGCTAAGAGGGCAGCCTGTGAGTCTGAGAACACTACAACATCATTTGGTTCCATTTCGTCTGATTCAAAGAGTTCAAAAATTCTAGTTAGGGTTTTCTGGATGGCGACTACTTCGGCTTTGTAGTTTGTGCACCAGATACCACAGGGACCTGCAATTTTGACGGGTTCTTTAGTACTGGGTGGGATGATTATGGCCCAGTATCCAGCATTTATTACTGCTTTGAAAGCTGACCCGTCTGTATAGACATGGATAATGTCTTCATCGTACTGACAGATGGTTTCCATGGCAAGTGTTTTCAGCAGCGTAGGTATGAGGCTTTTATTTGCGGGTTGTAGAAGGTTTTGTCACGAAGTGGTTTTAAGTTTTTAGAGTTTGCCTGAATGAAAACAAGACCCTAGTATGAGAAAGTCTGAGAAGATAGAATTTAGATGGAAAATGACATGCCTGTGGACAGATGAGACTATTGGCTCAAGGGATAGAACCAGGTTTTGACTCGCCCTTGCCGCTTCGTGACTTCAGAAAGGCTATAATCTCACCCTCCTCTGACTTCCTTTAAATACTAGGAGATAAGGTGTATAAAACGACCACAGACACCACTATTGTTACGGTAGATTAATTGGCATTGTCTGCTAGAGGTTAGCAGCATGCGATTTTTGGGGTTACAACGTTTAATGTAATGTAAAAGTATTATTAGCCTAGTGAACGCTGAAACGTCACAGCGTTCACTAGGCTAATAATACTTTTACATTACATTAAACGTTGTAACCCCAAAAACGTTGCTGCTAACAAAATACAATATAACTGTGTGGCATTCCATGCCCGACACTATAAGAATATAAAGACACGTCTTCTCCGTTTGACGGTCATTCGAGAAAGGGTCCCGTCTCTTGGTCACCGTGCGTGACTACCAACGCTGAAACGTCACAGCGTTCACTAGGCTAATAATACTTTTACATTACATTAAACGTTGTAACCCCAAAAATCGCATGCTGCTAACCTCTAGCAGACAATGCCAATTAATCTACCGTAACAACTATACAGACGACATAAAGTAAGTATAGTAAAGAGTAGAAGCTGATCCAGTGTACAGTAAATATATATTTTTATTTACAGAATGAAACAAAAAAAAACATTAAAATACCACCAAACATCAGTCAAGAAATGGCCTGCACTGTTGCACGGCCTGAAAACAAGTAACGATTAAATTGATAGACACCAAAAAAAAAACCCAAATCACATTCACTCTTTCTGTCACCCTGCTGAGGAACAAAAAATTTGGTTAGTGATTTAAACAACTCTAATCTTGTTGAGCTGTCGACTTTAGCCTCCCCTCTCTAATAAAATAAGATTCTACTGTCTCAGTCCTGTTGACTCTTCCTCAACGAACCGTCTACACAGCTTCCAACTTGGTAGGCGATATGCGCCACTATCTAACACCACTGGAAATGCTAAAATAATAGACTTGGAGTAACACAATGGTTCAGTGTCTATCCGTCGAATGGATACTGAACAGACCCTACTGGTCCTGTCTATTTTCTCCCTCCTTCTCTCTATCTCTCTCTCTCCCTTGGTCTCAGTGTCTCTCTAACTAACATTCGACGACTGATGATGCGGCGTCTCCGTTACGCTCGTCTCTCGTTACTTTCAAGACCCAGGTATTTTAACCCTATCACCTGTTCCTGAATTCTGCGATGATGATGACTGGTGGGTATCCAGCATAAGAACTTGATTACCTGTAGAGAAACTTCTCTGCTGCTGACTAGCTTCTATGATTTGCTCCTCTAACCCGCTCCAGATTTAGAGGCAAACACAGCCTTGATTTCTGGCTGTATACGATTTAACCCAGTCTCACGGCCACCTGCCGTTGCTAGAGACTATAATAGCGATGCTCTCGGCTGTATGATAAATAAACCCCGTTCCAGCTGAAGCATAGGGACTTCACTGCCAGAGACCATAGAATATTTTTTTTGCTCCGGACGATAACTCAAGTACTCTGACCCTGAGATATGTCTTTTTGCCGTGGATAATTTTATTTGTCAAAATTATGCTCCCCACTGTTTCGCCGTGACTCGCTGAAATTAAAAGGAAATGCGTCTATTGTATAACAACTCCAACATAACGCATCTCTAACCCATTAATCTTTTTAACTCCCTTACTCAGTACTTCACTCGTCATGTACAACAATACAAAAATTAATATTACCCACGTGGCACTTAAATCTCTCTCCTCCTTCTCCCCTTCTCTCGTTCTGAAAAAAACGATACATAAAATATTCCTACCCACGTGTCTCTTCATTCTCATTCATTCCCCCCCTCTCTCTCTCAACTATAATCTGCCAGGTAAGTAAGCAGAAACCTCCCGACCTGTCTGCCTCTTATCTATTTGTTACGCGTGGCTACCCACGTGTCCAACATTCAAACTAGGGAATTCCTTTAACGTTACCCATGAGGTTTCCCACTTACTCCAGAATTAAATGAAATCTCGCTATAGGAATAGTTTACTCCTCTAAGCAGTATAATTCACTTATAACATACATCTTTACTCTCCGACTGCATTTCTTACATTAAGGCAAAAAAAAAAAAATTTAGTACACACAATCGATTCCCACTAAAATTATATTTGTAAATACACAGGAATAAATGGTGGTTTTACATCATCATCATCATCAGTTGCCATCTCCACAACGGAGGTTGGCTGTAATGGATCTCCAACGTCTTCTGTCTCTTGTCTTGGTGGTACACTCTGATAGACTCTTTCCCGTCCATCTCTTGATGTTATCTTCCCACTTATAGCGCTGTCTTCCCCTTGCACGTTTACCTTCAACTCTCCCTTCTGTTATGGTCTTCTGCAAGGTGTTATGCCTTTTTATGTGGCCAAAGTATTTTAGCTGCCGAACTTTGACCTCTCTCATTAGTTCTCTTTTCATACCTAGATTTTCTAGGACCTCCTTATTTGTTTTCATCTCTTTCCATGAGATACGCCCCATCCTTCTATATATCCACATTTCAAGAGCCTCAATTCTTTCTTCCAAATGCTTATTCATCGTCCATGTTTCTGCACCATACAGAAATGCAGAATATATATAACACTTTATGATTCTCAGTTTTAATTTATGAGATAACTGTTTGGATGTCAGTATATGTTTCATGTTGTTGAATGTAGCTTTGGCCATTCCTATTCTCTTCTTGATTTCTGTTTCACATCTGCCATCTTCTGTTATTATATGACCAAGATATACGTAGCTCTTGACTTGTTCCAGGATTTTCCCATTTACGCTTATCTTTAATGTGGGTTTATCGTCTGTTTTGCTAATTATCATAGTTTTAGTTTTCTCAATATTAATGTCGAGTCCATATTCATGACTTATACTGTTCACTTGCTTCACTAGTTCTTGTAACTCCTGTTCGCTTTCAGCTAACAACACGGTATCATCTGCATATCTAAGGTTGTTTATTGATCTTCCACTGATGTTCAGTCCTGGTATTTCCTGTATCTGTTTGAAAATTTTTTCGGTGTATAAATTAAATAGGCAGGGGGACAGCACACAACCTTGTCTGACACCTCTTTTTATGTCTATGTATGGTGAATAATTCCTTCCCGATCTTACTGTGGCAGTTTGCTCCCAATAAAGGTTACTGAGTATTCTTATATCTTTTCCATCAATACCTATGTCTTTGAGGCATTCAATTATTTTCTCATGATGGATTCTGTCAAAAGCCTTCTTATAGTCAATGAAGCACATATACATACTTTTTTGGACCTCTGTATATTTTTCTGCTAATCTTCTTAGGCAAAATATTGCCTCTCTTGTTCCACTGTTCCGTCTAAAACCAAACTGTTCTTCTTGGATTTCGCTGTCTACTTTACTTTTTATTCTTTCCTGTATGATTTTGAGCAGTATCTTAATTGCATGACTCATCAGGCTGATTGTTCTGAAGTCTGAACATTCTGTTGCATTTGGTTTTTTTTGGGCAATGTTATAAAAACTGATGTCTTCATGTCGTGTGGTAAATATCCTGTATTGTATATATCATTGCATATTTCTGTGATTGTATCTATACCAAAGCTCTCCAGAGCTTCTATCATTTCAATGTTTATGTTATCCATGCCTGCTGATCTTCCTTTTTGTATCATATGAATGGCATTCTCTACTTCTGATCTGAGAATGTGTGGGCCTTCATTAGAATCTGGTGATGGTTTTTTACCTCTGTTGTCCTCGAATAGTTCTTTTACGTATTCTGCCCATCTGTTTGATATGTCTTTCTCATCAAGTAATATTACACCATTTTTGTTCTTGATACAGCTTCCTTCTTGTGCAAACCGCGACCGATTTGATAATTTCTTTATTTCTTCATGCATATCTCTTGTCATGTGCTTCGCTTCCAAGTCTTCTATTTCCTTACATTTTGTTTCTATCCACCGTTCTTTTGCTTCTCTACACATAGTACGTATGTCATTGTCTATTGTTTTATATTCTGGAGTATTTTTTGCTTTCTTTCTTTCTGCCATTTTATTCAAGATGTCATCTGTCATCCAAATTTGATTTTTCTTAGACTCCTTTTTAGGTAAATTTGCATTTGCTGATTGTATGCTTGTTTTTAAGCATTCCCATTTTGCGGTTGCTTTTTCTTCTGGGTTTTCTCTTCTATACTGCTCCATGCTTTCTGTCAATAACTGTTGGTTTTACATAACATTCTACAACTATGAGCACACGTATAGCTTATAACTTCCCACGTTCCTATCTACTGCCAAAATCATAGAAAGAATAAGCACACTGTTGCATTTACGTCGTTCTTCAAAAATGATAATGGATGGCACTATCGTTTAGAACTAAAAAGTAAATGTCCCCGAAGAAATTAACTACGGGCGAAATTCTCAACAACCCACTAATAAGTAAAACGATAATAAAATCCTACATACCAATTATCGCTGTTTTTTCCCACAGTGGAGACGATAATTCGTAGTCGACCGGCAGGCAATATTTCTTCAGAGAGACTTGCCCGCCGTTTAACTGGCTATTTATACACACCGGGGCCACCCCCGCGTGTTCATTAATCTACGCACTCGGGCCAATGGAAACGCTTAGAAAAATAAACATAACTATGAGCTACGCCAATCAGATTTGAAACCGCGCAAACCGCGTGTCCGAAGATTGCATCACGTCCACATGCGTTTCTGACGCGTCATACAGGCGTGCCCGAAAAATAGCGATTTCCGTAAACAACGGAAAATCAGAAGAAAGAAAAACTGGTCGAGTGTAAAATAAACCTACCATCATAAAACGACCCCGTTTAATTATCTACTCAAAAATACCAAACACGATATATATACAAATGAGAAGAAAAAAATGATGAAAATTCAAAATAAAATCACAGAATCGGGCCGGATGAAGGACAGAATTACAGTGCGGCATTACATAAGTCCTCTCTTTCAAGTGCGGGAATCCGTGCTAAATCACTGAAATCTCTGGGTTTCATACTGGCCCGTATCTAGATCTACCTCTCGATCTAATCACTGTCATAATTTGCATTATCATACAGGCCCATCTCCATATCCTTGAGAATCTTTGCAAGCACTGGATCGTGAGGGTCACGCCTGGTGATTTCCTCCTGGCGACTGCAACCTGACTGGTCGCCCTTCCTCCTCCCTCTCATGTGTTTCCTTCGCCCACGAATTTTCCTGGCGGCGCGTGGTAAATAATGATTACCAAATGGTGCGGCCTCCCAGTGTTTGGAAACAGACTGACTGGCTTGGCCAGACATCGCCGTAACAGGGCGTAACTGTTTACGGTTGCTTGAAGAAACGTGCGCATGTTCCTTCTTGTCAGTATTTCCCTCCCTTGAGGGATTTAATACCATCGGGGGCCTAATTCCCGACGAAAAAGAAGGTACTTCCGAAATTAGAGGCGTCACCACTGTTTGACCTTTAGGCTGAACAGGGCTGACAGGCGAATACGCCTCTGTAAATAACATTCCACTGTCTTTAGAGGCGTCTCTCCTCCTCATAGCAAGACATGGGTGTCGGTTGAACTCTCATGGGGCTCCGTGAATTTGGGGCTTTCCCCTTTCACTTCTCTGGCCTGCAGTAGGCCCCCTTGCATTAGCAAGGATCGGTGTGGTGGGGTTTCCCAAAACTAAGTACGGGCTTCCCAGGATGAAATCATGTGCTGGCTGTGCCATTACAGCTGCCTTGATTGTGCCAGACACAAACTTGCATTTCACCTCAATATTGGCTACAGGCAAACGCTGTGAGATACCTCTTCTCAAAATGCCACCAATCTCAACTATTTCTCCTGTCCACTGCCCTGGTTTCACCAAATGACGAGCGACGATACTGGGGTATGTGAGCCCGCTGTCAAACAAACACGTAGTGGCCGTCCCATTCACTACGGCTGGTCCACTGTTAGAGAACAACTTCTCTGCCTGGACTGGTTCCCATTTATTCCCTTTAGTCCATCTCACCGGTCTTAAACAAGCTGCATGGTGAGCTGGGGGTTTGTTCATGCACCGTGATGTCCAGTGGGAAGTGGTTCTACAATTCTGACAATACCTCTCATTATCTCCTCTGTTCCTAGCGGATTCCTGAGCTGTTGTCGGCCGTGCTTGGTTATGCTGCTGGGGGCGCAAGTTATAACCAGAATGAGGCTCCTTGCGAGAAGGCCCCGGTTGCTGATGAGCTGGTGAAGTAGCCGACTAAGATGACGAAGCTTCTTTGTCTGGGTTTTTCAGTTTCTGTCCCAGTACTTTGGCCTGTGCTGTCTGGAACCTTTCGGCGAACACGATAATCTGATCGAGTTGGTGGGCACCCTGCTCTGCCAGATACCGCCTCAAGTCGGGGGACATGTTTGCTTTTACCTGTTCACACAGCACTAACTCCTCCAACCCTTCAAAAGTTTTTGCCAGTCCTGACAGTTCCCTCCACCGGGTTAAGTAATTTCTCACCCGCTCTGCAAACTGAGCAAAACTCTCTCCCTTCTCCGGCCTGCTCTCCCTGAACATGGTTTGGCATTTACGGGGTGTCCACTGAAATCTTTGCAACAAAGCATTTCGCAGTGCCTCGAAGTTGTTCTGATCGTCTATGAGCAGCTTATTATAGACGTCATACGCATGACCTTTGAGTGATTGCGATAATTTTAGGAACCAAAGACTCTCATCCAATCCGTATGCCTTTGCCAATTTTTGAAATTTTTCCAAAAACACGTCAATCTTTTCATTCCCGTTAGGGAACGAGTCAAATGGGAAGCTCATGGCTGCCATCCGGGGCCCTCCGTTTCCTGAGGTGTCTCTCGCTCCTGCTCCGGGTGAATCTCCATTAGCTCAACTGCCTTCTGAAGCTCGGTACTGCATTTCCAGAGAACGCAGGGCAAGTTCATGCTGTCTCTCTGCTGCCTTCTCCGCTGCTTCCCTTTCTGCTGCCTTCTCCTGTGCTTCCAATTTCCGAAGTTCAATCTCGGCCTGCCTCTCCGCTGCTTCTGCGGCGGCGGCCCTTTGCCTTTCCTCAATTTCTTCGGCGGCTGCCCTGTCCTCCTTCTCTTTCTCTCGCTGAATATGCATATCATTTTCACTTATCAGGTAGGCCTTAGTCTCCTCCTTATCCATTCCCATGTCTTGAGCAGCCTCGCGCCAGGCAGCTCGTAACTTGGCCATATCCGCCATCTTACCTGTAACTGCTGTAAGTTCACAAATACGGAGAAATGACAGAAAAGGAAAAGAGAAGGAACAACCTGTTACGTAATATAAAATACTCCCTCTATAACCGCTGTCCCAAAAACCCGACCTCAGACTAGCACCAAGTCTGAATAATAACCTGAGAAAAATTAAGTTAAGAAGCTACAAAAAACTAAATTACCTTCCTGTTAAAGAAAAATATGTCGGTATGCCATCAATTACCTCTAAGTCATATAAATCAAAAATACCACAAAAATCTACTTGACTGTAACCTGTGGAAAAACCTATAACTGGATCAGTTCTAATAGCTCAAGTCTAGGGGATATTTAAAGAAACTCTATTCTCAGAAAACTTCCTAGAGACACTCTATGAATCTAGATCACAGAATTGATCTCCACAGAATGATCCACCGGACGATTGCCGCCCACTTGTCACGAAGTGGTTTTAAGTTTTTAGAGTTTGCCTGAATGAAAACAAGACCCTAGTATGAGAAAGTCTGAGAAGATAGAATTTAGATGGAAAATGACATGCCTGTGGACAGATGAGACTATTGGCTCAAGGGATAGAACCAGGTTTTGACTCGCCCTTGCCGCTTCGTGACTTCAGAAAGGCTATAATCTCACCCTCCTCTGACTTCCTTTAAATACAAGGAGATAAGGTGTATAAAACGACCACAGACACCACTATACAGACGACATAAAGTAAGTATAGTAAAGAGTAGAAGCTGATCTAGTGTACAGTAAATATATATTTTTATTTACAGAATGAAACAAAAAAAAAACATTAAAATACCACCAAACATCAGTCAAGAAATGGCCTGCACTGTTGCACGGCCTGAAAACAAGTAACGATTAAATTGATAGACCAAAAAAAAAACCCAAATCACATTCACTCTTTCTGTCACCCTGCTGAGGAACAAAAAATTTGGTTAGTGATTTAAACAACTCTAATCTTGTGGAGCTGTCGACTTTAGCCTCCACTCTCTAATAAAATAAGATTCTACTGTCTCAGTCCTGTTGACTCTTCCTCAACAAACCGTCTACACAGCTTCCAACTTGGTAGGCGATATGCGCCACTATCTAACACCACTGGAAATGCTAAAATAATAGACTTGGAGTAACACAATGGTTCAGTGTCTATCCGTCGAATGGATACTGAACAGACCCTACTGGTCCTGTCTATTTTCTCCCTCCTTCTCTCTATATCTCTCTCTCTCCCTTGGTCTCAGTGTCTCTCTAACTAACACTCGACGACTGATGATGCGGCGTCTTCGTTACGCTCTTCTCTCGTTACTTTCAAGACCCAGGTATTTTAACCCTATCACCTGTTCCTGAATTCTGCGATGATGATGACTGGTGGGTATCCAGCATAAGAACTTGATTAACTGTAGAGAAACTTCTCTGCTGCTGACTAGCTTCTATGATTTGCTCCTCTAACCCGCTCCAGATTTAGAGGCAAACACAGCCTTGATTTCTGGCTGTATACGATTTAACCCAGTCTCACGGCCACCTGCCGTTGCTAGAGACTATAATAGCGATGCTCTCGGCTATATGATAAATAAACCCCGTTCCAGCTTAGGCATAGGGACTTCACTGCCAGAGACCATAGGTTATTTTTCTTTGCTCCGGACGATATCTCGAGTACTCTGACTCTGAGATATGTCTTTTTGAAGTGGATAATTTTATTTGTCAAAATTATGCTCCCCACTGTTTCGCCGTGACTCGCTGAAATTAAAAGGAAATGCGTCTATTGTATAACAACTCCAACATAACGCATCTCTAACCCATTAATCTTTTTAACTCCCTTACTCAGTACTTCACTCGTCATGTACAACAATACAAAAAATAATATTGCCCACATGGCTCACTCGTCATGTACAACAATACAAAAATTAATATTACCCACGTGGCACTTAAATCTCTCTCCTCCTTCTCCCCTTCTCTCGTTCTGAAAAAAACGATACATAAAATATTCCTACCCACGTGTCTCTTCATTCTCATTCCTTCCCCCCTCTCTCTCTCAACTATAATCTGCCAGGTAAGTAAGCAGAAACCTCCCGACCTGTCTGCCTCTTATCTATTTGTTACGCGTGGCTACCCACGTGTCCAACATTCAAACTAGGGAATTCCTTTAACGTTACCCATGAGGTTTCCCACTTACTCCAGAATTAAATGAAATCTCGCTATAGGAATAGTTTACTCCTCTAAGCAGTATAATTCACTTATAACATACATCTTTACTCTCCGACTGCATTTCTTACATTAAGGCAAAAAAAAAAAAATTTAGTACACACAATCGATTCCCACTAAAATTATATTTGTAAATACACAGGAATAAATGGTGGTTTTACATAACATTCTACAACTATGAGCACACGTATAGCTTATAACTTCCCACGTTCCTATCTACTGCCAAAATCATAGAAAGAATAAGCACACTGTTGCATTTACGTCGTTCTTCAAGAATGATAATGGATGGCACTATCGTTTAGAACTAAAAAGTAAATGTCCCCGAAGAAATTAACTACGGGCGAAATTCTCAAAAACCCACTAATAAGTAAAACGATAATAAAATCCTACATACCAATTATCGCTGTTTTTTCCCACAGTGGAGACGATAATTCGTAGTCGACCGGCAGGCAATATTTCTTCAGAGAGACTTGCCCGCCGTTTAACTGGCTATTTATACAAACCGGGGCCACCCCCGCGTGTTCATTAATCTACGCACTCGGGCCAATGGAAACGCTTAGAAAAATAAACATAACTATGAGCTACGCCAATCAGATTTGAAACCGCGCAAACCGCGTGTCCGAAGATGACATCACGTCCACGTGCGTTTCTGACGCGTCATACAGGCGTGCCCGAAAAATAGCGATTTCCGTAAACAACGGAAAATCAGAAGAAAGAAAAACTGGTCGAGTGTAAAATAAACCTACCATCATAAAACGACCCCGTTTAATTATCTACTCAAAAATACCAAACACGATATATATACAAATGAGAAGAAAAAAATGATGAAAATTCAAAATAGAACCACAGAATCGGGCCGGTTGAAGGACAGAATTACAGTGCCGCATCACAGGTTTGTACATATTATTGGTCTTTTTAGTTCTACGTGAGGTGGTAGGTCAGGCACAACTTGAGTAGGTAGTCTAGTCTCTGGTATGTAGTGCTTCCCTGAAAGCTCTTGGTACCTTCTAGTGAAAGATGTCTTTTTAATTCGGTACCTTGAGTTGAGGTCACAGATAACGTTTTTGCAGGGGTCATCTTTGTCAGCTCGCAAGAATCTTTCTGCCGTGATAATGACTGATTTCTCTCTCCTTAATTCTAGGGGTTCCACATTGGCGGAAATCTCACATGCGCTGGTCGGAGTAGTTCACAAGCCTCCACAGATGAATCTGAGTGCCTGGTTTTGTATGCGATCTAGTTTCAGTCTGAGTGTTGGGCTAGCAGTGGCTTGCAGGGGTAGAGAGTAATCCATAACTGAGCGCACGTATCCCAAGTACAGTTGTCGTAGGGTGCTCTGATTGGATCCCCAATCAGTGCTTGCCAAACGCTTTATGAGGTTTAGCCTTCTAGAGGCCTTAGCAGTTAAGGACTCAACATGTGTTTTGTATGTGAGTCTGGTATCTAGCTGTATCCCTAGATAAGTCGGATTGTTCTCTTTAGCTAGCTTTGCATCATCAAGTTTTAAATCCAGTTCTTTCTTTACTGTTTTGTTGCTGAGTGTGAATATAGTGTAGACTGTCTTACTCGTGTTGATCACCATTTTCCAGAAGCTGCAGTAGGTTGTTAGAGCAGCCAGTGCACGGTTTAGTTTCTTTTGCAGTTGCATGTGGGACTTCCCTTCTGCCCAAAAGACCAGGTCATCAGCAAACAAGGTGCTGGGTAATTCAAGGTAGTCTGCCAGATCGTTTATGTATATGAGGAAGAGGGTGCAGCTTAGGGCTGAGCCTTGTGGGAGGCCTTCTTGGATGGTTCTTTTCTCTGATGTTGCTCCGTTGACCGTTGTGGAGATGGTTCTATTTGTGAGGAAATCTTTTATCCAATTTATCATACGTTCTGCCATTTTCCCAACGCACGAAGTCAGGGAAATGGGCCGGTAGCTACTGACTTCGCTTGGTGGTTTATCTTTTTTGAGTATTGGGATAATGTTAGCCGTTTTCCATCCTGTAGGTACAGTACTGCTTCTCCACGTCTTGTTTATGAATTCCAGGATCATCAGCAAGCCTTTTCCCCCAAGTTTGACTATCATGTCGTTGGTAACCTGGTCTGGCCCTGGTGCTTTTTTGGGTTTGGTCTTTAGGAGACTGGATTGCAATTCAGCTAGCGTTAATTCCTGATCAAATATGCTGTCCACAGCCTTGTGTGCTTTTATCATACGTTTTGTAAGTGTCTTGATGGCTTTATCTAGATTGGCTCTTTTGTATGTTTTATTTACTTCAGCAAAGAATCGATTTAGGACTCGTGCTTTCCCTCTGTTGGAGGTAGCTGTGTTACTGTTTGGAAGTTTTATAGGGATTGGGTTTCTCTTCTGGGATGTCCCTGCCATGCTGTCAATGAGTTTCCATGCTTTCTTCCCTTCTTTATTTAGGTCTAGGTTTTCGCATTTTTCTTTCCAGGTTTCCATTTTGGCTTTTCTGCTCGCTAGCTTAACCTGTGCAGTGAGTCTGTTGTATGTGGTTTTGTTTTCACGGCTAGGATTTTTCTGAGCGATTTTCCGTGCCTTGCGTCTTAGTTGTACTAGGTGTTCTAATTCCTCATTCCAGAAGATGCTGTATTTGACACGACTGTCTTTGGGATTGCCTGTTTGGCTGCCTGCAGTATGGCTGTAGAGATCTAATCGTTCAAGGTATTAATGTCTTGGTTCATGTCTATTTCAGCGAGGAGCTGGTCTGATATGAGTTTGTAGTGTTCCCAGTTTGCTCGAGCATAGTTCCATTTCGGCTGTCTTTTGGTTTCCATTTTTGTTTTACCCTGCGAGATGGTGGTGAGGATGGGTAGATGGTCGCTTCCTATGTCCTCCAATACCCTCCATTTATACCGGTTGGTGAGGTCTGCAGACACAAGTGTTAGGTCTGGTCGGCTACTGGTTCCGCTAGCTTTATGGTAGAGGGTTGGTGGGGATCTTTCGTTTTGGAGGACTATAAGGTTGGAAGTGTTACATAGCTCTTCTACTGCCTGGCCTGAAGTGTTGGTGTCCTGGTATCCCCAGAGTGGGGAGTGGGCGTTGAAATCCCCTGCTATGATTGTTCTCTTGTATTCGATATCATCAAAGTAGATTCCATTAGTTTCTCTGGGGGGTCTGTAGACATTAAAGATTTGGAAATGTCCATAACTTCCCCAGACTGTCACTCGTTGTATGTCAGTTTCGTCATCGGTTCGAAGACTTTTGACCTCTGCCTGTACATCATTCCTTACCAAGGTTAGGATTCCTCGACAATTATTATGGCAATTACATTTGTACATTGTGTAGCCTGGGAAGTTGATGGATTTGTCCTTAAGAACGGTTTCTTGAATCAGTGCAATGTGAACTTTCTGGTCCTTCAGTAGTTTCTTTAATTCTAACGATTTAGTTCTTATTCCATCTACATTTAACTGTAGAATGTTAATATACTCCTCGGTAGCACACTTTTCGCCAGGAGCAGCCGAGGGGCGACCTGCTTGGCGCGGACCTTTTGCGAGGCGACGTCCGAGCCCGTATATCTTAGGTTGTATTAGTGTCATGGCATCATGAGTAGTGGGGGGTTGTGATGACTTTCTTTCATCCCGGTAGTTATCCTCTTTTTCCATGCGGGGTGTGCAAGGCATGGTGGGCACTGTACCATCATCGGTGGGGAAGTATTATTTTCCCCTGCTGTCCTGTTCGCCTGATGTCTGTCCTACCCCCTGGGGGTAGACAGCCCTAACACCATGTTGCACCACCTCAGTGAGGTTCACCGTTGTGCAGTCCCCGCCACCAAATGACCGCTGTTTTCTGGAAACATCCATAATTTGTCAGCTATTTAGTCAGCACTAGCGCTTCTAGTTGGTCAAAAGGATCGTCACGTCGTGCACCCTGGTGCCTTCACTATGAGATGCTGTGGATGGCTTGTAGCTGTGCCATTCCAAGTTGGAGGACAGTCACAGGTAAAAGCAGGGCTTTGCAGGAGAGCTCAACATAGTTTGGTCAGTCGGTCGAGACTGTTACCGGGGGATGGCCGCCACTGTCTTTGTGGCTTCTGGGAGCCATATGTCAAGCTTGGAAGGTCAAGGTGGACCAGTGAGTTTGAGCCACTGGTTCAGTTCTCCAGTGCGACCGCTCTTGCCCAAAGGTGCTACCACTCTTGGCCTCCCCCAATCCCCCACTATATCAAGTACATGTTAATGTATTTTTTTGGATAATAAAGATTCTGAGCATGTATGTATGTATGTGTTAGGAGGCTACTGCAGGGTTGGTGAGCATCTTGGTTATCATCTGAATTGGATGCTTGCACCATGTAGCACTGGCCTTCGATTGACAGTAGGAGATGCGCGAAATATCGAGATGACGTAGCTCGTCTAGGAACAAGGGAATTCAATATGTGGAATTGTGGCCAGGCGGCCGTATATGTGGTCTGAAGACCAAAGACTGTGTATATAACCGTGTGTTAACTACCTATAGCACGTTTCACTAGCTTTGCCCTCAAACAAATGTAATTATCTGATTAACCGTCCTTCAGTCACAGATTCTGTGAATTTATTAGGCATAGGCGTGTCTACTATTACAATAATGTGGCCATCACGTTTGCATATGAATACCTGTTGAAGATGATTTCTTAAATGATCTGCATGCGAGATACTTGTGACATTGTTTGTCATTGACTTTTAGTGCGCTACCAAACTGGACCTTCATTGATCTTATTATTTCAATAGGTATCACCTCTTTGCGGTTCATAAATATCATAATGGAACGTTGCTCCTCTAATGTGCTTGTAAATAACGGTAAGATCATCTTTAAAGAAATTAAACTTCATCCGAATCATAATCAGATGTCTCTGAGAAATTGATAATCAATCTCCGCTGAATGAAGGACAAACCATCATTCTTCCAATATTACTCTTCCTCTTGTAACACATGGTTCTCACATTTCTTCCAATAATCCCTGGCTATATTGGAGATGGCGGCTTTTGTAAGTATTTCAACATCTTTTAATTTGAACGTTCTATTTTCTGTTGCTACCTGTTCTTTAATTTTAGCCCAGACTAATTCTATTGGGTTTAAGTGAGAATGGTAAGCAGGCAATCTTAAACATCTGTGACCATGTTCATGGATTGCCTTGTCTATTCGAAATATCTTTGTATGCTGTGTCTTTTTTACAATTCCAAGTAATTCAGGCTTCAGGGACATTCCGTTGAATGGAATGTTGTTTTTGGTCAGCCAAATCTTTATTACATCTTTAGTACTTGATGAATTATTAACTTTATCTTCTGATGCCACAACGTTGTGATATGAAGCGTTGTCCATTATCAAACACGACGGTCTATCCAATGAAGGAAGTACATGATTCACAATCCAATCTTGAAATATCTTGCCATTCATCTCTGTATGATAATCCCTATTATCTGTGGATTTTGAAACAAATATGAGTTCAGTATTATTTAGAAGCCCATGATGGCTGCTTCCTGCATGTGCAATTATTAGGCGCCGTCCTTTGCTGCTTGGTACTAGTCTCTTAGTCGTCCCATCAGATGATTGCCATTCTTGTTCATTACTGTGGTGCGCATTGATCCAAGTTTCATCTAAATACACAAAATCATAACAATCTCTTCTCATTTCTCTCTGACCTCGCGTAAATATTTGCCTCTCATTGCAACTATATGAGGCTTCTCACAAATAAGGTTTCTACCAGCAACATATTTTCTAAAAGTGAATCCCAAACTCCTAATAGTCCTCCATAGCGTAGATTTGAAAATATCAATGTCATTATTCTTTCTTAACCAAATTTTCAATTTCCTTAAAGTTACTGCCTCATTATTGTGAAACATATTGCACATTTCTCTGCGGATCAATTCTCTGTCAAAATTATCCACCACTCTTGGCCTAATTTTCGTGTGAAAAACACTGGAATTAGAAATTTCAGATGTCGCTATCCAGCGGTGCAATGATCGTTTGCTTATCCCCAAGGCATGAATAGTCCTCTTTTGTGGGTTTGAAATAGAATGATATAGTTTTCCTCGAGTAGCTTCATTGCAGAAATACTTAAAAATCCTATTTGTGATTTGCTGTAATGTCATAAAATGTACTCGCAGACTAATTTTTCCTACTTAACCACACAATACTTTTTGTAGACACAGCACTGATTGACAGTGTGTGAGTAACACCGGATATAAACTGTTTTATGTTCAAGAAGTGCAATTTCACGCTAAAATCCTGCCAATTGTTTGCTAAACCAATCATGTGCAAATGAGGTCGTATAATTTACTGTAGACATTTCAATATGTGTGTGTGTGATGTGTGTTGGCAAGTAGAATTTTGATATTATATCGCAAAGAAACGAAAATTGGAGGCTAGGCAAGCCCAGAGATTAAAGTTTTTATGGCCGTAGGAGCCTAAATATGTGATTGATAGGTATAAGTGAACGCAGTATTTGTACGTGATCATAGAAGACGTGATATTGAGTTTTGCATCCTCTAGAGTAAGAGATAGCTATTAGTAGAACAGTTTATTGGCGTGGAAAACCAAAGTGTAATTAATAATCTGTCGATGTACTGAAATAAGAATATAAGCCACAGAGTTATAAAGTGTGTGTATGGCTAAAATAAAGGAATAGCTTCATGGAAATATTTAAATGAGAGTCACGACAAATGCTTAGACCGATGACCGTTAGCATGACCGATGGTTGGGTCATAGAGTATAGCAATGAAGGATAATGTGAATATTTTAATCAATGTCGTTGTATGTGCCTATTCATCGTTGTCAGAATTGAATGACTGCATTAAATCGTCAGAGTCGTCATTTTCAACCTGCGTCTGAGGTTCATTCGATTATTACAATGTTCTAAGTTCAGACTTATACGTTGTTACACAAGCAATTAATATTATGACGGTTGAATTCATCATACACAAATAACTGTACTTAAAGTTGCCACAAATAATAATGCACACGGGTTTGCAGAAATGAAATATGTGAAGCAACAGAAATAATATTGAGCACTTAAGATGAAATATGACTTTTAGAAGACAGCTGACATACGTAGTCTACAACCAGAAGGATCGATCTTGAAGATAATATATTGAAACAAGTTGCAGCACGGTGACAAGATACCCACATTACTTGAACGTTAACAGATAGATGCTATGAAATAATAACCTCTTATAAACAACCACACCGTGTACTGTAACAGTATGTATGTATGTATGTATGTATGTATGTATGTATGTATGTATGTGGTAACATCCCTCATTAACGCTGTATGCATTTATGTAAATTTACTTTATGTAAATTCTAATGATTCTCCTGTATGCCATTTTGTATTTTATTATATCATGTCAGCACATATCAATGTATTTTCTGGAGAATAAAGATTCTGATTATGTATGTATTGCTTCTATGTATACGTTGTAAAAAAAATAAATGCACACACACACACACACACACACACACACACAACACCAATATTCCGCTACATGAGACGCATTCCACACTATTGTAAATTCTAATGATTTTCCTATATGCCAGGTTGTATTTATTATATCATATCAGTACATGTCAATGTACTTTATGCAGAATAAAGATTCTGATATGTGATATATGAAATATATGTATGTATGTATGTATTCAAAATGGGGGCTTTTTAGGCAGCACTTTTGTGCTCTGCTTCTCATTTTGTGTCACAAGAGACTATTTTATTTACTTTTTTTTAAGTAAAATTTTGCCTCTTTTTGGCGAGGTGCGTCCTGTTCAACCAAGTCGGTTATGTTAGGGCGCATGACCAAATATAAAAGACTATTAGGTGTGAGTATATATCATTGGAGACTACTTCTGTTGTTACAATTGTTGAAAACGTGGGTTATGGATTTAGAACGTGCTCTGGACTCGTGTCACATAGGTTTTATGATCATTAAATTGCCTATATCTTCTTCTTTTTCGGTCACCCGTATCCTCTATTTTTATTATCGCTCTTTACCTTTTTCCTGTGTTTTTTCGCATTCGTTCGTTTGCGACTATATACATTACTATTTTCCCATTCTAACGTTTACCTGTTTCTTTTCTCAAAACTGAGAACGCAGTTATGACGTAACGTGTCAGTCTCTACAGAGACGGGAGAGCGTTAAAATGCATTCTATTTGCATTAGATGTCAGGACACGAAACTGTGACTTTCGCTTATCTCAGACATACGAGCAGACTATGTCTGCACTTTCAGCTGACAGGCGCCGCTTCTTCGACTGAGCGCTCAGGAAAAGCGCGATAACTGACACCTCTACTGTGCAGTTCGAGACATTTGTCTGGAAATTTCACCTGACACGACACTCATTGTGGGCCATGGTCAGCGTGAGGTGCGAAAACTGCCCCTGCATTGCAGACAAGTTGTCTACATTTGCATCTGACACTTAGCGCTACGGCCGTTTCTTAGACGGAGGTGTCAGAGACGCAGAGTGTCAGTTTTCGACAGCCTCTTGTTGTTAAACGTAAAGTGTTATAGACGGAAAGGGGGATTATTTAGGCTTGGCGAAATAAAAGTTTACCTCTTTGTCTGGAAATAGATATAACCAGAGTTTGAAACTAGATTTTCATTCTCGCTCCTAAATTCGCAGTAGACAGGACGTTTCGTGCAAAGAGAATGAGATGTATAGCGAAGTCTTAGTTTGTTCTTGGCAAAAATTTTGCCGAACTTCTAGACTACCAATAAATATAAGCATATAATTCCAAAGTTGTGCGATCGCCTGTAAATTCTGTGTGGAGGTAAAATCTTATACATATTATCTAGTATTTCGTGAAGTGTTTAAAGTGTTAAATCGCTTATTTTATTTCACTAGTTAGATTTGGTGCAGAGCGCTTAATACATAAGTCTGTATTATTTTCTAGTGACGTGTTTCAGTGGAAAGCAGAATAAATTATAATTTCTAGCTTAAACAACAATGTAGCTATAATGAATTTAATATTACTGCTAAATAATCAGACGAGAACATATTTTTCTAAACTAACTTATAAATGCTAGAAGTCTCATGAGTGTTGACGGAATACTCACGTATCCCTAATTCATGAGGATTGATTTTTTTAAAAATATAACTTATTTCACGGGAAGGGTTAAACTATACGACAAGCTATACGCTTGCAGTTTAAAAATGTAAGTTATATTGAGTACATAATATGTAAAATATTTCATATATATTTTTCTTTATTCAGTGAATACTGTGGTACCCAAACTTTGCCAGCGGTTGAGTAAAAGAGATAAATCTGTGAAGAAAACAACAAACATTCTTACCTTAAAGATTTGATGTATAACTTTTACATGAACTTTAAGAGGTTAAAGAATTAACGGGTCATCGAGCCTGATTTGATTCTTCCTGAGAAAACTCTAGTCATTTTTCCGCCTTGGTGGCAAGTAACATATTTCAATCAGTAAATTTCCCGACACTGTTGACAAGTGGTGGTGTTACCAACTAAATTCCTATATTGAGAAAAAGTGCCGACCTGACATTCCTCATTCGTTTGAAAACTAAGATGTTGACACTGTGCTAGCTATAAACGCTCGTGCCTGGACAATTTTATGTGACTTAAACAGACATCCAAAACAATAGTATTCCCAAGAGAACGGTCCCGGAAGTAGTGAATTCAACCCGTCTTTTTTGGACCTGGGGTTTTCTTGGCCAAGATTACCATTGAAGATTCTGTATGGGCAAGTCCTAAAAATAATTTTTGTTGTTGTTGAAAAATGCACGTGAGCACAGTTGAATAAATAGAGCGAATGCTGGACTGAGCGATCCCTTTATGGTGGTATTTTGACACCCATTCATTTCTGCTGTCATAACATTTCTTTAGGCAAGGTATTGCTAACTATATATCTATATATTCCCTTATACTAGATCAGAGTATCCAGTCTGTTCATACCTTAAAGGGGGAAGAATTTTAGACTAAATCATATGTATCTGTGACTCTTTGGGCTATCACTTTCTTCTAACGGGACTGTGGGCTATCCATCGAGGGAAGGATCATACCAACGGGTCTATCATTCTTGTAGCATTTCTTGATTTTTGTTTATGAGTTTTTTTTGTATATGCTTGATGTATTTTACATGTTGTGACGTACGTTTACAAATGATAAATAAACTTAACAATAAATTAATCAGCATGTTGTTCAGCTCGTTCTAAATATCTATATAATCATTTGTTATAGTTTCCCACGTCTGTGTGTCTACCTGTCGTCACTTGAATGTGCGTGCACGTGAGTGGATATATATATATATTTAATGTATATGTGTTAGACTGTCTGACTACTTTAGATCTGTCGTAGAAGATAGGTGAGAGAGAGAGAGAGAGAGAGAGAAGATTTCCCGCTCTCAGAGACAGCCTCTATCACTATTCTACCACCTCACTCGTGGAAATCTATTTTGTATTTCTATCTCACACTGTGACTATCACTCATTCCAACCTATTCAGAAGGGACCAACCCAAGTCTTAATTCTCCTATCAAAAATCTACGACAAATGGGGTCTCGTCTATCGGGATTTTGAACTTTGAATAGGAAAACGAGACGACAAATGTGGGCTCGTTTCCGGTTTTTGAACTTAGAATAGGAAGACGAGTACGATAGATATCAGCTCGTTTGGAATTTTCTTTATTCTGATATAGAGTAAGAGTGTGATGTCTTGTGAGTTTTGTATCTTTTAAAAAAATAACTATCCCCTAGACGTAACGATCTGTTTATGGGCGTGCTGACCACACGGCTAATAATTGTTTTCCCACAGCATTATTGAGCATTATACATTTGGTTTACAGGTTGATTTTGTCGGAATATATGTTAATTACTGATTTTGTAATACTTAACGCTGGTAAAGTTTTGTGAGTGTATAACATTCACAGAGTTTTGAAGAAGTAGGTGTTTGAGCAAAGCTAAGGAGTGCGTTTCGGATTATTTGTCCAGATTAATTGCCTCCCTTACCCTACTATCTTCAGGTGTGAACATATAGTGGATTTAAAAATTAAGGGATTTTTTCTCCTTAAAATGTTTTTGCAATAATTATTTTGTTTTCCACTGTAGCAACTTATTTTTTCAGTGAGTAATCTTAACTACCATTTATTTGGCGTAGTCGTCTGCATTAGGTGCTTTATTGCCGACTAATAGCAGCGATAGTTAGGCACTACATTTTTGGAGGAGGGGTCCCAGGTTATAAGGATATCATCTTTTGTTTGGTATTTTTCTCGCAAGTGGTAGGAACCAGTGCATTCTTTTCCCTATTTCTTTCTCCACTAAGTCTCAGCCACTGATTTACTATGGCAGAAAGGACAAAGCTTAGACAGCTCCTCAGGGACGAGGCGAGAGAAGAAGGTTTCGAAGGAGAAGATGCGAAAGCTTTTGTCAAAGACGAACTTGAGAGATATGATGCGGAGAGGAAAGCAGCCGAAGCTTTACAGCAGAGGAAGATGGACGAGGAAATGGAAATTCGCAGGATGCAGCATGAGGAAAGAGAGAAGGAAAGAGAGAGACAGCATGAGCTGGCGCTTAAGACTCTAGAGTTCCAAAGCCGGGGTGCTGCCTCTACCTCCAGCAATGGAGAGTCTTCTCCTCATTCTTCCTTAACTGATCCTTCTAACACACAATCTACTCATCTCACGGCTATGTCTTTTCCGCTAGAATCTTTCCCTTGTCCAAATGAGAAGATTGACACATGGCTAGAAAAATTTGAGAAAATTGCAACCCTGTACGGTTTAGAGAGGTCGCGTTGGTGTATGAAACTTTCCCAGGCCCTCAAAGGTTCTGCATATGATGTTTACGCCAAACTGGAGACCAGCCAACAAGACAACTACGATGTGTTGAAGAAAGCGTTACTAGAGCGCTTCGAAATGAATGCGCGAAAGTTTCTGCAACTGTTTCGCAACAGCAGGAAAGAGAGCTCTGAAACTTTTCAACAGTTCTCGTCTCGTTTGAAGGGATACCTAACAAAGTGCCTTGAGCTTTCACAGCTCCCCACTACCTATGAAGGTCTGGAGGAATTGGTTTTAACCGAACAAATAAAGAACACTTTGTCTGCTGATACCCGGAGATTTCTAGCTGAGCAGGAGGCAGAAAAGCTTGAAGACATCTTAGAAAAGTCTGAGCGTTATCACAATGCGCTGGCTGAACTACCGGCCACAAAACATAAACCGACAGAAGAGCATTTTCGGAAAAATAATCTAGACCAATCTTCTCATGCTTCTCATGCTTCTAATCTGAATAACCACAGAGAAACTGGACCTCAAAACCCCCCTCCTGAAAAATCTAAGTTCTACAAAACCAAGTACCCCAGCAACCACAGTAAACAGTCTGATCAACCCGACCGTCCTTCATGGCAGCGTGGCCAGAAAGGTCAAGGTGACAAAGGGAAAACCCCTGCGCACGGGACTAATGATCAGAGTGAGCACACTGAGCCGAAACGCATCGGTTGCTTGCTAACAGTCTCGCAAGGCGGAATTATTGACAGTGATTCCCAACCTGTTGGGGATACACCCTCAACGCGAGGTACTGTTATTATGAACGGTTCTCAAACTTATTGTTTATTTGACACGGGGCTTTCGTATGATTGCATTGTTGCCAGAAGCCTGGTTAAACCCGGTCAAGAGACAGGAGAGACCGTCCAACTTTGTGGAGTTCGTAAGAGTGATGCACCTACAGCGCTTCCCATTGCATTGGTGGAGATCCACTCTGATTTTGTCAGAGGTGTGATCAAAGAGTCTGTTATGGATGACCCCATCTACCCAGTCATACTTGGCGGGAGATATATTTGTATTGGGAAACCGGAAGAGCCGATTGTGGCTGCAGTAACTACAAGAGGGCAAACCAAGAAGGAACGGGAGCCAGCGCCTAATTTGTTATCCATGGAACTTAAAGAAGCGCAACAAAAGGACCCTACTTTGGCACCCTGCTTTAGGAAACTGCCCATGGCTAAGGAACCCAGACAGCACGGGGACATTTTTTCTAAGGATGGCGTACTTTATCGCAGAACGGGCAAGCCTGACCAAGGTTATAACCAGCTCCTAGTACCGAAACAGTACAGAAGCCAAATCCTAGAAATGGGGCACTCTCTTCCCTTCAGCGGACATATGGGACAGAACGCAAAAAACCAACGGATAACCACTCATTATTGGTGGACAGGAGTAAATACTGATATTATCAGATATGTAAAATCCTGTGCCCAGTGCCAACGTGTGCCACCCAAGCAAAGGGCACCCCCAGTCTCTTTGGGTGAAATGCCAATAGTGGGAACACCATTCGAACGGGTTGTGATCGACATTTTAGGACCCTTAGAAAGGACTAAAAGAAGGAACAGGTTTATCCTGACCTTAGTCGATACATGCACTTTATGGGCAGAAGCTAGCCCGCTAACATGCGCAGATGCCAAGCATGTCGGAGAAGCCCTCGTGCAGATTTTCACTCGGTTGGGATTCCTTCAGCAAGTGCTGACGGATAACGGATCTCCATAACGAAACCTGTTGATGGATGAGATCGTCAAGATCTTGAGGGACCAGCACATCTACGCTAAGCCTTATACTCTGGCCAGAAATGGGCTAGTAGAACGTGTTAACGGAAACCTCAACATGATGTTAAGTGGACTGGCACAAGTGAAACCTGAAGATTGGGATTGTTGCATTCCGGCAGCTTTATTTGGCTACAGAGAATCTCCTCATACTTCCACAGGAATTCCGCCAGCTACGCTTTTATTCGGCAGACCTATCAAGGGGCCGCTTGAAGCCTTACTTTGGTCGCTGACAGACCAGAAGGCTGATGAGACAGTTGTCTCAGCCAGTAAATACGTATCGGATTTAAAGGAAAGGTTGAAACTAGGATGGGACCTAGCAACGACAAACTTTAAGCGAGCTCGCACAAAGCACGCTAACCGATACAGGAAAGTCGCGAAAGAGAGAGAACTGGAAGCAGAAGAGGAAGTTTTGGTGTTACTCCCTACCGGAAACATCCAACTGAAGATCGGATGGCAAGGGCCGTTTACAGTCCTGAAAAAGATTTCTAAGGCTAACTACCAGATCTCTATTGAAGGAAAGGAAAAGGTTTTCCATTTAAATCTCTTAAAGAGATACTTGGAAAGACCAGTGCCGACCTCCGACCATCTCCTGGCGATCGCTAAAACTGACGAAGATGACGATAGTGGCAGGGAAACTCACTGCAATCACAGGAAATCTTTGAAAAATGTCAGAAGCGGCGACGCTCTTTCAAGCGCGCATGGGAGACATTCCAGAGAAAGGAAACTTTGGGAGTATACTTGAGTAGGAATTGGACAGAGATGGAGGGGGAGATAAGAGGGAAGACGACAGACACCCGGAAGCTACGGATATAGGAAATTTATTTCCATAACGTAGACATGGAGTGATTCCATATCTTAAAGGGGGGACGTTCTGTCACATAGGTTTTATGATCATTAAATTGCCTATATCTTCTTCTTTTTCGGTCACCCGTATCCTCTATTTTTATTATCGCTCTTTACCTTTTTCCTGTGTTTTTCGCATTCGTTCGTTTGCGACTATATACATTACTATTTTCCCATTCTAATGTTTACCTGTTTCTTTTCTCAAAACTGAGAACGCAGTTATGACGTAACGTGTCAGTCTCTACAGAGACGGGAGAGCGTTAAAATGCATTCTATTTGCATTAGATGTCAGGACACGAAACTGTGACTTTCGCTTATCTCAGACATACGAGCAGACTATGTCTGCACTTTCAGCTGAAAGGCGCAGCTTCTTCGGCTGAGCGCTCAGGAAAAGCCCGATAACTGACACCTCTACGGTGCAGTTCGAGACATTTGTCTAGAAATTTCACCTGACACGACACTCATTGTGGGCCATGGTCAGCGTGAGGTGCGAAAACTGCCCCTGCATTGCAGACAAGTTGTCTACATTTGCATCTGACACTTAGCGCTACGGCCGTTTCTTAGACGGAGGTGTCAGAGACGCAGAGTGTCAGTTTTCGACAGCCTCTTGGTGTTAAACGTAAAGTGTTATAGACGGAAAGGGGATTATTTCGGTTTGGCGAAATAAAAGTTTACCTCTTTGTCTGGAAATAGATATAACCAGAGTTTGAAACTAGATTTTCATTCTCGCTCCTAAATTCGCAGTAGACAGGACGTTTCGTGCAAAGAGAATGAGATGTATAGCGAAGTCTTAGTTTGTTCTTGGCAAAAATTTTGCCGAACTTCTAGACTACCAATAAATATAAGCATATAATTCCAAAGTTGTGCGATCGCCTGTAAATTCTGTGTGGAGGTAAAATCTTATACATATTATCTAGTATTTCGTGAAGTGTTTAAAGTATTAAATCGCTTATTTTATTTCACTAGTTAGATTTGATGCAGAGCGCTTAATACATAAGTCTGTATTATTTTCTAGTGTCGTGTTTCAGTGGAAAGCAGAATAAATTATAATTTCTAGCTTAAACAACAATGTAGCTATAATGAATTTAATATTACTGCTAAATAATCAGACGAGAACATATTTTTCTAAACTAACTTATAAATGCTAGAAGCCTCATGAGTGTTGACGGAATACTCACGTATCCCTAAATCACGAGGATTGATGATTTTTTAAAAAATATAACTTATTCCACGGGAAGGGTTAAACTATAAGACAAGCTATACGCTTGCAGTTTAAAAATGTAAGTTATATTGAGTACATAATATGTAAAATATTTCATATGTGTTTTTCTTTATTCAGTGAATACTGTGGTACCCAAACTTTGCCAGCGTTTGAGTAAAAGAGATAAATCTGTGAAGAAAACAACAAACATTCTTACCTTAAAGATTTGATGTATAACTTTTACATGAACTTTAAGAGGTTAAAGAATTAACGGGTCATCGAGCCTGATTTGATTCTTCCTGAGAAAACTCTAGTCATTTTTCCGCCTTGGTGGCAAGTAACATATTTCAATCAGTAAATTTCCCGACACTGTTGACAAGTGGTGGTGTTACCAACTAAATTCCTATATTGAGAAAAAGTGCCGACCTGACATTCCTCATTCGTTTGAAAACTAAGATGTTGACACTGTGCTAGCTATAAACGCTCGTGCCTGGACAATTTTATGTGACTTAAACAGACATCAAAAACAATAGTATTCCCAAGAGAACGGTCCCGGAAGTAGTGAATTCAACCCGTCTTTGTTGGACCTGGGGTTTTCTTGGCCAAGATTACCATTGAAGATTCTGTATGGGCAAGTCCTAAAAATAATTTTTGTTGTTGTTGAAAAATGCACGTGAGCACAGTTGAATGAATAGAGCGAATGCTGGACTGAGCGATCCCTATATGGTGGTATTTTGACACCCATTCATTTCTGCTGTCATAACATTTCTTTAGGCAAGGTATTGCTAACTATATATCTATATATTCCCTTATACTAGATCAGAGTATCCAGTCTGTTCATACCTTACAGGGGGAAGAATTTTAGACTAAATTATATGTATCTGTGACTCTTTGGGCTATCACTTTCTTCTAACGGGACTGTGGGCTATCCATCGAGGGAAGGATCATACCAACGGGTCTATCATTCTTGTAGCATTTCTTGATTTTTGTTTATGAGTTTTTTTTTATATGCTTGATGTATTTTACATGTTGTGACGTAAGTTTACAAATGATAAATAAACTTAACAATAAATTAATCAGCATGTTGGTGATAAGGTTGATAATGTTGGATTTTTATTCCCGTTAATGATATCCACCAAAAGATAGATATAAGTGGATGGAAGCAGACATCATCATCATCATCAGTTGATAAGATCTCTATGGTGTTGTTTGCTCCACTGTAGTGTATGGAATGTCAACTTGACCTACGCAGTGGTGTGTAGACATGGATTGAGTGTACAATGTGCGAATGATGATAAGGGTTCGTGTTGTTGACAAATGTTCTTTTCTCACACTCATGTATGACTGGAAGTCATCGACACCAACGACTGTGTACCTTTTCTAAAGTTTAATTGGACGTACACACTCGACAGCACAGATAGTGACAAATCACAGGTTGGCATAATACATCATAGTACAGTGGATAAATGGTCTTGCAATGTTATGTTACATGGGCACTCATGTAGATTAATATTATAATGGACTGTCAGTAGCCAAGCCCTCAGCATCGCCCATACATATAAATCATCTGACTTCACTGACTGAGCACGTCAGCTTATAAACAATATTTCAGATGGCTTCTAAACCTAATCTCGTTTAGCGACGATTCTCCCACATAATGTTCAGCACATATTTTTTTCATATAATAATATTGAACCGCTAATAACGGGTTCTCATGTGTAGCAGTGATCTCTGGACTAAACAAGCGATAATACGGGCATCCCCTTTCTCTTCTTGAAAGTCGCTACATGTTTTGGTTCCAAGATGGCTTCACTCGTGAACTGTCACTCACGTTTGGATGCAGATAATGAATCTGTCCTAAAGTTAGTCATTCATAAAACATTGCATTGCTCTGTAGATTTGATCATGAACAATTGACTGCATTCTACAGAATATAGTGCTGCTAGGAATCGAAGTCGTTTTCATCGAGTCAAATATATTCTCTTAGACATTCAAATCGTAACTATCGAAAATGGTGGCTTCGATCGAGAGTTCATAAGAGTGTCTTTGATTACCTTGGTAGAGGAAATATGAAACTGCCATTCCTTGGCAATATGAATAAACACTGGGGTAAAGCATACACGATAGGTTTAGACGACTATCACTTTCCCCACAAATACTGAGATCACTTTTTCCCGGCGACAGGCCGACATAGGAAAAACACACAGTCCCTATCAGGACGAAGCCAAATCACACCACACTCTAGCGACACATCCGCCGAATAGCCTTTGACCTCTCTAGAGACAACAGAACATATAGTTCGACTTAGATATGTAAAGATATACAGATATAAGACAGACTCGTCCTACTCAGACAAACAATACACATAAATTCAGGCCATAGATATTCTGAAGCAAGAACAATCTATTATTACCCAAACAACGAATAAATCGCAGTAAAATGGATTTATCCGCGGAGTTTGATCGAAGAGATGGCACAACTTTCAAGGGAAGTAACTCAATAATGACTTTCCCTTAAGCACAAAAAAATTACCTATGTATAATATTGTAAGATATCAAAGACTGCACGTAACAGTCTTACCACACCTCCCGGGAAAAAAAAAATGGAACATTTTTTTTTTTTTTTTTTGAAATACATCTAGGAGCAACGTACAATAGGCTCACAACGCATGAATAATGCGCAGATGAAAATATCAGGAATACCTATAACGCCTAATATGAGGCTAAGTCGACTTATGGAGCGACTGGTGAGAATGTGTCTCATAAACTGAGAGAAATTATTTCTCTACAAGTATATTTTTCCAGGAAGGTGTCATCAAAGTATAATACAATTCTGGCAATTACACAATGCCTAAAAAATTCATATCATCATTTCGTATTAGATATCTTAAATTTATGATTTATGAAGAAAAAATCATCAAAGCACAGCGGTGAATAAACATCCATGAACCGCTATGTAGTGATACAATCATTATATTATTAAATTACAAATGTGTATCTATCATGATATAGAAAAGGAACTACTATAGAACTAGACATATCAAGAAGTCTAAGCCCTAATAGTTATGTGGAATCATGTGGGCATCTTGACAGAATGTCTGCCATCACATTATCTGATCCACGAATAGCTCGCACAGAGAAATGAAAAGGTTGAAGAGCAATTGCATATCGAGTAGACCTCGAGCTCTTCAAATTCTTACTCTGTATAGCAGTAAGAGCTTTTTGGTCGGTTTCTACTATGAAATGTGCGCCTAGAAGGAATCTCTGTAGTTTGAGGATCGACCAAACCATAGCTAATAGCTCACGGTCTAAAACCGAATAATTCCTTTCTGCCGCATTAAGTTTTCTGGAAATATACATTACAGGATGCAGAGTTCCAGAGTACTCTTGCATTAGTGCCGCTCCAATCCCAGTGGATGAAGCGTCACTACGAAGAACGAATGTCTTATCTTTAGTGGGTAGCACTAAAATAGGTGGTGTTGAAAACAATGTTTTAATCTTATCCAGAGAGCATTGGCATTCCTGAGACCAGTGGACCACATTAGGCGAACCTTTCTTTAGAAGTGTTGAGAGAGGTGCCATGATAGAGGATAGATTCTGAATGAATCTGCCATAAAATTGAATAAGACCTAACAGACTTCTCACCTGTTTTTTAGTCTTAGGGATTGAGATGTTAAGTATCTTACTAGTATTATGGTCCTCTGTCTTTAGGAAACCATGACCAACTCGGTGGCCTAGGAAAGAAATTTCGCTAAAACCAATATAGGCTTTAGAGGGTTTCGCTGTCAGGTTGTGCTCACGCAAAGTAGACAGCAATTCATCTAACCCTGAATAGTGATCTTCCCAAGTATCGCTGAAAAGACAGATGTCGTCTAGATATGCAATGACATCTGACCGATAAGATAGGATTCGGCGCATCATGCGTACGAACGTAGCTGGTGCGTTCATAAGACCGAAAGGCATAAAATTCCATTGGAACAAACCTCTAGGTGTTGAAAAAGCCGTGAGAGGTTTGGCGCGTTCAGATAAAGGAACTTGCCAATATCCTTTAGACAAATCAAGTTTAGTGAAAAAATGAGATTTGGAGAGTCGAGTAAGTAGCTCTTCCAGTAAAGGCATAGGTTCGGCATCGAACTTCGTTACTTGATTCAATTTTCGATAGTCAACGCAAAGACGTATGTTATTGTCTTTTTTACGCACAATAACCATCGGCGAAGAATATGCAGAGGTGGATGGTTCGATTATTTTCAAATCTATCATCTCATCCAACTCTTTCTCGACCTGTGCTTGAAAATGTATAGGTATAGGATAAGGTCTAACCCTAATAGGAGTATGGTCAGTTAGAACAATGTCATGTTGAATGACATTCGTTTGTCCAGGGATGTCAGTGAGTACATCCTGAAATGTTTGCAACATAGTTGAAACTTGTCGCTGTTCTCCTAGAGACAAATCAGGAGAGACAGTAACGTTCTTCCATGATTCACTGGAATGAAGTGGGATCATTGGAAGAGGAAGATTTACATCTGAAAAACTTGTTTCCTCATCCTGTATCACGGACAGTGATGAGTAATGACCATGTTGTACTGGAGAATTGTCCGTTGCTTGGAAAATGGGTTGCAAATAATCCGGACGTTCATGGAATTCAGTAAGCATATTGATGTGGAAGGTTTTATGCTTCCCATCAATATCGACAATATAGTCGACATCGGAAATTTTCGATATTATATCGTACGGACCTTTCCAAGAAATAAGTAATCTGTTTTCCCTACAAGGTAGTAATACAAATGCTTTGTCACCAGGACAAAGTTGTCGTAAGCATCTCTTCTTATTGGCAAATTGCCTTGCCTTCTGTTTCGCAAATTCAGAAGAAGAAGTTGCTAATTTGCATGCTTCGATAATTTTTTGTCTCAACGCGATGACATATTCGTAGGATGACTTTGTGTCATCGTCAATATTGTCAGATGTTATGAGATCGTGAAGCAACGACATAGGGCCACGCGGACGCGCGCCAAAGACGAGTTCAAAGGGAGAAAATCCCGTATGTTCATTGGGTACCTCTCTGTAAGCGAAGAGGGCCGCAGGTAAAACTCTGTCCCAGTCTTGAGGATGATCCTCAGTTATCTTCCCCAGTAAGTTTTTAAGTGTTCTATTAAGGCGTTCGACCATACCATTAGACATTGGATGGTAGATACTACTTAAAGATCTATCTATCTGCAGGGTAGACATTACTTGAGACATGGTATCTGATATTAGTTGGGTGCCATGGTCTGACAATATCTCTCCGGGGAACCCCAGACGAGAAAATATAAGCCAAAGAGCATCTGCAATATCAGCAGTAGTAATGCTCTTCAGAGGAATAGCCTCTGGCCAACGTGTGCACATATCAACACACGTCAAGATAAACTGATGTCCTCTGGCAGACTTGATCTTAAATGGACCAATAATGTCTATGGCCATTTTTTGAAACGGCCGAATAGGAATGTCCGCCGCCTGAATGGGTGCAGCATGCCGTGGACCTTTGGATTTAACTTCCTGACATACTTTACAAGATCGACAATAAATACGTATGTCCTTGTTTACCAATGGCCAAAAGAAAGCCGCAAGGACTCTTGACTTAGTACGGGAAAAACCCATGTGTCCAGCACACTGAGAGTCGTGAGCGTGCTGCAAAATTTTAACTCTCAATTCTTGGGAACCAGGATTTGAGAATGACTTGACGTAATGGAGTCTTGAACCATACGTACAAGTACGCCATTCTTCTTTGTAATCCACGATTTACGACTTGTGTCCTTATTCGGATCACCTTTAGTTGCAAGAATGAAGAATTTCTTCAGAGTGGGATCATCTTCTTGCTGTTTTATAAACGAGTCACGAGAAATTACCAAGGGATTATCTTGGTTATGCACTTCATTATCTTCAATAGATGAAGTTTGAGGCACATTAAGAGCCTGAGCTCTAGTGACTACAGCGTTAGCAATCTGCATGTTTTGCCTTTCCCACGTGGAAATTTGTTGCGGAGTGCATTCCTTGACTCCATGAATGCGACCGATGATGAGGTCAGCGATCGGATTCGGAAGAAGACATGCGTGTACATCTCCCGTAAAGAAAGGAGTAGCAATCCTAATGATAGCAGTAGAGTATTTCTCTAATGTGCCGCCAAATGTTACACATTTGACTACTTGTCCAGTGGCACGGGAAGGATCTACGAGTGACTGCCTAACACCAATTGTGGTGCATCCAGAATCAAATAGCACAGAGACTGGATTGTTATTCACTAAACCCTTATGTAAGACAAGAGAACCTCTTCCATCATGCGCGACTGATGCCGGAAGAGCAGGAAGAGGATGGCCACAGCTTAAAGTAGACACTGTGGTTGGCTCAAATAACGTTTTGCATTGGGGGCACTGAGATGCTCTCCCAAAATCAAAAGCGGCACATGCCATATTACTAGCATCATTATTATCTTTACTCTGTTTATAGGCTTCATGGGACTCTTGTTGTACAGAGTTTGCCTGAAAATGTGGTTTATGTCTTTTGTTTTGAGATCTACCTCGGTTATTATCACCTCTGTAGTTATTGTTACCTCTATTGTAACCCCTATTTGGGTTTGAGTCATAGTTCCCTTGGTTACCATTATCATATTCATTATAATGAGTATCTCTGTAATTATGATCTTGTTGACTCCAAGACGGATAACCCTGATAGTTTCTATAATTACTTCCTCTACGGAAATTCCTATAATTATGACCACCCCTGTGTCGAGAGCTATCAGGTCGTCTCCAGTTCTTTGAAGAAGAACCCTGAAATGATTGGTTACCTTGGTTTTGATAACTATTATGGTTACCTTTTTTATCAAATCTGTTTTGAGGTCCCTGAAATCTGTGTGAATAATTGGGATTGTATGGTGTTGCTGAAGCAACTGGCATACTCTCCTTAATCTTAGTGTTGCCAAAAGTCACGTCGGGGTGTGCAGTGACATATTGGGAACAATATTCTTCCATTTCTTTTAGAGATTTGGGTTTACGCTCATGTATAAATTCAAGGAAAGGTTTGTTCACACATGACATAATCTTATCTCTGAGCAACAAATCCATAAGTCCTTCATACGTTTTTTCTGTTTTGGAAAGCTCAATCCAACGATCAACTGTGAGACGTGCCTTTGCAGTGAATTCTGAGAATTCTCCACCCGTCTCAGGTACCATCGTCTTAAATAAAAGGCGATAGCCTTCCTCACTTAGCTGATTTTTTTTATCAAAGCCGCCCTAATGACATCATAATTATCCTTATCTGCTTCTCCTACAAGGCATAATCTAGTCAAAGATTCACCTTTCAAGTTTTCTGATAATTGATTAGCGTATTGTGATTTATCCACATTATGTGTACGACAAGAACGTTCAAATCTATCCAGCCAGAATGTAATATCGTCACTGGACTGATTGAACGGTGGAACCTTAACCTTGTAAGTAGAAGGTTTACCATTACCACTAGATGCCTGATTAACATTACTCATACTTGTCAATCTCAATTTCTCCAACTCAAATTCATGTTCTCTTATTGCTTTTTTTTCTCTTCAGCATCTAATCTTTTTTGTTCAGCCTCCCTGTCTAATCTTTTTTGTTCAGCTTCCCTGTCTAATCTTTTTTGTTCAGCTTCACTGTCTAATCTTTTTTGTTCAGCCGCAGCCTCTCTTTCTAATTTTTTTTGTTCAGCTTCCCTGTCTAATCTTTTTTGTTCAGCTTCACTGTCTAATCTTTTTTGTTCCGCAGCAGCTTCTCTTTCTAATTTTTTTTGTTCAGCTTCAAATCTCCTTTCCTCCACCTGCATCTGTAATTTCTTTTGTTCAGCAGCAGCCTCAGCTTCTCTTTCTAATCTTTTCTCTTCCGCCATAGCTTTTCTTTCTTCTGCAGCTAATCTTTTCTCTTCTGCCATAGCTCTTCTCTCTTCTGCAGCTAATGCTTTGTCATATTGAGCAACTGCCCATTGTTCTAATTGTTGACCAGTTTTATCAAGGGCTTTCCCTTGTATAATGAAGTATTCTAATGTAGACATGGTGTCTAACAATAATACTAATCACCTGAAATAATAATAATACCACAAGTTCTCAATGACTTGATTAATCAGTATACTATCCCAATATCTGTGGGTCACAAGCCTTTAATAAGGTCTTGTATAATAGTAATAATAATCAGGTACTGGTTTATACCATAATCCAAGTGCAGTGCACAGGCAATTGTGTCTTATGAAATATACCTATATAAAACATATGTCAACCAACAGAATACATAAAGTACAAATAGGACTGACAATACAAGAACGTTTGCAGAAATCAAAATAAATCAAATAGGGAAATCAATGAAAATAATCACTGAATCTGCAAAGAATAACAACACCAATGACGTCACAATATATGAATACAAATTGTGAATAGAACTGAAAGATAGAAAAGAGTAGACCAACAAATTACAAACAACTCAAAACAAAACTAAAGAACAAAGAAATATTACAAAAATAACAATAATTACAGTCTTCACAGCTAACACAAAAGCAACAGTTGTCGCAGCAAATTTTCAATCAAGAAAATTGCACCTATAGAAAACGCCCACAACGGACCCTCTATGACGTGGGATATTCTGTTGTGAGGACGCCGCCCAACCTTAAACACAACCCGCTGACATAGAAACTAACATACTATACAAACAAATAACATGTAAACATAAATATATATAAATTATGTGTATGATAGTATGTGTTGCAAAATAGGCTCAGTTTTACAGTAATGGCAAAGTTATTTTTATGAAAATAAACAAACTGCCACTTTATTCAATTAAACATTCTGGCCTTAAATATTAAAGTTCATATATGGAAAACAAGAAGATCCATCGATGAAAATAGGACTTCTTAGTACACAAATACTGTCTTCCTGTTAACATTGACAAGAATTGATCCAACTGTTCTGTGAAACTCTGTAATGTCTAATGTAAAACTGTCAACAACGCTGGCCTACATACTGCATTCACTTGACAGGTCACGTGACGAAGTGTTGACAAAGAGCAAACCAATACTGCAAGTGTGTCGTATCAGCCACAGGAAACGGTCTGGTATCGGTAATCTGTTGACTTCTGAACTTCTGCGAGGTCAAACCCAGAAAGCTGGTCCACCAGTTGATAAGGTTGATAATGTTGGATTTTTATTCCCGTTAATGATATCCACCAAAAGATAGATATAAGTGGATGGAAGCAGACATCATCATCATCATCAGTTGATAAGATCTCTATGGTGTTGTTTGCTCCACTGTAGTGTATGGAATGTCAACTTGACCTACGCAGTGGTGTGTAGACATGGATTGAGTGTACAATGTGCGAATGATGATAAGGGTTCGTGTTGTTGACAAATGTTCTTTTCTCACACTCATGTATGACTGGAAGTCATCGACACCAACGACTGTGTACCTTTTCTAAAGTTTAATTGGACGTACACACTCGACAGCACAGATAGTGACAAATCACAGGTTGGCATAATACATCATAGTACAGTGGATAAATGGTCTTGCAATGTTATGTTACATGGGCACTCATGTAGATTAATATTATAATGGACTGTCAGTAGCCAAGCCCTCAGCATCGCCCATACATATAAATCATCTGACTTCACTGACTGAGCACGTCAGCTTATAAACAATATTTCAGATGGCTTCTAAACCTAATCTCGTTTAGCGACGATTCTCCCACATAATGTTCAGCACATATTTTTTTCATATAATAATATTGAACCGCTAATAACGGGTTCTCATGTGTAGCAGTGATCTCTGGACTAAACAAGCGATAATACGGGCATCCCCTTTCTCTTCTTGAAAGTCGCTACATGTTTTGGTTCCAAGATGGCTTCACTCGTGAACTGTCACTCACGTTTGGATGCAGATAATGAATCTGTCCTAAAGTTAGTCATTCATAAAACATTGCATTGCTCTGTAGATTTGATCATGAACAATTGACTGCATTCTACAGAATATAGTGCTGCTAGGAATCGAAGTCGTTTTCATCGAGTCAAATATATTCTCTTAGACATTCAAATCGTAACTATCGAAAATGGTGGCTTCGATCGAGAGTTCATAAGAGTGTCTTTGATTACCTTGGTAGAGGAAATATGAAACTGCCATTCCTTGGCAATATGAATAAACACTGGGGTAAAGCATACACGATAGGTTTAGACGACTATCACTTTCCCCACAAATACTGAGATCACTTTTTCCCGGCGACAGGCCGACATAGGAAAACACACAGTCCCTATCAGGACGAAGCCAAATCACACCACACTCTAGCGACACATCCGCCGAATAGCCTTTGACCTCTCTAGAGACAACAGAACATATAGTTCGACTTAGATATGTAAAGATATACAGATATAAGACAGACTCGTCCTACTCAGACAAACAATACACATAAATTCAGGCCATAGATATTCTGAAGCAAGAACAATCTATTATTACCCAAACAACGAATAAATCGCAGTAAAATGGATTTATCCGCGGAGTTTGATCGAAGAGATGGCACAACTTTCAAGGGAAGTAACTCAATAATGACTTTCCCTTAAGCACAAAAAAATTACCTATAGTTTCCCACGTCTGTGTGTCTACCTGTCGTCACTTGAATGTGCGTGCACGTGAGTGGATATATATATATATTTAATGTATATGTGTTAGACTGTCTGACTACTTTAGATCTGTCGTAGAAGATAGGTGAGAGAGAGAGAGAGAGAGAGAGAGAGAGAGAGAGAAGATTTCCCGCTCTCAGAGACAGCCTCTATCACTATTCTACCACCTCACTCGTGGAAATCTATTTTGTATTTCTATCTCACACTGTGACTATCACTCATTCCAACCTATTCAGAAGGGACTAACCCAAGTCTTAATTCTCCTATCAAAAATCTACAACTCGTTTCTAAGTTAACATTTCTGAAGAAGGAAGCCTTAAAACCTTAAAAAGGTGTCATTAAGTTCGATTGCGAGAAGAGCTCCATTTCACAAATTCAAATCAGATTGTCGACCACTGAATGCCAACTGCTGGACGACTTTTCAAACTGGCAAGGAAACGTGGTACGATTTTGTGAATGCTGACGTTAGCTTTAAACAGGCCATATCAACATGGCCTATTAATGTGAAACCATTTTATAAACATGCGAATCCGTGTTGGTGGCTACGAATAAGTTCCAAACTATATCGGTTTATTTTACGACAATGAAAACAAATTTAAATTAACCTGACCCGACGATCAACCATTGGTTATCGAGGTTACGAAGTTTATCAAGCGTATTTTGCGGAAATTTCCTATAACGACACATGAAGAAAGTACTAGCACGAATAATTACGTAATGGCCCGACTGGTTTGTGGAAACCAGCACATCCCTTCACACTGACAGATTTATTGACATGTAGGGAAGTCGATTAAGCTGAAGAGAAGAGAAATAACGATGAGAAACAGACGATTAACATTTAACATAGTACGGACACGTTAAAGGAGATGTAATACTTTGTATCATCCCCTGTGTTTTGTATAAAGTTCATAATGGACTGTAGCACATCTCTGCGTGGGAGAAATTTACTACTTATAAGGAAGTGTTCCTATGCTAATCCAAGGTGACGCCCGATATAAGGTAGGGTTCAATAACACACTCTGTAAAGAAACAAGTACCCTGATCCGCTGCCAAAATATAGGAAGTCGCACTCACGGGTCACCCCCTCTAAGGGCCCAAAAATTAAACACTGCAGCCGACGACCACTATCCTTACCCAGTCAACAGCTATGTGCTTTTACACTACATCCTACATTTAGTACTGCCTATTCAGACCCCTCCCAAAGATGACTAAACTGATATTCTGAAGATTCTAAGAGATTTTTTAATGGTTTCTCTCAAGACTTCGTGTACTACATTTTAAATGGACTTTTATCCACACTAATTTAGAAACTGTTAAATTAATCTTGTTAATTTCTGCATTGTTGACTCTAATATTTTTACTTACTTACTTACTTAGTCGTTCCCCTTCTACCGTGAGGTGTAGAGGTTTGGAAGAGAGAGCGCCAGACCATTCTATCAGCTGTCTTCTTCCTGGCCTGGTTCCATTCTAGTCCTCGGTCCTTCAAAGATTGTCTAATGTTGTCCTCTCAGCGGACTCTGGGTCGTCCTGGAGGTCTGGATCCCTGGCTCTTTGTTTCCCATGCTTGTCGTGGTAGCCGATCTTCTCCCATTCTGCAGACATGGCCAAACCATCTTAGTTGGGACTGTTCTATTTGGGTCTGCAGCGGATGGGATTTTAGGCCTTGACGGATCATCTGGTTGCGGACAATGTCTCTTCTTGTTACTTCAACCACTTTCCTCAGATACCTCATTTCTGAGGTTTGGATCTGGCTTTTGTGGGTTGTAGTCATTGCCCACGACTCGCATCCATATGTCAAGACTGGGACACAGGTGGAGCGGTATACAGTCATCTTCGTTTTCTTACCAACCTCTTTCTTGCTGAGGAATCCACGATTTATGGCCTGAAAAAGTCTCCCAGCCGCTGCTTTTCTAATGGCCAGCTCTTCTTTGATGCCTCCCTTTCGGTCTATAATAGCTCCGAGATATTTAAAGTGGTCGACCTGCTCCAGGACCTGTTCTCCCAACTTAATCTGATGTTTTCTTTCTTCTCGTGATATCACCATGGATTTTGTTTTAGAGCTGCTTATGACCATCCCTCTCTTCTCCAGCTCTTCCTTCCAGACTTGCAGGTTGGATTGGAGATGTGCCTCTGATTTAGCAATCAGGGCAACATCATCAGCAAATGCCAGCTCCGAAATATAGACCTGTCTCATCTTCCAGTACCCCACTGAATACGTTCTTGTTCTCTCCTTACATGCCTTGATGACATCGTCCATAAGGAGTATGAAGAGGTAAGGTGATAGGATATCACCTTGTCTTACACCAGTGGTGGTCCTGAACTCTTCTGACTTATGGTTTGATGTCCTCACATAATTTCTGCAAGACTTGTAGAAGCTCTGTATAGCATGAATCAGAGGTGCTGGAATATTCTTCCTTGCCAAACAGTCCCAAAGTTTGCTCCAGGGGACCCTGTCAAACGCCTTTTCCAGATCTATGAAACAAAGATGGATCTCACTCTTATACTCAAGGGCCTTTTCACTCAGCTGTCTGAGTGTGAAGATTAGGTCTTGAGTACTTCGATTTGCTCGGAATCCGCACTGGACCTCATCCAATTGTGGCTCAGCTAGGCGTCGGAGTCTCTGCTCTAGGATTCTAGAGTAGATTTTACCAGGGACACTGAGAAGGGATATGCCTCTATGGTTTCCACATTGTCGATTGTCACCCTTTTTGAAAATTGGTGTTATGATGGCAATCTCCCAATCCTTTGGTATGGTCTTGTTGCACCATGCTGCCTGTAGGACCTTTAGGAGTAATAGGTCGCCAGATGCTCCCATGTACTTAACCATTTCTGGTGTTATACCATCATGCCCTGCTGCTTTGCCCATCTTGATTTTCTCTAGTGCTGCCCTCAGTTCTTCCATCTTTATGTCATCTTCATCACCATTTGTTTCCTCTTCTGTGCTAGTGGTTATCATTTCTGATGCTTGACCTTGCTCACATCAAGGAGTTCTGAGAAATATTCTTTCCATCTTTCCATTGCTTCCTTCGGGGCAGTAAGCAATTTTCCTTGCTTGTCCTTTATAAATGTGAGAGGGCATTGTTTTTCCTTCCTCATGTTCTTTAGGGTCTTATAGAACAATTTCTAGTTTTCTTGTGCATCTTTTTCTAGCTTTTCTCCAAATTCTTCCCAGGACTTCTGTTTTGCTGCTAGCACTTTGTTCTTTGCTTCTGTTCTGAGTGTCACATATTCTCTATATTTTTTCCATTTGTCCTGTTGTGTTTTTAGCTCCTAAGTATTGTTTCCATGCCATTTTCTTCTCTCTTATTTTCTCTTTGACTTCCTCTGTCCACCAAGGTGTCCTCTTTCTCTGGTTCCCAAGTCGGACTTCACCGCATGCTTCTGCAGCAGCTGTCTTTATGATATCCTTGAATTTATTCCAGAGGGTTTCCAAGTCATCAGGTCGTTCTTCTGTGTTGCTCACTGCTGTAGCAATAAGCCCCTGATATCTGGTCTTAATTTCTGGCTCTCTCAGCTTGTAGGTCCTAATGCTCATTTCTCCTGCTCGTTTACTTGGTTTCTTGCGTGATGTTGGGCAGTTCCTAGGCTGAGCAACTCTTTCAGTTGTTCGTTTGATTGTTAGCAGGTAGTGATCACTTCCAATCTCTGGCCCCCTCCAGACTCTTGCATCTCGGACATATCTGAATGAGCTTCTCCGAACAATGGCATAGTCGATCACTGACTTCTCATTCTTGGTTGGTTCACATCTAGTGTATGCATGTATGCGCTTATGGGGGAACTTTGTGTTTGTAATGATCAGATTCTGCTCACTGCAGAATCTAAGGAGTCGCTTTCCATTGTCATTGAGAGTATCTTCTCCATATCTTCCGATAACTCCACCCCATCTAGCATGGTCATTTCCAACTCTGGCATTAAAATCTCCGAGCATGATAACTTCATCTAGGCAGTCATCCACTGTCCTTTGAAGCAGCTCGAAGAATTCCTCCTTGACCTCTGCTCTCTCATCCTCATTTGGCCCATACACTATGACCAGGTTGACTATGGTTTCTCCTTCTTTTAGTTTTACAACCATAATGCGCTCCGAGACAAAGTTCCATCCCTTGATACTATCTTTTTGATTTTGGGCCACAATGCAACCCACGCCCCCTTTAGCTCTTTCAGATATGGGTACACCACTGTAGAGCAACGTGTTGCCATCGAGATCCATGACTCCTTGTCCTTTTTCCTTCGTTTCCGTTATAGCCAGGATTTCTAGTTTTGATTTCCTCATCTCTTCCACCAGCTCCTCTTCCTTCCCATTTATACTTCTTGTGTTCCAAGTTCCATAAGTCGTAGTCCGTAGTCCGTTCCAGTTCGTCGCCTTTAGAATCAGTCCGGTTTTCTCTCTTGTATTGCTCGTAATCATAGTTTAAGACAAACAGGTGATTGGCCTGTTGTGCCTTTGCATGGTGGAGGGGCTGCCTCCTTACGGCCTCCATGCAGGCCGCTCTCCTCCTTTTTCATCCGGGCTTGGGACCGACATTGGCGGAGTTCTCTAATATTTTTACTGAATAAATATTTCTATTTTATGTTTTTAGATATAAAATTAAAGTTGGTTAATATTTCACCTTTTCTTTTCACTGTTTTCATATTTGTTAAGCATAGAAGGTGTATTGGACATGGATAAGAGAGAAATACTGAAGGCAATTCGTGATCGCCTATTATATAATGACACTGCAATCGATGAATCATCAAGGGTAAGACTGCTGGAATTTGGCATCGAACATAAGACCAGCAGGGATAGACGTATGAGAGGACGCATCCGGCGTGTATACAACCAGTGCGCAACAGGAACAATTAGCATTCATACCCTTGGACACTTGCTGAGGGAGACTTAGCACCTATGGGTTTGCCAGGAGTGCAATGACGTCATCAAATTCCATTAGCGTTGATTCGTCAGAAACATTAACATTAAGCACTGAACTAATACTTATATTTTCAGGCTCTAAAGCTTGATCTCTTAAAGGGGCCCCTTGTATCCAAAAACGTTTTGGGGGATGGGAAAGTAAAATATTACAGAAAAAAACTTGACAATTCATAAACAGAAAAGCAAGAAAAAGACAAACGATATAATCTTTATGTTAGGCATATACTAGTAAATGACTGATATGATTTGACTAACTTTAAATAAAAAATAAGTCTTTTTTCTTCTTGAAGGCTGTGAAGTTGAAGCTTGATTAGCTTCTTAGTAGAACCGCCTCTGCCTAACTATCCCTATCTTCCCTGGCCCAAAAGAAAAAAAAAGCAGGAAAAAACATTACATAACTCTTGAATGCCAGAAGATAAATGGCGAAAACACTTCTCTGGCTAGATCTTTTAAAGATAATGTTTTATTCTGTTGTTATCGATTGCCCCATTAGACAGTGTCAGCTTACGATTCTGGCATTGTATATTTAGCTCGTTAGAAGGCACATATTTACTTAAATTTAGTCTTGTGTCAAGTAAGTGTCCACTAAACTGGTTATGCCAAAAAGAATTATGCCAGACTAGTTCTTTATATGTCACTATTCAGTAGGTAGAAAATGGTAAGCCTGACAATTAAGAGGAATGCGTAAACAGTAGCACAACTGACGATTTTATGAAATGAAGGCTCAACATTAAATTAAATGAAAATTTATATATAAAAAAGACAACATCATCAACGTTTATTAATTATAAGTAAACGGACTGTTACATTTATTTTTCCCGTCTTGGCTATGTCGTGAACAGTGGCACACCACTACAGCTAACTTGTTGGAGACAGCCGGCACAACAGGACTTAGTACGCTTATACTTGTACAGTGGTGGTGTCTATACCAGTTTCTTTTACCTGATGTAGTTGCCAGACCCATGTACAGCCTCGTCATCGTCGCCTCTTGCGACAAGTCCGAGAAAGCAATGCGCCTTGTCTGAGAGACCCTTTGGAACAAAATGAATGGTTTAGGAGATAAAAGAGCGGAAACACCCCTGTGACGGGGGACTTTTACCTCCTCGTGTAACGCTCTATATGCAAGTAGAGTATCATTTCATTATCAGATGGTCATAACGGTACGATAGAAGAAGAAGCTGGCGATGGATCGGAGACGTATTTCGGAATTGATAGCATTACCAGGAAGTTCTTGTTCTGAAATCCCCGGGGCCAGAGACGTAGAGACACTCCGAAGAACGTACGGGGAAGAGATCTGGAGAGAGAAATAAAAATGATGAGTAAGCTATGGAAATACCTTGAGCTGATGTCCCGCAGTAGTTGGCCTTGGCAAATGTTTGTTGAAGATGTGTGGTCTTAGGGGAGGTAACAAGTATTGACTGATTGAGAATTATATCATTGTATTATTGCCTAGTTTAAGTCAAAGAATACGTTAGACTTTAGTTAAGATTTATTGACAGCAAATCATTTGTGAAAATAGAATGGCTGCAAAAAAGTGGAACTCTAGACAACAGGAAGTTAACAAAATTGATAGGTTTACTGGGAAATCGAACCCAGGATATCGGAAAGGCACCATCGCCTCGCTGCGGGAGTAAATCGTGACTAACTACACTGCCAACTCAGCATCATAACAAATAGCGAGGAAACCTAATGAACAAGGCAATCCGTATTCTAGAATCCCCAGAGCAAGTGAAGTAGAAGCAGATCCAAAGAACTCACAGAGAATGATGACGTAGACCTGGAAAGACTTTGATCTGGCACGCCACAGGAGGATTTGATATGTGTTTGTTGAAGACCCACGCTCTCTGGGAAGCTAAGGGGTGTAGATTGATGGCTTGATTTTGAGTTAGTACATGGGCTGGCAACCACATTATGTAAAACAAGTTGTTATAGACGCCACTGCTGTAAGAGCGCATAAATGTTTTGGTCAAGACTTCCTGCTGCATGCTCTATAAACAGCGAAAAGGGGACGATAGTGACAATGATGATGAGAAATGCTGATAAGACTAAACGACTAAGTGAGAAATGAAGCGATCAAGTACATCTTTAGAGCAATACTAGCGGATTAATACATCAACAGATGGTGAGTAAACTAGTTTGGAATTCTTCAGAGGATACATTCTGATGCGTCAACTAATGGAAAATAATGGGTTAGCACATGACAAATTAACAGGTTTTGAAATCCTGAGGGTAAATTCCGATGGTTTAGCAACGCGAGGGTATAATAACCTCGCACTGGAAGTGACCAGGCTTAGAAGAAGATAGATGAATATGGATGACGTTGTAGCAGAAAACTTGAAAGGTGAAGGTAACCCATAGCAAATGCTACTGTAGGTGTGTGAAGTGTTACATACTTGGCCTATATTAGATCTGAGCTTTAGGATGTGGAGTGACTTCGCTGACTTTGTCTTCCTTAAGTTACAGCAGTCAGATATCCAGTTTTACAGCTGGGCAGACTAAAGCATGAAGCGACCTGGTTTTTAACCAGTTCCCATTGTATCGGAAAGTAAGTACTCTAACCACTCTGACGCTTTAAGATTCTGACCTAAAAACAAACCAATTAGACAAATAACTCAAGGAAAAATAGTTTAACAACACGCGTGACTGAACAATGAGGATTGAATCAACAATCGATAATCAATTTTTCTTGCGTCACGACATAAGCAATAAGAAAAAAAAAAACAGAGAAAGTTAAAGGTAGCATACTTTTGTGCACGAATTATGTTTTATGGTAGTGTAGTAGCTCCATTCTATCACAAACACATACATTCTTCTATCATTTACTGGACGCAGTATTAAGTTCTTTGTCCTGTCTAATCTGACATATACTGTATAACAGGGGGACAACAGAAGTGATTGCGTCATTAATTAGGCTGGATCGCCCTAGGTACATATCCGGTGTTACATGCTTCGAAGCATTATTTTTGTGGTACCTAGCTGGAAGGGAGGATAGTGTGATTCACTTCTGTAGCTAGGCGAGGTTGCCGTTCGGAAGGTCCTGGGTTCAATTCTCCAGTAAGCCACTCACTTCTGTTTTTCTGTTGTCTAGTTTTCTGCTTCTTTATTTCTCACGAGCGCCTGGAACACGTGACCTTTATGTGTATAATATTTATTTATTTACCCTTCAGTCATAACTGACTATGGGGATGCATCCCTGAAGTGAAAGCCCTCAGTTTTTTTTTTATTTAGCTTTTGCCTGGGAAATTTTTTTTTAAATCAAGCCGAACATAAAAATTTAATTTTCAACTCAGACTTCAAAGCAATTCTTTTGTATGGTATCAAAACATGGAGAAGAATTAACAACAACAAAAATCTTAATAAATTACAGACTTTTAAAATTGAATGATTGCGCAGAATATAAGTTTTAAAATGGTAGGACAAGATAGTGATCAACGAACTGAAGACAAGAACCAGAGAAATGCCAGTGGACAAGAAGGGGTGAAAAATACGCTGGTGTTAACATAATTACAAATCAGTCTATGTGCGGACCCAAAGAACACAGAGGGAAGGAACTAGAAACAGATGAAATTGATACAGAAAGGCATGACAGACATAGAACTCATTGCATAGCATATGTGCAAGAATTTGGCAAGAATTTCATAAAGGCTTATTGTTGCGGACAGTTTCGCTGAGTTTATAGTTTGTTAAATGTACCTGTTTAGTTTGGAAACATTATTTGTTAAGATTCTTGATCAAAGGGGAGTTACTCATTTTTTACTTGTGTTGAAGTCAACAGTGGTTGTTATCCCACTTGTCTTTTACCTGGCGGTCTAATGTTAGAACCGATGTCTTGTTACCTGACCATATATGGCTTGAATGGTCAGCCTTTCCTAGAATGTTTTACGACGCATGCGCAAGTTTTTGTTACGCGTTAAAGAAGTCTGTTTGTTAAAGAGACGAGCTGTGGTTTTTAAACGGTCAAAACGTGTTGGCGTCTTTGATCTGGCTTTATGCCTGGGGAAGGAAAGTCCTCCGTGTGCGACCAAGATGTCTAAAGATTGTTCGCCCATGTAGTATTCTATGCGCCTAAGAGGCGAGTGTGTTTTTTGGTGTTTATTCTGAAGAGATGTCAAGGTAAATTATCCTTCAAATCATTTTCCTCTATTGCCAGAATTATGAATAACATTTGTTACCAGCTTAGGGACTTTTCCCTGGGCGGGAAAGAGTCCATTGAGAATACTAGGATCTGAGCTCTCGAATTATGCTGACATTGTATGTGTCGGGTCTGTGAATGCCCGAAGAACTTTATATTATCTTGGACAAGGTCTGACGCACCTTGTTTGCTAGAGGAATACCACAGAGGCCATTGTATTTAGGGGCCCGCCATATTTCGCGGCCTGCTGTATACTAGAAAATGTATCTGACTTGCTGGTGTCAGAAGAGAGTTGGTTTAAACTCATATATTTGAAGACCCGCTGGCAATGCGGGGTATTTTGCTGTAGCTGAAGAAAGAGAGATAGTTGGAGGTCAGCATCATATATGCACAGCTTACTGATGAACTGTTGATGCAAACTGTACTGAACTGTTGTCATATTTACGATGTCTTGAGTTTTGTCAAATGACTATTTATATTGATGTCGGCGTACCTTGTAGGCGTAATGTATTAAAGTCTTGAAAACGTCAGAGGTGTTACCAAGCTCAATGAATTTCTACATTATGGTGCAAGAGTGTGTTGTCCTGTAGATGCCTGTCTTCCACGAACTTTTACACACTCATTTGCACTCTTTGATGTCTACTCACGCACCATTACTGTAACACTTCAACACCAGAAAGACAAGACTGTATGTCAACATTTATGGCGGCCAACCAGGGCCTACAATATTTATGATAGTGTTGATGTCGTTTTTGACGGGTTATAAATGTCAATCTATTTGATATTATTTTGTATGATCAAAGATAGAGAACTAAGTATTAACTTTGCTGTGACAGGTTGATTAGGGATTATCTTCCCTTTGTTTCGTTCATTGTTGTTGACCTGTCTTAAGACAAGGTTAGAAGTAGTCAGTTCGGGGCTGTCTGTTCATGCGCAGAGTTTTTGAGAAAAAACTGATAGACTTCGGTGGGGGAGTTGAGATCTGGGTTCTGATGGACAAGATGTCCATAGTTCTTCTCTACCTTATCTTGGGGAAGTTAAGCCTGTGATGTGACTGTAATGTCAGTGTTTTCCCCAAAGATATTCTGTTCGTCGAGGGATGACGACAGTTGGTAATTGTGTATTCCTGGATTCTGTTAAAGGTAATACAGACTTTATTATTACTCTTTACGCATCGTATGCAGAACATTGTAAGGCTACTTGGCTGTAAGTATGGCTCACAGACTGTTTTGATGCGGAATCCATTAGGTGTGCTCAAGGGAGCCATCCTAAGACTATTTATCTACTTTTTTGAACAGAAGCCCAATGATGATGATATATATATATATATATATATATATATATATATATATATATATATATATATATATATATATATATATATATATATATATATATATATATATATATATATATATATATATATATATATATACATTGAGGGAAACCGCAGGTTGGCGGTAATACTTGTGCATGGATGATCATGCCTACCTTGAGGAATACATAGCTGGTTACAGATAGAGGCCCGCCATTTAGGCCAATATTTTTCAGCAAGAGAAGATGTACGTGGCGTATTATGCCAATTGAATTGCAGCCTTATTGTTATTGTTAGGCATATTTGAAAGCCCGCCTTTTGCTGTGCAGCTAGTCTACAGGGAAACTGACGTGTTCAGTCAGTCATAACTGGATGAGATTACAACTAGAACATCGAACTGACAGGCCGTTAATGTCCTGTTGTAATAGATGCTCTGTATGTTTGAATGCTAGATGTCATCACCATCTTTATTATTATTACCATGAACTATGCTGCAACCTTGTGAAGTGACTGTGAGTGTAACGTCGTCTATGTCCGATATTAAATGCTTGTAACGTGACCAGTCGTTCACAACACGTCATGTGGATAGATGGATGTATTGTGTAGTCTCTGAATCATATACACATTCGCGTCTTCTGTATCCTACACTCACACATGATGTCAACACCTCCACATCTCCAGTACTACACATTTACAGCCATATATGGTGTCTGAGTTAGTGTCAACATCCCCCTTGTCAGTGCCCCAATAGTTGGCAACCTGATTGGACAACTTAACACTGTACTGGAGCGAGGCAAGCCTTGCTACGTGTTAGTGGCAGTACTACGTAAGCAGATCGTCAACACACAAGTCCATAACATTGGTACCTATACCAGTCAGTAACATTTCTGCTGTATGAAAATCGACCTATACAAATCTGAACTTTACATTTCTGGTGGGCCAGATTCGTGGGGTTTTCTACTACACAGAACATTGATAAATAGGTCAACGACTGCTGACCCAGACTGATAAATACGGACGTTAGCGTTGCTATTATAGTGCTACATGGACCACAGCTGCTACGGGAACTGGCGTTAGCATCTTCATGTTATTGCTACGTGGACCACAACTGCTATAGAAGTGAAGTGACGGTTCTACTATAGGAGTTCTACTCTGGCAAGCTATCATTGTAAACAATTCGGCTGGCGTTTAAATTTTACAGTTTGCAGACTATTCAGTGTTGGATCATCTGGTCTCAACTGCTTGTCAAGAAGGACGTGGTAACAGTGAGTTGGAAGACCACTTCATATTGTCGTCATGAGGTGACCATCGACGGTGAATCAACCAATCAGTGCTGTTCTTGCATTGCATTTCTGTGTTGACAAAAAGGCCAGGAAGTTACTTTAAGATAAGTGGCAGTTTATTTTTGGAAACTGTGCCATTATATTGTGTGTAGCTAAGCCTTCTTTGTAACACATTCTATTATATGCTATTTGTTTACATTGCTTGTGGTATTAGTGTGTGTATTTCTGCGGGTTTCTTGGTTGGGTGGCGTCTGTTATAGGGTATACCACGTGACAGAGGTCCTATAAACAGTGTTCTTTAGGGACCGTGCAAATTTCCCTTTGTGGAATTTGCAAGCGACATTTGTTGCTATTTACGTTTAGTTGTGACGAAGTGTGCCTTTTCGTTGTTGTTGTCATATTTTCTCTGTTCTTTGGTTTTGATTTGATTTGTTTGTATTTGTCTGCCTACTCTTTTCTATTGTTTATTTCTATACACCCTTATGTTTATACACTGTGGTGTCATTTGTTTTGTTTACGTATCGCAGTTATCATCACATGCTTTGTGATCATTTTTTCCTTTGTTTCGCCTTATAATTTTTTGACTTCTGCGAATGTTTTCGTTTGTTTATATGCTTGTCTTTGTTAACTGATATTATATATATTGTTGTCATACACAGTCTATACTTATATACTTGGCCAGGGATTATTATTATTATTTATATGATACACTTTTCAGATAGAGGTTATTGATGGTGATAATATTATAGAGAAACAAGGTAAATATACAAGGTCTTTGACTAAGATTTGTCTCTCAAAGAGAGTGAAATAAAGTGAAGTAAGTATACAAGTCTTGTATTACAGACTTGTCTCCCATTGAAGTGGGATAAGGTAATTTATTTTTCAGGTCTGATCTCACATAGTTAGACAGAATGTCTACACTAGACTTCTTTCTTGAGCAAGGGAAAGCCCTTGGGAAGACAGGTGAAAAGTTAGGAGAATTTGCTCTTGCTCTATATGACAAGGCGCAAAAAAGCAGAGGAGAAAAAACAAAAAAGAGAAGCAGAAGCTGATGAGAGGAAACAGCAAATTGAAATGGAAAATGAAAGATTAGACAGAGAAGCCGAGGAAAGAAGAGAGAAACAGAAAATGGAACATGATGAGAAACTCTTAACTTTGGAGTTAGAGAAATTAAAATTGACGAATATGGGTGCTTCTCAAGCAACTTCGAGTACGACAAAGGATATTGCTAATAAGCTTAAATTACCTCATTTCAATCCTGTAAAGGACGACATAACGGATTAACTGGATAGATTTCAATTTTTATGCGATACGCATAAGATAAAAAAAGGAACATTATGCCAAAGAACTGATACATGTCTAGATTGAGGTCTGTTCTTTAACATCATAACTGACACCTGTGTTTTCACATTATAGTTGTAAAGTAATCGTTTTCTTTCCCTGTTACCATCTTTGGTGTAACAGAGATGTCTGGGTTGACATTATATAAAGGTCAAAAAAAAAAAAAAAATTAAAACGGCCACATGTAATATGTATAAATTTTGTATTGACTATAGTAAATTATAGCATGTTACTAATTGTGTCATTTATATTGTTCTCAGTGCAAACTAGTACCAGGTACGCAGCGTTTGAGAGAACCTTGATGATGCCATATGTTGCCATTACTTACTTTTTGGATGATGCTTACGTTGTGACCTTCGGGATACAGCATCCTTTTGTTCCAGAGATGGAATCCCTTTTTGATAGATAATATATTTCTATTGTCAGATTACTATAAAGACGTTAATAAATTTGGTCATGTCCATCCATTACATATGATGATAGTATAGCATTGTACTTCGATAGATTTGTATGTGGCTATGACTTCTGGATTTATGTTGTCATTTGCCATTTCTATAATTATGATATGACATGATTTTTTGACAAGTATGTAATTTTTGTTAGCATCGCCAGCAACTGAGTTTTCTTTGATGGTACCTTCCCGTGTATGTGATATTTAGAGAAAATGTTTTCTCTTATTTTGTGAGATGATTTTTGTTCTCTCCAGACGCTCTATTTGTGCGTCGGTTGAACCTGACACTAGGTTGGTTCTTTCATCGACGCATCTTTCATGCGTTATGAGCGTGTGGTATCTTACTCATTGAGCTATTTAAAAAAAAATTTTTTTTTTTTTACACGAGGGGTGCGGTAATCTGTTGCTGTCGTTTTTGACGGGGTTATAAATGTTAATCTATTTGATATTATTTTGTATGATCAAAGTTAGAGAACTAAGTATTAACTTTGCTGTGACAGGTTGATTAGGGATTATCTTCCCTTTGTTTCGTTCATTGTTGTTGACCTGTCTTAAGACAAGGTTAGAAGTAGTCAGTTCGCGGCTGTCTGCTCATGCGAAGAGTTTTTGAGAAAAAACTGATAGACTTCCGTGGGGGAGTTGAGATCTTGGGTTCTGATGGACAAGATGTCCATAGTTCTTCTCTACCTTATCTTGGGGAAGTTAAGCCTGTGTTGTGACTGTAATGTCAGTGTTTTCCCCAAAGATATTCTGTTCGTCGAGGGATGACGACAGTTGGTAATTGTGTATTCCTGGATTCTGTTAAAGGTAATACAGACTTTATTATTACTCTTTACGCATCGTATGCAGAACATTGTAAGGCTACTTGGCTGTGAGTATGGCTCACAGACTGTTTTGATGCGGAATCCATTAGGTGTGCTCAAGGGAGCCATCCTAAGACTATTTATCTACTTTTTTGAACAGAAGCCCAATGCTGATGATATATATATATATATATATATATATATATATATATATATATATATATATATATATATATATATATATATATATATATATATATATATATATATATATATATACATTGAGGGAAACCGCAGGTTGGCGGTAATACTTGTGCATGGATGATCATGCCTACCTTGAGGAATACATAGCTGGTTACAGATAGAATCACGCCATTTTGGCCAATATTTTTCAGCAAGAGAAGATGTACGTGGCGTATTATGCCAATTGAATTGCAGCCTTATTGTTATTGTTAGGCATATTTGAAAGCCCGCCTTTTGCTGTGCAGCTAGTCTACAGAGAAACTGACGTGTTCAATCAGTCATAACTGGATGAGATTACAACTAGAACATCGAACTGACAGGCCGTTAATGTCCTGTTGTAATAGATGCTCTGTATGTTTGAATGCTAGATGTCATCACCATCTTTATTATTATTACCATGAACTATGCTGCAACCTTGTGAAGTGACTGTGAGTGTAACGTCGTCTATGTCCGATATTAAATGCTTGTAACGTGACCAGTCGTTCACAACACGTCATTGACTTCTTCATGTGGATAGATGGATGTATTGTGTAGTCTCTGAATCATATACACCTTCGCGTCTTCTGTATCCTACACTCACACATGATGTCAACACCTCCACATCTCCAGTACTACACATTTACAGCCATACATGTGTTGCGTGATAAATTCTCGCAACATCGTTTTATTTCAATATCTATTTTATAACGCAAGGGCAACAACTGCTTGAAATTTATAGTCACTTTTCTCGGTAAGCATTTGTCTTCTCGCGTTGGTATCGAATGCAGTTAAGTTTGAGCTGTGGTCATTTTGCGCTGGATTGCGCATGACTTGTCTTGCTTCTTGGTCGATCGGTTTCCGCCCACCACTAGTGGAGTGAGCGATTTGGAATGGCGAAAGAGATGCCTCGTTGAAGAGGGGATCTCCGCTATTTTTTGTTCTGTCAGGGATGTGTAGTCCTCTTATGGATATTTCGTTTATTCGGGATAATACCTCTAGTGTATTTGCACATGCCGGGAGGCGTGATATTTCTGTATTTCTTGAAAGCAAGGTAAATCAACATTTTCATTAACTCTATCGATTTTTGGTCGTGAACGATTTCTGGTTCATCGCCTGTCTTCGAAAGTCGTCGTCACGAGATGTTTTCCTAGCTCACATGTCGCTGTATTGTACTGCATCGGTTGATGCAGGTTCCAAGGACCATTACTTGCTACTTTGTTAAATGAACTAGGTTTGAAAAACCTTTATTATCTAGAGGATATTTTTGAGGACATTATTTATACTTCGGCAGAAGTGTCTGTCTTGCTGAAGTCAAACTAAGGAGAGTGAACTGATCTCATACATCTGGTTATCTCCTGGCTGTTATAGAAAAGGATGGAGTTTTTCACCTGACTACATTTACAGCACTATGAAATATAACATGCATCTGACTCATCATTGTAATGCTGTCTACCGTCTATTGCTGTATTGAATGTTGCTGTGATAATGACTGTTTGATGTGTCTACATATTCGCGTAACCATTTTGTCACTGTGGCGTCCACAATAAATAATGAAGAAAAACGTCAACGGCTGTTTCAAGAATCATTGACTTTATACGTCGTGAGTTTACTGACGTCCTATGTGGATTGCCCTGTTATTTTTGTATGAACATTGTTTTGACTGAACACATCTGCACACTACACAAAACCAGACATGCGGATACCATCCATCATCATATGGCATCACGCATCATTTGGTGGCCATAAGCTGGTTTGATTCTGGTACCAGCAAACACGGGGTCCCTTACCCACTTCATTTTCAACAAGAATTCATCAGCATCCTTCAAGAAATTAACATTCTTCAATACAGTCAACATCTTCAAAATTTTCAAAGTACTCGGCGTTGCCCGGTAAAAGTCAAAATTTCAACTTTTTGACGGAAACAAGAATTTGACAGTACCCGGCGTTGTTACATGTTGCCGGATAACTCGGACTGCTGTTATCTTTTACGCAAGTCAAGCAAGTTGCTGCTGTCAAGGTTCCAGTGCTGTCGTTTTTGTGAAGGTCAAGTGCCGGTTGAAACGGGTTGTTTTCTGAAGAAGGCCAAGTACCGATTTCCATCAACTTACTTTTGGATTAGAAGGTCAAGTGCCGAAACAACTCAACACACAGTATTTCAGAAGCTCTTGTACCATCGTGTTAGCAGTGGAAGCAGTTCAGATGTGCCATCATCGTTGGAGCTTCGCTCTTTAGGACGTTGATTGACATCCGTTTTTTTTCTGCTGTTCTACGATTGGAAGCCTATAAGTTAAGTGGCCTGTTTGTATGTAAACTGTGCCCTTATACTTCTGCTGAGTCTTCTGTGTATCATCTCATTCTATATGTTATATGTTTATATGTTATTCGTATATTTATATGTTTATATTTCAGCGGGTTCTCGGTTGGGTGGTGTCTCCGTTAGATTATGCCACGTCATAGAGGTCGTCTATTGTGAGCGTTTTCTGTAAGGTTTGCAAATTTCCAATACTGGAATTTGCTAAGCGACTTCTGTTGCTATTTATGTTAGCTGTGATGACATGTTTTAATATTGTTTTCGTTATTATTTCGCATTCTTTAGTTTTGTTTTGATTTGTTTGTATTTGTTAGCCTACTCTTGTCTATAATTTAGTTTCATACAACATTTTTGTTTATACACTGTGGTGTCATGTATTTTGTTTAATTCTATCGCAGATATCGTCACATTTTTTGTGATATTTCATTAATTTCTGCTTTATTTTTAGTTGATTTCTGCGAACGTTTTTGTATTGTTGCTGATCTTTGTTATTGTTTACATTGTTATTGTTTACATTGTTTGTATTGTTTACATTTTCAATGTTTACATTCTGCATGTGTTTACATAGTCATTGTTTACAGTTATAGTAATTAGTTAATGGGCTATGCTAATGCACTGTTACTACTACACTGATGATAAATGAATGATGAATAGTGTCGTGCACTATTGAATGAGAAGTGCACTTATGATCAAGAATTGATTGTTGATATTTCATATACAAGTTCTTTGATTGGAGACTTGTTTCCCACAGAGACTGGGATAATATAAGGTGATGTGAATATACAAGTGCTTAATTAAGACTTGTTACACTTAGGTTTGAAATAAATTAGTTAATTATTTCAGGTTTTGGACTCATATGTTAGACAACATGTCTACATTTGAGCACTTTATTGAGCAGGGTAAATTGCTTGTCAAGACTGGTGATAAGTTAGAAGAATTTGCAACTGCTCGATATGATAAAGCAATGGAAGCTGAACAAAAGAAACTGCAGATGGAAGCTGAACAAAAGAAACTGCAGATGCAGGTGGATGAAAAGAGATTCCAAATGGAAATGGAAAAACAAAAAAGGGAATCAGAAGCTGAGGAAAGAAAACTCCAGCTACAGCTAGAAGCTGAAAGACTTCAAAAAGAGGCTGAGAATAAAAGACTTGAAAAAGAGGCTGAAAATAAAAGACTTGAAAAAGAAGCTGAAAATAAAAGACTTGAAAAAGAGGCTGAAAATAAAAGACTTGAAAAAGAAGCTGAAAATGAAAGACTTCAAAAAGAGGCTCAGGCTGAGGAAAGAAGATTACAGAGAGAGTCTGATGAGAGGAAAGAGAAAGCAAAAATGGAACATGAAGAAAAGGTCTTAGCTTTAGAGTTGGAAAAATTGAAATTGACGAGCATGAGTAATGGTAATGATTCAAACAAGGGTTCATCTTCTGGTAAGGCTAATAATGATACTTTTAAGATTAAGTTACCAACATTTAGTCCTTCCAGTGATGACATAATGTTCTATCTGGACATATTTGAACAAGCATGTACAGCTCATAACATAGACAAAGCAAAATATGTTTATCAGTTATCAGGGATACTGACAGGTAAAGCTCTAAGTATATTAAATATGGTGGATGAACCTGACAAGAACAATTATGAGGTTGTCAGGGCCGCTTTGTTAAAGAAATATCAGCTTAACGAAGACGGCTATCGTCTACAATTTAAAAACATGTTACCTGAAAATGGAGTTGAATTCTCCGAGTTTATTGCAAGAATACGCATTACTTTCTCACGATGGGTTGAACTATCTAAGACGGAAAAAACTTATGAAGGACTTATGGACTTAATACTTAGAGACAAAGTCATGTCGTCTGTCAATGAGTCTTTCCTTGTTTTCCTTCATGAACGTAAACCTAAAACAATAAAAGAAATGGAAGATTTCTGTTGCCAATACGTAACTGCGCACCCACACATAACCATGGGTAACTCTAAGGTGAAAGAAGGTTTACCAGTTGCTTCGGCAGCTCCGTATGGTCAAAACTTTGCTCGTAGATTCCAACAAAATCTTGATAGAAAGAGCAGCGGTAATTTCTGTCAAAATCATGGAAACCAATTTCATGGTGATTCTTCTTCGAAGAATTGGAGACAACCTGATAGTGGTCGTTACTATCACCCTAATAATTATAGGCATTTCAAAAGAGGATATGGTAATAGAGGTTATTCCTGCCGAAGACCTCAGAACCAAACAAATAGATGTTCGCATCAATGTGAACATGATAGTAATCGTGGAAACTGGAATTCGAACCAGGATAACAAATACAATAGAGACAATAATAACTGCAGAGATAATAAAAACTCTGATAACTTCAGAGGTAATAATAGTCGGGGTAGATCTCAACACAAAAAAAAGAGATATCAGCAGGCTAATGCTGTACAACAGGAAACTGAGGGAGCCTGTAATCATGTTGTTGATAGTAAAAACTTTGACGCTGTCACTGGTTCTGCTTTTGACTTTGAGAGAGCAAACAAATGCCCCCAATGCAGTACTTTATTCGAACCGGGTACCATAACTACTTTGAGTTGTGGTCACCCACTTCCCGCTCTTCCTGCTGCTGTTGCGCATGACGGGAGGGGTTCTTTAATCCTACATAAGGGTCTTGTTAATGATACTCCGGTCTCACTACTTTTCGATTCCGGATGCACCACTATTGGTGTTAGACAATCGCTTGTAGATCCATCTTGTGCTACAGGAAGGGTTATTAAATGTGACACATTTGGCGGCACTCTAGAAAAATATCCTACTGCTGTAATTCGCATTGCCACTCCTTTCTTTACTGGAGATGTGCATGCTTGTCTCTTACCTAATCCTATTGCGGACCTTATTATTGGTCGTATTCACGGAGTTAGGGAGTGTACCCCACAGCAGATTGCTGCTTGGGAAGATAATAACATGCAAGCTACAAATGCAGTAGTTACAAGAGCACAAGCTCTACAAACACCCGAAACTTCACTGAATAGTGATAATGAAGTTGATAGCCAAGATAGTCACTTAGTGATTACTCGTGACTCTTTCATAAAATTGCAAGAAGAAGATCCTTCTTTAAAAAAATTCTTCGTTCTTGCGAAGAAAGGTGATCCGAATCAGGATACAAATAGAAAATCTTGGATTGCAATGAGAAACGGCGTACTTGTACGTATGGTACAAGATTCGACTACGTCGGCACATTCGCAAATTCTTGTTCCCAAGAGCATGAGAGTCCAAATATTACAACATGCTCATGACTCGCAATGTGCTGGACATATGGGTTTTTCCCGTACGAAGTCGAGAGTCCTTGCGGCTTTCTTTTGGCCTTTTGTCAATAAGGACATTCGTATTTACTGCCGATCATGCAAGGTATGTCAGGAGGTCAAATCTAGAGGACCACGACATGCTGCGCCTATCCAGGCTGCTGACATTCCTATTCGGCCGTTTCAGAAAATGGCCATAGATATTATTGGCCCTTTTAAGGTCAAGTCGGCCAGAGGACATCAGTTTATCCTTACATGTGTCGATATGTGCACACGTTGGCCAGAGGCTATTCCTCTTAAGAGCATATCTACTACAGATATCGCAGATGCTCTTTGGTTGATATTTTCTCGCTTGGGGTTCCCCAGAGAAATATTGTCAGACCATGGCACTCAACTCATATCTGACACTATGTCACAGGTAATGTCTACCTTACATATTGAACGATCTCTCAGTAGTATCTACCATCCTATGTCTAATGGGTTAGTTGAGCGTCTGAATAGAACGCTCAAGACTTTGCTTGGTAAGATAACTGAAGATCATCCTCAAGATTGGGACAGGGTTTTACCCGCGGCTCTCTTTGCCTATAGAGAAGTCCCTAATGAACACACAGGATTTTCTCCCTTCGAACTTGTCTTTGGCGCGCGTCCACGCGGCCCTATGTCTTTATTACACGATCTCATCACTGCCGATGATATTAGCGATGAAACTCAATCCTCATATGAGTATGTCATTGCTCTTAGACAAAAGATCATTGAGGCATGTAAGCTAGCAACTGCTTCATCAGAAATTGCTAAAGAGAAGGCAAGACAGTTTGCTAACAAGAATAGATGTCTACGACAACTTTGTCCAGGTGACAAAGCATTCGTCCTACTCCCCAGTAGGGAAAATAGACTTCTTATTGCATGGAAAGGTCCGTATGCAATAGTCTCTCGGATTTCCGATGTTGACTATGTGGTCGATATTGATGGAAAGCATAAAACTTTCCACATAAACATGCTTTCGGAATTTCACGAACGTCGGGACTATTTGCTGCCTATTTTCCAGGCAACGGATGATGCTCCTGCACCTCACGGTCATTATTCATCCCTGTCTGTCATACAGGATGAGGAAGCTACCTTCTCTGATGTCAACCTTCCCCTTCCAGTGGTTCCATTACATTCCACGGAATCTTGGAAAAACGTTTCTGTTTCTCCTAATCTTTCTGGTGACGAACATCGACAAGTCTCGTCGATGTTACAAACATTTCAGGATGTTCTCACTGACATTCCTGGACACACAGATGTCATAGAACATGACATAATTCTTACCGACAATAATCCAATTAGGGTTAGGCCGTATCCTATTCCTATACACTTTCAGTCGCAAGTGGAAAAGGAATTGGATGAAATGATTCAATTAAATATAATTGAACCATCGACTTCACCATATTCTTCTTCCATGGTTATTGTCCGGAAGAAGGATAAGAACATACGAATTTGCGTTGATTATCGCAAATTGAATCAGGTCACAAAGTTCGACGCTGAACCGATGCCTTTGTTAGAAGATCTACTGATTAGACTTTCTAATTCTAGATTCTTCACTAAACTTGACTTGTCTAAAGGTTATTGGCAAGTGCCTTTAGCAGAGCATGCCAAACTCTTACTGCTTTTTCTACACCTAGGGGTCTATTTCAATGGAATGTTATGCCTTTTGGTCTCATGAACGCCCCTGCCACTTTCGTTCGCATGATGCGTCGAATTCTGTCACATCGTTCGGATGTCATCGCATACTTAGATGACATCTGTCTCTTCAGTGATACCTGGGAAGATCACTATTTAGGGTTATATGACTTACTGTCCCCTCTACGTGAGAATAATTTGACAGCAAAACCTTCTAAAGCTTTTGTTGGTTTTGGTGAAATCTCTTTCCTGGGTCATCGTGTTGGTCATGGTCTCTTGAAGACAGAAGACCACAATACTTCCAAAATACTGAACATCTCTGTTCCTAAAACGAAGAAACAAGTTAGGAGTCTCTTAGGTTTAATTCAATTTTATGGGAGATTTATTCCAAATTTATCTTCGATCATGGCACCTCTATCAACATTGTTGAAGAAAGGTTCGCCTAATCTGGTCCGTTGGTCTGAAGAATGCCAATCTTCACTAGACCAAATCAAGAATATATTTTCTTCTCCTCCCATCTTAAGATTACCTACTCTTGACAGGACTTTTGTTCTTCGGAGTGATGCTTCATCCACTGGGATTGGAGCAGCACTGATGCAAGAATATGCAAATACTCTGCATCCTGTTATGTACATTTCTAGAAAACTAAATGCGGCAGAGAGGAACTACTCGGTTTTAGACCGTGAGTTGTTAGCGATGGTTTGGTCAATTCTAAAACTACAAAGATTCCTCCTGGGCGCACATTTCATTCTAGAGACTGATCAGAAAGCTCTTACAGCTATTCAGACTAAGAATTTGAAGAGTTCGAGATCCACTCGATATGCTATAGCTCTTCAACCTTTTCACTTCACGGTACGAGCTATCCGTGGTGCGGATAATGTGATGGCTGACATTTTGTCTAGATGCCCACATGACTCCAACTAATACTTCTGTCCTATATTTCCATATATTACAGAGTCATAACACACCTATATTTCTACAATAGATTAGCACATCTGTACTTACTTTATATGTACACACTATCGTGCTTTGTTGTCATCTTCTTCTGTTCGTTTTTTAAGATGATAGAGGAGGACTGAGTAGTTAATATAGGGGCCGTTAGTTTACTAAACAGCCACAATTATTAATAATGTATTGTACCTTATGAAGCATATTAGTTATTAATTAGCATTATAATGCTTGTACTTTCTCAGAATGTCATTGTTGAGCTGAGGACTTACCTTACTAGTATCAAGCATGACGAGTTCTAGATTGTGTACTTACCCTCGGAATACCAGAGCATATGTCCTGGATCGTCATGTAGTTTAACTTTACTATGTACTTATGTCATTACATGTCAAAGAATGTACTATTTAAATTTTCCTATCAGATTTGTACATCCATTTTTAAAGACAATATTAGAGTATGCTGTTTAATGATGATGAGGGTAACTTGCATACGTATATTGTGTTTACATGCTAACGTGATGTGTGTTGGTGACACCTCCCCGATGTGAATATTTTTTGAGACATATTTATTTTTCTGTTGAGGTATATCCTCACCAGACACTCTATAATTAGCCTATTGTTTGGCAATTTAGTTAATTATCAGCGCATAATTCGTGCGTTTTGAGCCGCTTATCGCATGCTCTTTGATATTGAAAAAAAAAAAATATGTTCCACATTTTTTTTTTTATCGGGAGGAGGTGGTGATATGTTGCGTGATAAATTCTCGCAACATCGTTTTATTTCAATATCTATTTTATAACGCAAGGGCAACAACTGCTTGAAATTTATAGTCACTTTTCTCGGTAAGCATTTGTCTTCTCGCGTTGGTATCGAATGCAGTTAAGTTTGAGCTGTGGTCATTTTGCGCTGGACTGCGCATGACTTGTCTTGCTTCTTGGTCGATCGGTTTCCGCCCACCACTAGTGGAGTGAGCGATTTGGAATGGCAAAAGAGATGCCTCGTTGAAGAGGGGATCTCCGCTATTTTTTGTTCTGTCAGGGATGTGTAGTCCTCTTATGGATATTTCGTTTATTCGGGATAATACCTCTAGTGTATTTGCACATGCCGGGAGGCGTGATATTTCTGTATTTCTTGAAAGCAAGGTAAATCAACATTTTCATTAACTCTATCGATTTTTGGTCGTGAACGATTTCTGGTTCATCGCCTGTCTTCGAAAGTCGTCGTCACGAGATGTTTTCCTAGCTCACATGTCGCTGTATTGTACTGCATCGGTTGATGCAGGTTCCAAGGACCATTACTTGCTACTTTGTTAAATGAACTAGGTTTGAAAAACCTTTATTATCTAGAGGATATTTTTGAGGACATTATTTATACTTCGGCAGACGTGTCTGTCTTGCTGAAGTCAAACTAAGTAGAGTGAACTGATCTCATACATCTGGTTATCTCCTGGCTGTTATAGAAAAGGATGGAGTTTTTCACCTGACTACATTTACAGCACTATGAAATATAACATGCATCTGACTCATCATTGTAATGCTGTCTACCGTCTATTGCTGTATTGAATGTTGCTGTGATAATGACTGTTTGATGTGTCTACATATTCGCGTAACCATTTTGTCACTGTGGCGTCCACAATAAATAATGAAGAAAAACGTCAACGGCTGTTTCAAGAATCATTGACTTTATACGTCGTGAGTTTACTGACGTCCTATGTGGATTGCCCTGTTATTTTTGTATGAACATTGTTTTGACTGAACACATCTGCACACTACACAAAACCAGACATGCGGATACCATCCATCATCATATGGCATCACGCATCAACATGGTGTCTGAGTTAGTGCCAACATCCCCCTTGTCAGCGCCCCAATAGTTGGCAACCTGATTGGACAACTTAACACTGTACTGGAGCGAGGCAAGCCTTGTTACGTGTTAGTGGCAGTACTACGTAAGCAGATCGTCAACACACAAGTCCATAACATTGGTACCTATACCAGTCAGTAACATTTCTGCTGTATGAAAATCGACCTATACAAATCTGAACTTTACAGATAGCCTGTGTGGCGTTTAAGTTACAAGAAATATTGTACAGCAGCTCCCCCTCCCCCCTGTTGATGAACTGCGTTCACTCATCCAGCAACATTTACGCTTCTACACTACACTACCAATCAAGCAACAGCCTTTTACATTTATGGTGGACACAGAAACCGACCTTTACATTTATGGTGAGCCAGCTTGATGGGGCTATTGTCGTGCTGATGTCAACTTCGTGGTAACTGAAAGTACCCGGCGCTGCCCGGTAGATTGCTGAAATTTCTACATTTCCTGAGTTGTATACAGCTAATCAAGTTCGTATACCATCGTTGTTGCTGTTGGTCAAAAAGGTCAAGTTCCTATACCACCGTTGTTACTGTTATCAGAAGGTCAAGTTCCGGTACCATCGTTGTTGCCGTTATATGAAGCAAGTTCAGATGTACCATTCAGCGTTGGATCCTCTGATCCTGAGAATGCTGACTATAGTGCTTCATTGTTGCTGTTAATGACGATAGGACTGTCATAAGATAAGTGGCCTGTTTGTTATTGTGAACTGTTCCATTATATTGTGTAATTGAGCCTTCCGCATTTACACATCCTTTATGTGTTACATGCTATTTATGTGGTTATATTTCAGCGGGTTTGGTTGGGTCGGTGACTCCTGTAGGTAACATCCCACTTAACCGAGGGCCTACTGGGAGCGTTCTTTAGGGAACTATTTCGAATTTCCTGTTGTAGAAATTATCAGCGACTTTTTGTTGCTTCGCGATATTTTTGTTTAGTTGTGACGAGGTGTACCTTTCGTTGTTTTTGTCATATTTTTTTTTGTTCTTTAGTTTTGGTTTGATTTGTTTGTATTTGTCCGCCTCCTCTTCCTTTCGTTTAGTTCTATACTCCTTTATGTTTATACACTGTTGTGTCATTTGTTTCGTTTGATATTTCGCAGTTATCATCACATGCTTTGTGATATTTTCTTTAGTTTCGCTTTATAATTTATTTGACTTCTGCGAATGTTATCGTATTGTCCTTGATGCTTGTTCTTTGTTTATGTTATTCTCTGTTGTCATACGCTATTTATATATATATATATATATATATATATATATATATATATATTTATATATATATATATATATATATATATATATATATATATATATATATATATATATATATATATATATATATATATATACAGTACTTTGCAAAAAAAATGGCAGTCATATTTTCGCAACGCAGCACACTCATAGAAGCAAATAATAATAAAAACTGTATTTCCAGAGGAAGATTGGTATCTCCCCTATCTATTACCACTGGTTTCAGTACAGTATAATGTTGCCTTCTCCAGCAAGGCAAGCCTGGATGCGGCGAGGCATACTTCCCACAAATGTTTGTAGGTAATTGTGAGTCAGACTGTCCCAGTATTTTTCAGTTACCTTCTTCAATTGTTCAGCGTCTCTGAGTCCACTCTTTTTTAAATGATTCTTGAGTAGTGCCCAAACGTTTTCAATTGGGTTTAGATCGGGACTGTTGCTGGGCCACTTCAGCACTATCACATTCTTCTCTTGCACCCATGCTTTGGTGGTATGAGCTGTATGATTTGGGTCATTGTCATGTTGAAATGTGCACCCATCGGGGTACATGACCTGCATAAATGGCAGAAGGTGTCCCTCTAGTATGTCGATGTACCTTTCTTTCGTGAGAATTCCTGTGAAAACACACAGTGGGGTGACACCTCTTGCTGACACCCCTCCCCAAAGATGGAATTTCTAGGTATGTTTCGGTCGCTGGTACACAGGCGTTACAGAGCCTTTCGTCCAAATATTTATTTGAGCAGGATAAGACCAAACAGAACATTCATCTGAAAAAATCACATTGTCCCATGACAAATTTTGGTGTTCGTGGCACCAGTTCAAGCGCATCTGTTTGTGAGTCTCTGTGAGCAATTGTGACGAAATTACCCGCTTTTTTGTGTAATTCATCCTGTGTAGCTCCCGGTTGTCAGTAGCATTAGATACCTCTGGGCTTCCCAACTCGATCATGCGCTGCCGTATGTTTTCTACACTCTTCATTGACCCAGCCCGAACGATTTGGGCGAGACGCCGATGGTCCTTTGTGTCCAAAATTCTTGGCCTCCCACTACCTTCTTTTCGCTCGATTCCATTACCTGCTTTTAATTTACTCACAACTCTGTAGACAGTCCGCTCAGGAATGTTCAAGGTTTCAGAAATATTGGAACATGTTTGATTTCCTTCATTCCAAAGCTGTGAAATTAACATACACTTTGTCTTTGTATCCATTTTCTGCCACTAGCATTAGAAATTGTCGTCTGCTCTATTATCAAGGGACGTTACTCTACGCTAATTTTTTTTTTACTTTTGGTAGTGTTTGCTCACTTCAGTAGAGTGCAAATTTGGGGCAGAACATACATATTTAATTAGATTTGAGCTTATTTAGCTGAGCAATATGACTGCCATTTTTTTTGCAAAGTACTGTATATTTAGTCATACACTATTAATAGTATAGTGTACTTGGGATATAAAATTGATTGATGGTGTTATCATTGTAAAGGTTAGTATACAAGTTCTTTATCAAAGACTTGTCTCCCACAGAGATTGGGACAAAGGGAGGTGATTATACAAGTTCTTTATTAAAGACTTGTTCCCTTTGAGGTTGGAATAAAGTAATTTATTATTTCAGGTTACTGATCTCATATTATTAGACATAATGTCTACACTAGAGTACTTTATTAAGTAAGGGAAATCCCTTGGTAAGGCTGGTGAGAAAGTGGAGGAATTCGCGACTGTTAATTATGCCAAGGCACTGAAGTCGGAAGAACAGAGACTAAAAATGGAAGCTGAACAAAAGAAAATAGAAGCTGAGAATTTAAGATTGCAGATGCAGGCAGATGAAAGGAAATTCCAGATGGAAATGGAAAAACAAAAAAGAGAAGCTCAGGCTGAAAATAAAAGATTAGAAAAAGAGGCTAAAAATAAAAGGTTAGAACGAGAAGCTGAGGCTGAAAATAAAAGGTTAGAAAGAGAAGCCGAGCAGAAAAAATAGAAGCTGAGGAGAAAAAAATCCAGCTACAAATGGAGAATGAAAATAAAAGGTTAGAAAGAGAAGCTGAAGAGAGGAAAGAAAAAGCGAAAATGGAACATGAAGAAAAACTCTTAGCTATGGAGTTAGAAAAATTGAAGTTGATGAATATGGGTAATTCTAATGATCCAAATAATCAGTTAACTGCTAATAAGACAAATGCTACTACTTATAAGGTCAAGCTACCTGCTTTCAATTCTTCCAGTGACGATATAACGTTCTATCTGGACAGATTTGAACGGTCATGTCAAACTCATAAAGTAGATAAGTCACAATATGTTAATCAGTTGTCGGAGATACTTAAAGGTGAAGCTCTAAATATGTTAAGCATGGTAGATGAGCCTGACAAGAATAATTAGGATGTTGTCAGAGCAGCCTTATTAAAGAAATATCATTTTAACGAAGATGGTTATCGTCTTCGCTTCAAGACTATGTTACCGGAAACTGGTTTAGAATTATCAGAATTCATCTCAAAAATACGTCTTACGTTCACACGATGGATTGAGTTGTCTAAAACAGAACATACATATGAAGCCCTTATGGACTTATTACTGCGAGACAAAGTTATGTCATCTGTCAATGAGTCTTTTCTTGCCTTCTGATAAGGGTGGATTTATGATGGTTACTGGCCACTACGGACGTTGCAGGTATAAGTCCAAAGTCGTTGATAATCTGTAGCCATGTAACGTACCACCCCTATAGACACCAGGGATATTATAGGCTGAAGTGTAAGGTGTCTTGTCTGGTTTGTTACTGCTTGCTGTGAGTGTAGATGTGTTGTAGTTTTCACAGATCTACAAACGTGAGATATGACATGGAAAGTCATAAAAGTGTGAAACTGCTGTTGACGTTTCCATCATTTATTTGACGCCACAATGACAGATACGTTACATCCATTTTACATAAGTCATATACACGACAGTTCATGGTATTCAGCATAAATTAAGTTCTTCAATGGATGTGCATATATTCTATGAGCTGATATAGATAATACCAGCTTACTACAGCCTCAGCTTCATATCATCAATGTACATAAGTATAACAATACTCCTCTCTGATGCTGGCAGATCAGATGTGCAAAATAAGTCTATCACTGGCAGCACGAGAATGACGTTTCAGGAGTACAGGTCAAATTGACCTTTACAGGCATTCCTAAGTCTAACCTCGACGTAGGTGCAATCGCTGGCATAGCGAAGTTCATAGAGCATATAAACTGTTCTCTGGGCCTAGTGTGACCCGTGTACATATGAATCTCAGGTATGAAGATACCTGGGGTGTAATCCCTAGTAGAAGAACCTCTCCTTTCTGTAACAAGCAAGCGAGCAGAGAACAACAAATGTCGAACATCTAAATAGATTACAGAGTTCATAGTAAGGAGGGTATTACCTTGCTTCGGAATAAACACCACAAAAACATACGCCTCCAGGCGTTTTCGAATCATCTAGGGAAAGACCTCGTTAGCTAAACTAACTCACTAGAGGACTACAAATTCCCTATCAAAAGATCACAGACGCAGGAATGCGTCCTCTCTGCTCGACACATCTCGTAGACTCCCTAAACGGAAGACCTTTCAAACTCTCCTCAAGTTCAGACATGCGCAGAACGCATACACCTGAGTAAGACTCAAAACTAGACGGTGTAGGAGACATTCCAGGCAAAGATATGACTAAAATCACGCCTTATATGGACAGGGAATAAAACATCAACTCTGGTTTCAATCATTCCAAGAAACAGTTGACCGATACTACCATATAAGGAGAATGACCTGACATCGATCGAAAAAATGGACCGGCGAGTCAAGACATAAGAGAAGGTAACCCCTATTGTAAAAATGTAACTACAGTCCAACAAGGGTTATATACCGTCGACCAAAAAAATTTAAAGTGTACAATTCAGACAGATTAATTACACACAGTCTTAGAAAAATTCTGTGCGTAACACCTTCCTACATGAGCGTAAACCTAAGAACATAAAAGAGATGGAAGAACATTGTAGCCAGTATGTCACTGCGCACCCTCATGTAACTGTTAGCAATTCTAAAGTTAAGGAAGGTTTGCCAGTTGCTTCTGCAGCACCATATGGCCCTAACTTCCTTCGTAAATTTCAAGGTGCTCAACACAACTTTAATAGGAAGAGTAATCGTAATTATGCTCAAAATCAAAGCAATCCATCACATAATGGTTCTTCTTCGAAGAACTGGAGGCGATCTGACAGTCCTCGTTATTTTGGGTCCAACAATTATAGAAACATTCGCAGGGTTAGTCACAATAGAAACTATCCAAGCTATTCTTCACGGAGACAACAAAAACAAACTGATAAATATTCTCATCAATGGAAAAATGACAATAGTGACTATGGAAACTGGGATTCAAACCAGAACAAAGGTTACAGTAGAGCAAACAATGACAATTTCAGAGGAAATAATAATCGCGGTAGATCTCAACACAACACATATAGATCATTTCACCAGGCAAACTCTGTACAGCAAGAGTCTCAGGGAGCCTGTAATCAAGTGAACGATAATAAAAACTCTAATGCTATCACTTGTTCTGTTTTCGATTTTGGGAGAGCATCTCAATGCCCCCAGTGCACAACATTGTTCGAACCAACTACAGGAACTACCTTGAGTTGTGGTCACCCTCTTCCCGCTCTTCCTGCTGCAGTTGCGCATGACGGGAGAGGATCTCTTATCTTACATAAAGGTCTAGTGAATAATAATCCAGTCTCAGTCCTTTTTTATTCTGGATGCACTACTATCGGAGTTAAGCAATCTCTCATAGATCCCTCCTGTGCCACGGGAAAGGTGGTCAAATGTGTGACATTTGGTGGCACTCTGGAAAAGTATCCAACTGCTATCATTCACATTGCTACTCCCTTCTTTACGGGAGATGTCCACGCGTGTCTTCTACCGAATCCTATTGCGGATCATATCATCGGTCGTATTCACGGAGTTAAGGAATGCACCCCGAAGCAGATTGCTGCTTGGGAAGAACAAAATATCCAAGCTGCCAATGCAGTAGTCACAACAGCACAAGCTCTTAATATGCCTCAAACTACATCGACTGAAAGTAATGAAGTGCATAGCCAAGATGGTCACTTGGTGATTTCGCGTGACTCTTATAAAACTGCAAGAAGATGATCCTTCTTTAAAAAAATTCTTCCTTCTTGCTAAAAAGGGTGATCCAAATCAGAACACAAATCGAAAATCTTGGATTACAATGAAGAATGGTGTACTAGTGCGTATGGTACAAGACTCGACTACGTCTACGCATTCACAAATTCTTGTGCCCAAGAGTATGAGAGTCCAAATTCTGCAACATGCTCACGACTCTCAGTGTGCTGGACATATGGGTTTTTCCCGTACTAAGTCGAGAGTTCTTGCGGCTTTCTTTTGGCCATTTGTGAATAAAGACATACGCATTTATTGCCGATCTTGCAAAATATGTCAAGAGGTCAAATCAAGAGGTCCACGACATGCAGCACCTATCCAGGCTGCGGACATTCCTATTCGGCCGTTTCAGAAAATGGCAATAGATATTATTGGCCCTTTTAGGATCAAGTCGGCCAGAGGACATCAATTTATCCTAACATGCGTTGACATGTGCACACGTTGGCCAGAGGCTATACCTCTTAAGAGCATCTCCACTGCCGATATCGCAGACGCTCTTTGGCTGATATTTTCTCGTTTGGGATTTCCCAGAGAAATATTGTCAGACCATGGCACCCAATTAATATCAGACACTATGTCGCAGGTAATGTCTACTCTGCATATTAAAAGGTCTCTGAGTAGTATTTATCACCCAATGTCTAATGGGTTAGTCGAACGTTTGAATAGAACACTCAAGAATTTACTTGGGAAGATAACTGAGGATCATCCTCAGGATTGGGACAGGGTTTTACCCGCGGCTCTCTTTGCATATAGAGAGGTCCCCAACGAACATACAGGGTTTTCTCCTTTTGAACTTGTCTTTGGCGCGCGACCGCGCGGTCCTATGTCTTTGCTTCACGATCTTATAACTGCTGATAATATTAACGATGACACACAATCTTCATATGAGTATGTCATTGCTCTCAGGCAGAAGATTATCGAAGCATGCAAACTAGCAACTTCCTCATCCGAATTTGCTAAAGAAAAGGCAAGGCAATTTGCAAATAAGAATAGATGCCTACGACAACTTTGTCCTGGCGACAAAGCACTTGTTTTGCTCCCTTGTAGGGAGAACAGACTTCTTATTGCATGGAAAGGTCCGTATACAATAGTCTCAAGAATTTCCGATGTCGACTATGTTGTCGATATTGACGGAAAGCATAAAACCTTTCATATAAACATGCTCACGGAATTTCATGAACGACCAGACTATTTGCAGCCTATTTTCCAGGCGACGGACGATTCTCCAGTCCCACATGGTCATTACTCATCCCTGTCGGTTATACAGGATGAGGAAACTATTTTCTCAGATGTTAATCTTCCTCTTCCAGTGATTCCACTTCATTCTACGGAATCATGGAAAAACGTTACTGTTTCTCCTAATTTATCTACTGAGGAACAGCGACAAGTCTCTTCTATGTTACAAACATTTCAGGATGTCCTTACCGACATTCCTGGACACACACATGTCATTGAACATGACATAATACTTACTGACCATAATCCTATCAGAGTCAGACCTTACCCTATCCCTATTCATTTTCAAACACAGGTCGAGAAAGAATTGGATGAAATGATACAATTGAAAATAATTGAACCATCAACTTCAGCATACTCTTCGTCCATGGTTATTGTTCGAAAGAAAGACAATAACATACGCCTTTGCGTCGATTATCGCAAATTAAACCAAGTTACGAAGTTCGATGCTGAACCTATGCCTTTATTAGAAGATCTACTTATTAGACTTTCTAATTCTCGATTCTTTACCAAACTCGACTTGTCGAAAGGTTATTGGCAAGTTCCTCTAACTGAACGCGCCAAACCTCTTACTGCTTTCTCAACACCTAGGGGTTTGTTTCAATGGAATTTCATGCCTTTCGGCCTTATGAACGCCCCAGCTACTTTCGTACGCATGATGCGTCGAATTCTCTCATATCGTTCAGATGTCATTGCATACTTGGACGATATCTGTCTTTTCAGTGATTCTTGGGAAGATCACTATTTGGGTTTATATGAATTACTGTCTACTCTACGCGAGCATAATTTGACTGCAAAACCCTCTAAAGCCTATGTTGGGTTTAGTGAAATTTCTTTCCTGGGTCACCGTGTTGGTCATGGTCTCTTGAAGACAGAGGACCACAACACTTCTAAGATACTAAACATTTCTATTCCTAAGACGAAAAAACAAGTACGTAGTCTCTTAGGTTTAATACAATTTTACGGAAGATTCATTCCGAATCTGTCTTCTATTATGGCACCTCTTTCAACCCTATTGAAGAAAGGGTCTCCTAATATGGTGCGCTGGTCCCAAGAATGCCAGTCTTCATTGGATCAGATTAAAACTTTATTCTCATCTCCCCCTATCTTAAGGCTACCTACTACTGATAAGACTTTTGTTCTTCGTAGTGACGCCTCATCCACTGGGATCGGGGCGGCACTAATGCAGGAGTATTCAGAAACTCTGCATCCTGTAATGTATATCTCTAGGAAACTGAATGCGGCAGAAAGGAATTACTCGGTTCTAGACCGTGAATTGTTGGCTATGGTTTGGTCAATCCTTAAGCTACAAAGATTCCTTCTTGGCGCGCATTTCATTGTGGAAACCGACCAAAAAGCTCTTACAGCTATTCAGAGTAAGAACTTGAAGAGCTCGAGATCCACTCGATATGCCATTGCTCTTCAACCTTTTCATTTCACGGTACGAGCTATCCGTGGTTCGGATAATGTGATGGCAGACATATTGTCTAGATGCCCACATGACTCCACTTAACTCTTGTGTCCTAGATTTCCTGATACACATCTAGACTTATGACAGTTCTTTACTATAACAATATATATGAGCACATTTGTTTGCACCTTAGAATTGTAAATTAAGTGGTTTCTTTCTCTGTTACCATCTCTGATATAACGGAGGAAGGTTTAGTTATCACAATATAAGGGCCGAATGTTCGCACGGCCACAGTTAATAGTTAAGAATGTATGTTTGATTACAGTATATTAGAATATCTAACGGTTATCAAATAGAATTGTGTTATTTGTATTTTCTCAGCAAATCATTGATGTTTTGGGAGGATCTTTACATTTTGCCAACCATGACGTATTATGATGTCCATACTTACCCTTCGGACGACACTATAGATGCGCCCGCTTAGACTATGATCTTGGACTTCATTGATCATCTACATAGTTAATATAGTATATAACATTGTATTAAATCATATATTATATTTTAAAATGATGTAACCTTTTGTTGATAAAGGGATTTTATCACTATACTGTGGTACATTAAGATAATGACACCGCTGGTTTTTTGATGTTTTTTTTTGTCATTGCTAAACATGGAGATAAGGTACTTGATGTGATATATAAATTAAACTTTTGCTTGCATTGTAACATTGCCAGCACTTTGGTGTATGTTGGTGCCATCTCCTTGGATATGTATATACTTAGAGAAATGCTTTCTCTAATGTTCTGAGATATATTCTCGCAATACGCTCCACGCGTCGAGTTAGACTTACATTAGGCGATATATTTATTTGTGATACTTTTCGTCTGCGCATCATTCGTGCGTTATGAGCCTGTTGTATCTTGCTCTTTGACATATTTTTAAAAAAATGTTTCATTTTTTCCCCGGGGGGTGCGGTAAACTGTTGCGGACAGTTTCGCTGAGTTTATAGTTTGTTAAATGTGCCTGTTTAGTTTGGAGACATTATTTGTTAAGATTCTTGATCAAAGGGGAGTTACTCATTTTTTACTTGGGTTGAAGTCAACAGTGGTTGTTATCCCACTTGTCTTTTACCTGGTGGTCTAATTTTAGAACCTATGTCTTGTTACCTGACATATATGGCTTGAATGGTCAGCCTTTCCTAGAAAGTTTTCTGATAGCCCACCTGAGCATAGCTCAGGGGTTTTGCGTCTCACGACGCATGCGCAATGTTGTGTGGCGCGTTAAGGAAGTCTGCTTGTTAAAGAGACGAGCTGTGGTTTTCAAACGGTCAAGACGTGTTGGTGTCTTTGATCTGGCTTTATGCCTGGGGAAGGAAAGTCCTCTGTGTGTGACCAAGATGTCTGAAGATTGTTTCCTCATGTAGTATTCTATGCGCCTAGGAGGCGAGTGTGTTTTTTGGTGTTTATTCTGAAGAGATGTCAAGGTAAATTATCCTTCAAATCATTTTCCTCTATTGTCAGAATTATGAATAACATTTGTTACCAGCTTAGGGACTTTTCCCTGGGCGGGAAAGAGTCCATTGAGAATACTAGGATCTGATCTCTCGAATTATGCTGACATTGTATGTGTCGGGTCTGTGAATGCCCGAAGAACTTTATATTATCTTGGACAAGGTCTGACGCACCTTGTTTGCTAGAGGAATACCACAGTGGCCATTGTATTTAGGGGCCCGCCATATTTCGCGGCCTGCTATATACTAGAAAATGTATCTGACTTGCTGGTGTCAGAAGAAAGTTGGTTTAAACTCATATATTTGAAGACCCGCTGGCAATGCGGGGTATTTTGCTGTAGCTGAAGAAAGAGAGATAGTTGGAGGTCAGCATCATATATGTACAGCTTACTGATGAACTGTTGATGCAAACTGTACTGAACTGTTGTCATATTTACGATGTCTTGAGTTTGGTCAAATGACTATTTATATTGATGTCGGCGTACCTTGTAGTCGTACTGTATTAAAGTCTTGAAAACGTCAGAGGTGTTACCAAGCTCCATGAATTTCTACATTATGGTGCAAGAGTGTGTTGTCCTGTAGATGTCTGTCTTCCACGAACCTTTACACACCCATTTGCACTATTTGATGTCTACTCACGCACCATTACTGTAACACTTCAACACCAGAAAGACAAGACTGTATGTCAACATTTATGGCGGCCAACCAGGGCCTACAATATTTATGATAGCCTGTGTGGCGTTTAAGTTACAAGAAATATTGTATAGCAGCTCCCCCCCTGTTGATGAACTGCGTTCACTCATCCAGCAACATTTACGCTTCTACACTACACTACCAATCAAGCAACAGCCTTTTACATTTATGGTGGACACAGAAACCGACCTTTACACTTATGCTGCTTGTGCTGAAAGTAATGATTTTGGTGATCTTTATTATTTCGGTGATCATCACGATTTTGGTGATTATGATGATTTTGGTGATTATGATGATTTTTGTGATTATGATGATTTTGGTGATTGTGATGATTTTGATGATAATGATGATTTTTGTGATTATGATGATTTTGGTGATTATGATAATTGTGGTGATTATGATGATTTTGTAGATTATGATGATTTTGGTGATTATGATGATTTTAGTGATTATGATGATTTTGGTGATTACGATGATTTTTGTGATAATAATAATTTTGGTGATTATGATGATTTTGGTGATTATAATATATTTGTTGATTATGATGATTTTGGTGATTGTGATGATTTTGGTGATTATGATGATATTGGTGATTATAATGATTTTGGTGATTATAATAATTTTGGATATTATGATGATTTTGGTGATTATGATGATATTGGTGATTATGATGATATTGGTGATTATGATGATTTTGATTATAATGATTTTGGTGATTATGATGATTTTAGTGATCATGATAATATTAGCAAAATATGATGATATTGGTGATTATGATGATGTTGGTGATTATAATAATTTTGGTGAATGTGATGATTTTGGTGATTATGATGATTTTAGTGATAATAGTAGTTTTTGTGATTATGATGATTGTTGTGATTATGATGATTTTGGTGGTTATGGTGATTTTGGTGGTAATAATAATTTTGGTGATTATGATGATTTTGGTAATTATAATAATTTTGGTGATTATGATGATTTTGGTGATCTGATGATTTTGGTGATAATAATAATTTTGATGATTATGATGATGTTGGTGATTATGATGATTTTGGTGATTATAATAATACAATCACTACAGTTATATAATCACTACAGGCACTTAAGAACAGGAATCCACAATGTAAGAAAGTCACTGAAAAATAGCAGTCTATAATGGATCGACGGCACAGTCTCTGAAAAAATATGTCTATATTAGATCGATCGCACAGTCACTGAAAAAAATAAATCTATAATAGATCGACTACACAGTCACTGAAAAAATACGTTACTGTTAAGATATGTGTATGATTCTACATCTTGTATGAGTGCTTCGTCTAGTGCAGTCTTGCTATAATTTGCTGAATTTATTCTCATAATCTTTGCCTTTCCATTGTGTATTTTCAGACCTAGTTGTCTTGAACTCTCATCAAGTACGTAATTGCTTTGCATGTAGTAAATTAAGAACGGCGCTCCACTTTGAACAGAAAGGACAAGCAAGAGATACGATACACTGTCGTCCATTGTTGCCTGAGGACTTAACTTTGATGTACTTCTGCAACGACCTCATTTTTCTGTCTCTCTCTCCCACACAACCGGTTACTAGTGCTCATCATTCAACCTGCCTTAACTTAATTGAATAAAAATAAAACGATAAATAGCAAATTTGACTAGTTCTGATTTTCATTTCCCTTCCCATTCCCTATGGAGCGTGGAACCACCACTACAGGTGGTCCAATTGCAAGAAGCCTGCACAAAGCATTCACCTGCTCTTGAAGAAGTGTTTTCTCTAGCTATTTGTTGCTCAACCTTATATTAGTTGCCTGGTACGACATGCCTTAGGGATCTCTAGTCCTTCTCTTTCTTTCTCTCTTCAGCGACCCCCCGGGAAACTACACAGGGGACCAGCTTTTGTGAAAGCTGTAAATGTGAAGTTTACATTCGTTTGTAAATCCGGTACTTCGTTCAGTCTGAAGAAAAGCTTGGTATCTCATTCAGGAACTATTGCGTCACCGCGCATTTTACCGTTTGTTTTACTCAGTTCGCATTTTACCACTTATTTTTACTTACTTCGCATTTACCAAGTTTTTTTCTCACCGCATTTTACCACTTTTTTTAAAACTCACTTCGCATTTTACTCACGCGCATTTTACCACATTTCTTACTCACGCACATTTTTTCCATTTTCTTACTCACGGCGCATTTTACCACTTTTCTTACTAATTAATTAGGCGTTCTCTTAGTCAATAATGACAAACGGGGCTGTCAGGAACCAATTTACTGTGGATAGCACTCCACTGGTTACACCACTGCAATGTGGTTTTATAATGCTAAGTAAAGGCTCGTTCTTCTAAGGGTACAACCACACGCCAATGGCTGACATAAGAAATAACACCTTTACCAGGAAATTCCCTTTAATTCTATGCACACTACAAAAAGGCCTCACACGGCCAACAAACGCATCAAATACGATAATGAACAGCCAATGTAACTTGCCTTAGCACTTAAACTATCAGTATCATACACGACAGTACGACTTACATTGAAAAAAACACTGCACTGAATATCGCTCACCTTGAGCAGCAAAACTGTGACAAAAACATACTCAAATCATTGTCAACTTATAAATCTACGGCCTGTAGAAAATACCCACTAGATACTATACCGCACTAGAATTACACGTCATAATCCATCAAGACCGAAATATGGCAAGTACTCAGAACAAATAGTCCAACACATGAACTTCACAGCTAACTTGCTGGCAAAGGGAAAATGTGCGTCCTACCAGGACGATGGCTAGACTCTCACTGACTAAACTTGCGCCGTTTCCCGGCTTCCGGTAGTCACATGACTCGCCGGGTCGGGAAGACTCGGCGTTGCCCGGGTGACTTTTCGTAACACAAACGAGTGCCGAAGTTCCCTACGATTACCGTTACTGAATCAATAATCCATACATTCAAAGCATAACAATATGCACGAATATTGTCTTCAATGTACACAAAACATCTCTAACGTGGTTGCAATTACTTGCTACCCACTATCACATGTAAACACCTCCTCAGTTCTCCTCAGTACATTATAAAGTTGCACATTCATTCATAACCCTCTACTCCCAAAGGAACATAGGCCTTCAACAAACACATGCCAAGTTCTCTTGTCACGTGCCATCATCTCAGTTCTTTCCACGTTCTCCTTATCATTTTCACCTCCGTTTTCAGCTCTCCTTTCCATGCGCTCCCTGGTCCACCTCTGCCTCTCCCACTATGAGGATTCCAGAACAAGGACTGCCTTGTAATGCTATCAACGTGTTTCCTCAGTGTGTGTCCTATCCATCGCCTTCGTCCTCTTCTCATCTCCTGTTCCACCGGCACCTGTCCAGCTATTGTCATCAGCTCCACGCTGGTAACCCCGTCATACAATTTCAATCCCTCCATTCTACGCAAGCACCCATTTATGAAAGTCTGTAGCTCTTTGGTAGTTGTCCCTGTTGCTCTCCATGCTCCAGAGCCATACAACAGGACTGACTTCACATTTGAGTTGAAGATTCTTATTTCCGTGTTGGATCCAATTTCTCCTGATCTCCATATATTTCCCAACGTAACGAAAGCCACTCTTGCCCCCTGTATTCCAACTTTGATATCACTGTCCGTCCCTCCAACTTTGTCCATACCGCTGCCAAGACATGTGTACGACTCCACATCCTGCATTGGTGCCTCCTCAAGTCCAACCCTGCCATCACTACCCACACCTATTCTCATTATCCTTGTCCTCTCCTTGTGTATCCCCAGACCCAACCGCCGTGACCTCTCATCGAGTGTTTTCAATTTGCCCTGCATCTGATTACGGTTATGGGACAGAAGAGCTAAGTCATCAGCAAAATCCAGACCATCCAACCGCTCAGTCAAAGTCCACTGGATTCCACTTCTGTTGTGTGCTGTCGATGTTCTCTGTAGTAAAATCTGCGAGATAATCGCTCATTTCAGTAAGATTTTAGTCCTATGATAATAAATAACCAAGCCCGATTGTGTCTGACTATAATCCTCTCACACGCCAGCATCGCGCTGAATTTTGTGCCATGGAAATGCTTAGAAACGATCCCGCCGTGTAAAACTTACTCGCTTTCCTTGTGACGTACTTTAAACATTTTTAACATTTTGCCCGATCTGATAGAGACTGCGGCAAGACTTATAATTAACGATCTTCCAGAAGTGTGCCGCCAAGTTACTGTCTGAATTAACGTAATACTTTAACTTTGACGCCTCTAATAGTAGTAATCCTTACATTTTTTGGTAGTGTAACACGAGACAACTGTAATAATTAACGCCAATTCTAACACCCGCCGCGCAAAACCCCGCTTCGCTTGACACGCTGTGGGATTGGCCCGATGATATATACACACAGACGGTTTAAATTCTCGCCAAGTAATGTTTTTCTGACGTCACTCAAACAAGTTAGTTATTTGAATAAAAATGCTAGAGAGAGGTGAGAGGGGGAAGATGGCCGACTTGTGTAAAAATTTTTATTTGACGATTGACAGTGACAAAATTGAAAATCTAAACATAATGAATCTGACCATAAAAATCATATGGTAGTATAGCTTAGAGTCCCCTGAGCAAAAAAGTGTTTTAAAAAATATGGTAGTCCAAGTATTAGCCAAGTTATTGAGAAAATACTAAATGTCTAATAACACTAAGACGGACAGACTGTGGTTCCTGCTTGTTTTTTTCATAACGTTAGTGGGGACGCCAGCTTAGAAAGAGGCATTGGAGTAAATTCCAATCCGATTGGGTAAAAAGAGTATAGGAGGAAAGGGGAGCGGTAGGTAAATGTTAATCAAAACTAAACATCTTTTTGTATTGGTATAACTAACGCAGACTGACCAATCGACTACCAGACACAGAGTTTGTTTGGAATTTTTTTTTTCAAAAACTACATTTGAATTCTGGTAGTCGCAAGTTTTCCATTGGCCAGTACTAATAGATATTAGCAAAAAGCTTTCAATGCTCATCGCCAGTTGAGAAAAACTTTTTCTATCAAATACGCTGAGATCAGCTGTGTTAATTTATAAAATAAAGAATTAATTCGCAGTCTGGGCAGTGCAGAGGAAAATGAGGCCATTCTTTGCAAGTCAGCGTTATTTGTTACTATTTCTTGAAATTGTGGTAAGAATGCTTTATGTATTAATCTGTTTATTACAACTGCCAAAGTTAGATACTGCTATTGGGAAAAGTGAAGAACATGCCGGGAGCAGACATTGTTGAGTCCTCACATTGAACTGTATCTAACTGTTGTACATTGTCCTGATTTTGTTTTAATATTATTGTATTAGAATTGTTAGTAAGCCTCCGTGTTCCATGAACACTGTTCAACATGCCCGGAGCGTTTATAATTAACAAAAGAAGAGCAAATCATACGAAACGAAATGTGGTTACTCCACGTTATTGTATTGAGGAAAACTATGTAAAAGTACAGTGGCGTATCTGCCATAGAGACCTGAGGTGTGGTCACAGTAAGGTGTGAGTCATATAAAATTAGGGGCGAGTGCACCTGTATGCACGCGAGGCTGACCCCATACCACCATAGGTAAATAATAATAATAAGAAAGGGTGATCAGATATAAAAAGGCCAGGGTGTCTTTTTATTGCAGAAGTTTTATTTCCTGTTACCAGCCGGTGACAGGAAACCTGATGAGTGAGTGTAACGCCAACAAGTCTCCGGTAAAACGTTTATGCTGTCAGCAGATAGCTGGAGGAGCTTGTGCGTGTTGAGATATCTATATTTTCTGCAACGACATACTGAATTATCCTTCTACAAAGAATCCCAGGTGATGTGTTAGCATCTGGGTATATCTGACACTTCAGTTATAATAAACTTTGATATTTTCAGTCATAACCAGGATGTTATGGGGCGTGATGAAACTACAGCCCCTCTTAACAAGTGACAAACACTATTAGATAATAAAGTTGTAATCTGTGAACACACCAACAGGAGAGATAGAGTGACTTTATACTTATTGGACAAAGAGTCCACACATTTTAGTTAATCCTTTTTATGTAAACTATCTTTTCCTCATTTTCAAAGACCTGTCCAAAAGAGATGGCGGGACAGGCAGATTAAATTGTAAAAAGAAAATATTCTATTTTAAAGAAAAACCTTAACCACTGTTTTAGTCAATTCCTTATAGAGAGTTAAAGTGTTTTGTGTTTATGTACCATCATTTTCATTTCTCCCCTAGATATTAGGTACATCATACACCAGACACTAGAGCCAAAATAGTGACCGAGTGAGATCTAGGGAGGTAGCGTTAGGTTCCCTGCAAATACTTCATCATCATCTATTAGAGTCAGGGGCCTACATGTGCTTGACCTCACACGGTTAACACAGATTTCTTTCCTTTTAGGTATAACATCATAACCTCCCCAGCAAATTAAACTTGCTACATTCTCGCAACGCAGTCTACTGCTAGTAAGAAAAGAAATGGAGTCAAGAGGAATCCCCGCCGCACTCCCGCCCCCATCCCAAACGGCTCTGCAAGCTGTCCCTCATGAAGAACTCCGCATGCCATGTCCCCACATGCTTTCCCTATTAAACCAATGATCCCCAGGGGAACTCATAACGCCTCATCAACCTCCAAAGTGACCCTCTGTCCACACCATCAAATGCCCTCTCGTAGTCCACAAATCCGATGTACAGTGGTGAATTCCATTCCAGACTTTGTTCAGCTATTATTCTCAAAGTGGCTATCTGGTCTGTACAGGATCTGTTTTGTCGAAAACCTGCCCGTTCATCTCTCAGTTTCCTGTCCATGGACTCCCCCAATCTCTCAAGGACAATCCTGGTTAACATTTCTCCTGGCACTAAAAGTAACACAATTCCTCTATAATTTGTGCACTCTTGCAAATCCCCCCCCCCCCTCCCCCGGCAACCCAACCAGATACCCCTCCTTCCACTCCGCCGGTATCTCCTCCTCCCCCCAGACCCCACCATGCAATTTATATAACATCTCTTCAGCCGTGTCGATATCTGCTTTGATGGCCTCTTCTGGAGTGCCATCAGGTCCAGACGCTTTTCCATCTCCCAGAAGCCCCATGGCTTTCTCCATTTCTTCCTTCGTTGGATAAAGTTGCACAAAACAACTTATATTTATCAGAATAGTACTGGTGGGGTGGGTCAGACTCTCAAGTTCGGTTCGCGTTAACCGAAACACCTTACTGAACGCGAAACCCGATACATATCCTTTGCTATTGCTGGACTATCAGCAGGTGGTGGTTATGGAGCAACGACATGTGCTTCCAACTGACTGCATCACGCTCACCCCACCTATTCGCGAAAGTAACTCGTGCAACTTTGGTATTGTCCCACAATGACAACACCTCCATGACCTTCACTGGCGCGACTTCATTAAACACTCGTCTGAGTGTTCGCCAGCTAGCCTTCGGGGGGATATTGCGGACCCATACCTTGCGGTCACCAGCTATCAGGCCCTCGGATATGCCAATTTGACCGGCCATTCCGATGAGATCGGAAATTACCGTAATTCCCTCTGCATGGTTGATAGGGACGGGAGGGCATATCGTACTTCTGCTCTTGGCAACTGTTTGCATCGCCTGACTGATTTTGTCAAGGTTGTCGCTGAACTTTGCCGACACCTGCAACTAAGGCGTCAGACAGATCAGACCACTGGATAGGTTGGCCCGGATGGGCCAGGACATAATGGTGCCCCAATTGGGCCATGGAAGCAATATCCTTAGGTTGACGTTGCAGAAAAAATGCTACCAACTCAGTGGAACAAGACGACAACACTTTTCCCGTAGCATTAGATCAACCAAGCCATTAAAATCATTTGTGATCCCTTCCAACTCGATCCATCTATTCAGCAGAAGCTTGATCTTCGAAATGAAATCCTCGAAGTCCTGGTCTGCACTTGGCATCGTGTTTGTAAACCGCGTCCGGTACCCGTCAGCTGTCAGACGGAACTTCCGAAGCAACCGTTCCTTCATCTTGTCATAATCCGCCCGCTCTTTCAGCGGGAGGCTATAAAACGTCTCCATTGCAGGCCCCACTAGCAATGTGGATCTATAATGCTAAGTAAAGACTCGTTCTTCTAAGGGCACAACCACACCACAATGGCTTACATAAAAAATAACACATTCACCAGGAAATTCCCTTTAATTCTATGCACACTACGAAAAGGCCTCACACGGCCAACAAACGCATCAAATACAATAATGAAAAGCCAATGTAACTTGCCTTAGCACTTAAACTATCAATATCATACACGACAGTACGACTTACACTGAAAAAACACTGCACTGAATAACGCTCACCTTGAGCAGCAAAACTGTGACAAAGACATACTCAAATCATTGTCAACTTATAAATCTACGGCCTGTAGAAAATACCCACTAAATACTATACCGCACTAGAATTACACGTCATAATCCATCAAGACCGAAATATGGCAAGTACTTAGAACAAATAGTCCAACACATGAACTTCACAGTTAACTTGCTGGCAAAGGGAAAATATGCGTCCTATCAGGACGATGGCTAGACTCTCACTGACTAAACTTGCGCCTATTTCCCGGCTTCCGGTAGTCACCTGACTCACCGGGTCGGGAAGACTCGGCGTTGCCCGGCTGACTTTTCGTACAAACGATGCACTGCGAAATAGCGCCGTGACAGGGGCTATTATTATTATTAATTATTACTTATACCGCGGAGTGAAGAGGTTTACCAGAACGACATAGGGTAAAGATATAGGCATTAGTACTATTTTACATTTCTGCCCTGCAATAAGTGAATTCTTAAACGCAGAGAGAGAGAGAGAGAGAGAGAGAGAGAGAGAGAGAGAGAGAGAGAGAGAGAGAGAGAGAGAGAGAGAGAGAGAGAGAGAGAGAGAGAGAATGCCATACTATCCAATCGGCAGTCTTCCTCTTGGCCTGGTTCCAAAATAACCTTCGGTCTTTCAGAGATTATCTAATGTTGCCCTCCTAGCGAACTCTGGATCGTCCTGGAGGTCTGGATCCACGGCTCTTGGTTACTCATATTTGTCGTAATAGCCGATCATCCCCTATTCACTACTTTTAACCGTGATCACATGAAACGTCATCATGTTTCATCATGTGTTTTGTCAAAGAATCATTCTAGCAATATTATAATCCACTGAAGAAAAATTACGAACGACACATTTTTTTTTTTCAGTTTGTGTTTGAACTGCATGTTCTGGGGTAATTATGTATCGGATATTTCAAGAATTAAAACCAGGACCGAAAGAAATAATAATTTATTTAACGAAAAGGAGAAACAGAGTTAAGTTTATGAGCTCTGATAATTACTCTGATAATTACGTAGATTTGAAGAAAATTGTTCGCTGAGCTGCTGAACCGGCGAATTCTGTGTGATGTATAACAATTTTCTAGACACAGATTAATGGTTTTCATCAGAAAAATCAACATTTCTAAGAAGGTATCGTAAGATTTTCTGGAATTTCAAACAACTTTTGAAAAAATTCAATATTCTTAATAAATGCTGACATGTAAGGCGTTCTTTAAACTTTTACCTGGATGATGAGTAATGCTTTGTTTTGCATGCTTAAGCACAGTCTGATGCAAGTAAAAAAAATCTGGAAGCAGATAAAAGTTATATAAATGAATGAAAATTAATATTACATAATTATATAAGGTAACCGATAAAGTCACTTTGATCTTCGCATGAAAACGAGTAAAACAACACATACACGCTGACATTAACGAAATAAAACAAGAAACGGATTAGTTAATTTAAATATATGTGCAATTGTTTTTAGTGAGGGATTTACAGCACATTGGGGACTTGCAAAATGAGAACAGCAGACAACAAAAACCACACAACTTGGGTACCGACTCATGTAGACCTCTCTAGCGACCATATCTATATTAAAGAAAAAATACAAGCTAGATTGCTCAACACTTGTTCATCATTTCATTGATTGTCTTTTTCGCTGCTTATGGAGCTTGCGCTACTACAGTTGCTCCCTCCCTCCCCCCGGGCATTGTGACAGAATGGGGCGACCTCTCTCGATCTCTGTTTCACTACGGCAGTATAAGTTACATTTTGTACTGATTTTTATGCGTGCTTTCAAGTGTCGCACCTTTTTCTTTCTTTCTCTGATGTATGTAGCAGATATTTGGTATTTCATTCTTACACGCCTCTCAGCAATAGTCGTCATATATATATATGTTTACCTGTCTATCCTTGCGGATAGATTAGATGGTGATGCAAGGATGACCGACAGAAATCCTATTTTACCACAAGGGTGCGACAGTTTTCGCACGTAAAAGGCCAAGCGAGTGTACTTAACGCTGACATGGCTTGTGGGACCAACTAATTATTGTCGTGATAAGACACAGCATAGATGGTTAAATAGGAGTTTGTGTTTGCAAAAGGAGCGCTGTCAAGAATCGACCTGGTGGGATGACAGACACTCCTGAGCGGAAATGGCCATATATGGGAAACGTGACCTTTACATCATGTTCTAAATTTTCCCTGGTTGGAAATATTTTGAATTTCCCCACGGGACATGCGTGTTTGAAAACGATTGGCTTTTTACTTAGCTTCGTAACAAACACATGCGTGGGAAGACAGGGAATATAACCTGGCTATTTTCGCAGTCTTTTTTTACTGTGAAAATGTTCTGTGAAGATCGCTTGCCACAACGACACCAGACTTTGCCAGAGTTAGAATTCCTTTTATCAAGCCGGACCTTTTCTTGCAGAATCTTGACGGACACAAAAACAGCCCAGAAAATCTCTATCATTTTAAAAAGGAAACCGGGACTCAGGAAACTGACAACACACGCAGTCATAGAAGAAATTATCTGATTAAAGAAACGACACCCCAGACGCGTGTAAGAGGCCGATTCAAGTCTCTTTTATCCATCTGAGCAAAAGAGTATGTGATCCAGGATTGGCTTATTGGTGGTACCAGCAGAAAGTACAATCTCTGGAACAAGAAGGGACAAGTGGCCTACGCTTTACGAAGATGGACCATCTTTCGTAGACTCTCCTTGACATTTCTGGGAAACGAGCTTCACCCGACTACCTTGACCAGCGATGAGCGTGCGCAGTGTAAAAAGAACCCATCAGCGGAAGCAGAAACTACTATTGGCAGCTAAGTGCAAAATATACGCTGCCAAAGTGAACTTTTTTCATCGACTCTACTATAAATCAAAGATGAAACTGTTCTTCTAAATTATTCAATTATTTTTAAACTGCTAAAACTTAAGTGATTATTAAATTTTGTTATTTTTAATTTTAAAAATTTAACTTCGATTTAATCCTTTTAAATGTACTGCATGTTTGTCTCAGTCAATTTACTACACAAACTCGAGAGCTATACCAGAATAATAAGAATTCCACTGAGTAAATCAGAGGTGGGTGCTTAACGAGCTAAAATTAATCATTGCATTATTCTTTACAAAAGTGGTCGACAGATTCTAGAATTAACGTGCTCAGCCAAAGCAGCATTGTTTTCGCTTATCTGGATATCTTGTGAAGACTCCCTTTGTGATAGGAATGTCATTACCCTTCTATCTACATCTCTGCCAAGAGGTAGACACCTTTGATGGCTCATAGTAAATACTCTTGAGTTTTGGCCACTGTTGGACCACTACTGCAAAGTAGGGGAGGCAATACCGTCATACACATAGTGAACATATTCTCTTGCACTGATGGTTTTTGTAACAATTTGTTTACATGATGAAATTTCCATCCCCATGCACAACCTCTCACTAGTCGCCCTGTATGACATGCGCGAGGAAGCTGTAGTACTGTTCTATGTATCTTATGACTGACCCAGAGAATCTCAACTAAAATATGTCATATGTAATAGTCCAGAAATCTTGCATGTTTCTAATAATAATATCATGCAGAACCACCAGGCATTTACAAACATGTGAGTCTGTTGCTTTCTCTCCTCAGACAGCTAGTGTAAACACAAACACAGATCTGCAGAAAAGAATTCGACAACTATCATCACTGCTGGAGGCTACGGAGTGTCACGAGTGGAGAAAAGAGTCTGTCTGAGACAAAACACAAGTCTGAGTGCAGAGTAAGAAATAGAGACAAGTCTTAAATAGCGAATGTGAATGTTGAGGGAAAGTGTGACAGTCAGGCGTACAAAGATGATAAACAATCTTTTACCCTGCCACCCGGACTTTTTTTAGATGTCAACTCCACTCACCCTCTCTTTCTCACCTATAAACAAATGATAAAAACCGCGCAGTAAGGGACTGATACACACCAAGTGGTTTTCACATTCAACAACCCCAGATGTGAAGGTAGGAAGAAAATTATGATCCGCTGCTAAATAGTTTTCTATGTTTATTATGATATATATTTATTTAATTACTATATGTGCGCGATGGCAGGAATTATAAAATCAATCCAAACAAAAGTATGATATCACTATCAATAAACACAAGAATAACAACAGACAACCCCAACCTGACTTTGGTTCATAATCCAAAATGGCAACCAAAGTTGTGCCCAAAAACCAAATATGAAAAATCTACACTGGGTACTAGGAATTCTAAACACCAATTTATATTCTGTGTCCCCGCCACAGTCCCCAGCCTCAAAAAGAGACGACTGCGATCTAGGCTACACAAAAAAACACCCCACATCAAAATAACACACCACTAAATAACACAAAACCCCAACTAATGATTTAGAGAGGTAAACACCCTCTTATAAACACAAACAAGTACTTATTGAAAAAGATTAATTAATTTCCGAAACACGTCTTTTAGTTAAATCCCATGTCTGTCAGTGAGGTAGTATCCTGTACACTTGAACCAATTATCTTGCCAATCCTGTGCTTTTCCGACAAGGTGAGAATTTTGATAAATCCAATGTTGACGAGGACAGTGGGCAATATATTTTCAGTGTGACTCAATGATAATTAACCCTACTATCCGGTGGTTTGAATGAGTTCAAACTTAGGTTTGCGCAAGTGGTGCGCCTTAATATACCTGAGAAACGCGGCCAGTTCAATTGTGACTGGGCGTATAATGAACAGGTCCCATTGGTCTACAAACGAAGACAGAAAATGCGCTCTATTCTGAAGTTTGGTGAGCTTGAATGTTGGTGGTTTCAGAGGTTTAACAGCTACATGAGCATAGGTTACCAGCAGTTGGGTACTGATTCTGCCTACCTGGAAATGTTTTTAGGATTTAACCAACTGGTCCCAACTCGAGAACTCGATCAAGGCAATGATACCAGACCTTTGACGTAATGCTGGTTCCAGGTCCGTCCCGGCGGTGTGTAGACGATTGCCTTCTCCGCTGTGAAGATAAAATAAATACAAACCATAAACTAGTCGCCTAGATTAGGGTCCACTAGCTAATAATATTATATATCAACACATAGAGACAAGTACTGTTTACATACAATCAACCCCGCGCTCCCCTTATCCCAATTTATCAAACCGGTTTCTGCTGGCTGATTTAGCACATTCACAACCGTCTCTCATTGCCGTAGTAACAGCTAATTGATGCCCACGCAACCCGCTGGGGTAGGAGCAAGCCAGCTCCCACACTCTGAGGTTACATAAAAGGTTTACCGTTTAATTGTAAGCAAACTCGTTACTCCGTATTGTTGGGTCTGAGCAGACCAGTGCAAAAAAAAAATGTTCCGCCCTTGAGGCGTCTTATCCTACAATCCCAATAATCGGGTTACACACAACAATAAAATCAATAGTTACAAACATGGCCCTTAACAATAACTTATCTAGGAGCTCATATGTATCCCGTTATACAAATGATTCGTGTTGTGACAAAACGTCTTTACGTATTCTTTTGGTGGCTCTCTCACACCTTCAGCTCTACGGCAGTATCATTTTTTTCTTCTTCTTCTTCATTTTTCTCTCCGATCGCTTATTATATGGCAATTTTTAGCCCTTTCATTCATTATTTTGCTCAATGCTGAATCTAGTGGGGGAAGCCTATAACACTCCACTTCCCTACGGAAGTATCTGCTATGGGACTATCTTTATCACTTACATTTTTGCTTTACCGCTCCTCAGACTTATTTACGTTCCGCCAGGTGAACTGGAGTATTATCGTAACAATACCCGGTCATTATCACCGGTCAGCGGAAATTATGAATTTAAACACCCCAACTAACGTAGTGCGAAAAGAGATTACGGTTGGATTGAAGTGAGAGCCGGAATATACAATGAATCTCGTTGGCAAGTTTGCCGGAAAGTACAATATGTGATTTGAACTGGAAACTAAAAATAAAATCTAGCGAACTCAGAGACACAGAACACAGACAGCTTCGCAACTTCGAACTAGAAACTCACAAAAAGCCAGAAAGAGAAGGATCGGACCTTGAATTCCATATTTATAAGTGACAGATCAAAGTATTTGGGAAACTTAAAACCTTAAAAAGTAAGCCCGCCTTTATAAATACAGAGACTGTAAACTGAAGGGATGAGGAATTTAAGTACAGAGTCTGGACACCTAAAGAAATTGGATCACCTGTCAAAGAGGATTTATTACAGTATCCCAGAACAAAAGTATCGCAGAGCACCCGTCGAAGAGGAAATACTAATTCACCAGGCCAAGTGTAACGCAGAACACCCGTCATAAAAAGGAATTACTATACTTTCCCAGACCAAGTGATTCGAGAGTATATGCACCAAAATTGCTCGTGTCCATCCGAAAACAGTGCGAGGGGATTTTGTATAGCCCAAAATCTTGGGGTAAGTTGTGAACATTTATTTTACCAATGTGAATTTGACATTTGTTTCTTGCTTAGTGGTTATATGAGGCTGGCAACCTCAACATACGAAAATAGTATATTCAAAAACCACTACAGCAAGCGCCGGTGATTGTTTCTGGGTAGTCGTGCGGGAAACCCGAAAGCAGAGGTGACCCCAGACTCCGACTGGAGCAGTGATGAGTGATGATTACATCACAGGTGCCTAAAGTGTAGCATATCATTTTGTGAGATATAGGTAGCTTGTTAATGTTAGTTCAGGCACAAATCATTATTCGGGCTATCCAGACACATTTTCCCAGTTAATATCCAGAGGAATATTGATGAATTTTAATCATCTTTCTTGGGCTATGTTGCGTACTCAAGAATTTAATTCTTCTGAGAGATTAACATTGGTTGGTGGACAGCAAGAGGATGCGCCTCTTAAGCTTTCAACTCAGTGTACTTAGCAAGGCATTTGTCTTTCTATTTTTTCTTTTAAAAAGTACGTGGCTACAAGCATCAGACGGTTTGAAGTACTAACGTTACGACGCTGCTAGTATGTGGAGAAGTGCACTCATCACCAAAAAGAAGTGACTTTAACCGCGGCGACAGGACTCATCTAGAGTTACGTTTTCGTTTGAAATATGACTGATAAATCCTCACTTACGTCTCAGTGACGAAAACTTGTATTTACAGCAAAATTTCACCAATCTTTCCATATTTATTTTAACTTAAAGACTAATTCATTATTACAATTGTTACATGTTGTTTTTAAAACTAAACAGTCATAGTCGCTTCAGTTTTTATATGTATGAAAGCAAACGTATGAGCCACAATATTTTATATATATATATATATATATATATATATATATATATATATATATATATATATATATATATATATATATATATATATATATATATATATATACACACACACACATAGACATATATTTACCTCTAAACAGAGCTATACCATTATAAGAGGAATTCGCTGAATTAACTCAGCTGGGCGCTTGAACGGGCTAAAAACCATTGCTTCCGCCCCCCCCCCCCCCTTAACCAGCGGCACTTGGGCTTTCAGCCCTTCGGCTCAATGACATGTCATTGCGAGGCTGCGGAACCTGAGGACTTATCTTCCAACCCGGTCAGGAGCTTCGCTCCTTCCCATCCACAGAGGGTTTATCACAGGAGCCGTTCAGGTTATTCAGTCAAATTTCCGGTCGTAAACATTCCTTCAAACGCTGACGCCCGGGTTTGAACCATGAACACCTGGTCGCCAGTACAACGCCGAAGCCATTACACCAGCGCGGCTCCCAAAAACCATTGCTTAAATCCACTGATATACGTTAACCACTGCTCAGCGCTATGCTGCATGGTTCTTGACTTCTGAATTATCTTGTGAACACTCCCTTCAGATAGAAGAGCCATTACACTTCTATCTTCATCTCTGCCAAGAGTAATTTTGTGCGGAGGTAAACACCTTTGACGACCCATTTAGATACTCTTGAGTTTTGGCCATTGTTGGGCCACTACTGCAAAGCAGGGGAGGCAATCCGTGACACGTATAAGTCATCAGGTAAGCACAAATATATACATCTCTAGGGAAGAGAAAAATTCAACTCTCTATGCACTCGTTGCAATAAAAAAGAAAATGGAGTTTACAGTTATGTTAGCAAAATTGGCCCAAGCCCACATTCACTGTCCTTTAAATAAAATTATAAAAGGTCCCATCTTTGTAGTTTTACTGGTACATAGCGAACTTAAAATGTATCCGCTTTCCCGTTATAAAATGAGATAGAAAAATTTACAGCTATAAGCGTTCGTCCACTAATGATTGATTCTACCTACACAAACTCGTATCTAAATACAATTAGCGCTTTTACCGCAATGCAAAGAAGTCCACTAACACCAACAGTAGCTGGTCGAATCTGCCAAATAAATATGACACGTCCACTCTACTAGATTTCCTGGAGCATTAAGTGCCAAACAACTACAGAGTTCTGATTTTATATCAAAACTCAGCCACAGGTGTTCGGCCACTTGCGATTTCGAGTGAAGCTTTCTCCTGGGTTGCAACATGACGTGGCGCAACCATTACGGAATCCCAAGAACTAGTTTACCGTGTTCCGCTATCGAAAGCCGAACTAATAGAGAGAGACCGCCATTTCTAGCGTAATCCGGTCTACCAGTTGACACACGAAAGGCGATGGCTTTCCCTGGTGTCAAAGGCCAGGAAACGTCGGCCGCTCTACTACCAGAAGCTGAGTGTCGGTTTCTAACTCGTGGTCAAAGAACTCTTAGAAATATGCCGCCTACCGCGATAGAGAGTCATGTACGCGTTAAAAAATTCCTCCTACCAACATTACAGAAAAAGGAGAGTGAACCTGCCCGATTACAGTGACGGGCCAGTTACCCCACTTGGCGGATAGTGTGATTCGCTTGCATGGCTAGGCGGGGTTGTCGCACGGAAGGTCCAGTGTTCAAATCCTGGGTAAGCCACTCATGTCTGTTGTTTTTCTGTTGTCTGGTGTTCTACTTCTTTATTTCCTGCGAGTGCCTGATAACATACCTTTATATTTGTTTCATATTAATTTACCCCACTTGACAACTACAGGAGACGGAAAAAAGAAATGAAATGGGAGGGCCAAAAATCAAACAGAATTCAGGGGGATGGCTAAGCTCCACCCTAGTGCCAAAAATGTATAACCCATTGTCATACGGAGGTAAAGTGGAGATCGACAGAATAAGGAAAGAAAAAGAAAAAATCTGTTAAACCCTTTGTGACCAGAGAACGTTTGTACTGAACTACACTTGGTTCATCCAGACAGAATTCTGTTTTAGATTTTGACTTGTTGCATAAACCACAAACGGTTTTCACTTACTTATGAAATGACCAATATATGTCCCAACATGCATTAACGCGTGTTGTATTATATATGTTATTATATAGTCAAGCATTGTCGTGCTTAGATAAGTTTTAAAGTTATTTGAGGTCCCGCCTGAGTATAGGGGATGGTAATAGTACGTGAGAAATAAAGATGTAAGAAATAGAGTTTTCACGAGTGGATAGTGTAAGGAGAAGATCTGTCTCTGGATTGAGTAGTTTCTCTAGTCCAGCCTATCTACACGACTATAATTTAGTATAAGACAATCTTGCACCTCCCTATATTGAGAAATATAAGTTACACTAAACACTTACCCACCGCTTTGTGACAACAAGACACACAAACGTGAAAAAACTATGGTTAATTTGGGTATGGGTCTGACCAACACACAAAGTTTAGTTCTTTTGTTGTTTATTATCATTAAACTTTACAACATCGAATATCTAAAAGGGAAAGATCAAATACAATCATAATTACATGCATAGAAAGATAACAGAATACCTGTGCCCTCCCCGCATTGAGAAGATAAGAACCCAACCAGTTAATAACCCCAAAGGTTAAACAGTTTAGCACTAGGTTACAGTATAGACAGTAAAGAAAAGAACCAAGTTCCCACTAAACGTTATCTAATAAAATTAAACAATAGTCAAACAGAGTGCAGATGATACAATGTTTCCTGTACTAAAGAAAATATTTCCCTCTCTCTCTGTCATACGTGGCCACACAATCTCGCTTCTTACCCTCTTCTTGGTGAACCAATCTGTTGGACGTAAAAAAATCCGTGAATATGTATATAAGGTACAGAGTATTTATCGTCCGAATTGGGCCCCAGTCCCTCCTTTCAATAATTTAATTTTATAAGGGGAACGCCTAATTTGGTGGTTGATTTCCTGGATAAACAATGTCACCTTGGATAGTTAATGCCTAGGCTCTCTGAGATCTGGTGTTCACATTAAACAGTAGGAAAACATCTGATTGCTAAAACTGTTAATTATTGTTAATTGATGATGACGGTAAATCCTATCGGCTGGCTCTGGTGAGTGCCGATTCTGAAATAGCGTAACTCTTCTGGATAAAAAAATTTACTTGGATACGACTATCAAACGTCGGGAGAATTGTTATATCTTTTACACCTCAGTGGGCTGATAAAATTGCAAAATTATATGTTTGGGTATTTGTAAGTTGTTACCAACAGATTACTGGTGGCAATATATATATATATATATATATATATATATATATATATATATATATATATATGTATATATATATATGTATGTATATATATATATATATATATATGTATATATATATATATATATATATATATATATATATAGGAAGATATTTATCTGTTTGTATACTTGTTAGGTTTGGAAATATTTGGTAATAATAGTTTGGGTCTAAGATTAGAACTCTAGTCAAAGTGCGAATACTCATTTTTTGCTTCGAGTGAAAGTAAATATGTATACGCCCTACTTGAATATGGTTGAAAGGTTAACATTAGCGCATGCCCAATGAGACGATTATTCGTCATGGGCTCTTCCGTGATGATGGACGAATCTGGAAGGCTGTCGGACAAAAGGGAGTCCGAAGTTTTTCGTCATTGTGATTGATTCTGGGGAAAAGAGGAGTTTCTCTTAGTAGACTATGATGGTCGATACTTCTCCCAGAATATATATTCTTTACGCCGAGGGAAGGGCGTGTGCTAGTTGCTAGTATTTTCTGAACTTAAGGTAAAGAAGGAACATTTTCTAAAACTTTACCTAGGCCTAACGACATCATAGATGTTATATCATCTTTATATATTTGATGGATCGTATGTAGACGATTCCTGTACTAGCAGCACTGTGAGTGGACATATGTAACATTTCTTATGGGTATGGAAAACCCAAGATATTAGTTGAGCAAATGAACGGAGCTTTCATTTGTAGTGAGGATATCTTTTTTGGATGAACGCCGCTCACTGGGACCAGCGCCATTTTGAACCCCACTGTTGGTCTGTTTGAATTGTCAGTCAGAGAACAGATATATCTTATAACCTGATGGCGATACCAAGACTTACATTGTATTGAAGTCCACTCTCTGTTATTTGAGATTGTCACCCTTAAATAAAAGACCATGTTGAAGTTAAAGCCTAAAAGACTTAGCATGAAAGACGTAGTCAGCAGAGGGTCTGTAAGGGAGCATTGTGATGACCATTATTATTGTTAACTCAAACTGATACGATTAGTCAGTGGAGATATGAGACGATAGACAATCAGAACTATATATTTGCTACTATCGTTCAATTATATTTACATGCTATGAGATTGTCAAATTGATGTTGCCACCCATTTGGTCAAGTATCTAATGATTTATTGTGTCAACCTGTTCCAATGACTGTCAACCGTGCTGTCAGAGTGTGTGTCATTAAACTGTCTAAAACGTCTACAGTAGTTCCAGCTATCATTGACTTCCAGCCGTGAGGGTATGAGTACATTGTTACCAACTTGTCAACTCCACAGAACCATTCATTCCATTCGCGTTACTGACATTCATACTCACACTTAACGTCAACATCCCTTGCCAGGGCCTCAACACGTTCCGGACAAGGCGACCTGTTAACCTACACTGTGTTTAGGTTTGAGTTGACCACTTACTCTCATCAAGCAGACGAGTACATACAAACATTCATGCCATCACTAATACATAAAGAATGACATTTATCAACGGTGTGAAATATACACTCATCTATGTGATGGCCAGAGAGAGAAACATCTTTATCATAAGTCCAGTTAAAATGTACTATTAAAATGTTCGTTAGTCTCTGTGGCCGGTCCTGTTCACAACTGAACTTGGAGACGCGTAAGCCAAACAAGACAACTTTAATCCAATCAGTAAATTGAGAAACGGCCAACATAAAGCCAAATAAAAAAAACCGCTGGTCGCCGTTGATCAAGTCATGCCTAAGGATGGAAAAACATTATGAAAAAATTACTGCTAATAAAATATCTACATATAAGCATACGGTATCTCTAGCCTATTCTTATCCGGTCAGTTATCATTTAATTATCCATACGCGCATTTTAACAAATATCGCCTGTCGCTAAGTAACTGTTAGAGGGTCGGCGTCGGTTTGTTCAGTCGCATGATATTTAAATAACAGTCACTTACATAGTTACACAAATGAATTAAACGAGTAATCTTTTCTGTCACTTATCAGTCTCGCCTAGTGTATTAATTATTAGTCAGCTAAACCGTATCTTCTTATGTGATAGAGTGGGTGGTAAAATTATCATTAAAACTGAAGTATCTGGAATAAAAATAGCTACGCGTTATTTATATTCCTAGTTTTAACGCTAGGAAATCACCGTGAATTATAATGGTAAAACTTAACACATTTAATACGCTTAAGCACAAATTTATATATTACCAGAAATACAGAAATGAAATCCCCACGAAACTATTGACACATCTATTCACAATGGTTCTTGATAACGTGTTTAGACTCTCCGAAAAATTCTGAGCGACAACTGATAAAAGATTTGGGAAAGACGCAGTTTATATACCATCATGTTATGATGATCTCTAGAAGATGTGAATTTTCACACTCTATTTCCTAGCAGAGAAATCTGAAACTACGTTTCCCAGATAAAGGGTTTACACGGTCTCTCGGTCCGCGTTGCTAACCGACAGCAGAGGCTTACCGTGTAACGGGCTTCCGTCCGAGATTTTCCCTGTTTCTCGAGATCAAAGCGTTTATCTCCCCCTTAATGTACAAACATCACAGGATTAGCTCCCCTTATAGAGAATCTTCAAAGGCCGTTACCCTTCCACGTGTTTTCCACGTGCGATCTGTCAGTTATCGTAATATTGACAGATCAGCTTGCGTGAGAAACTTGCGTAAACGATCGTGGTTCGCCCCCTGCTATGAATGACAGGTTGTGAAAGTTGGTAAACAAACTCGTTTGTTATGGTCAAGTAAAAAGAGGCGTGGATTAAAAGATGAGTCAGACAGGCAGAGAAATGAGTGACTTAGCGAATCTTAGGACGCTAACGGGAAAGCAAAGGCTGTCGGATGCTGTAGGCTAGATTTCCATTATACGTCACAAGCATGATGGGTCTTTACGGAGCGCTGGGAGTTAAGGTTAACCAGACATTTATGACTGGCACTCACAGGGGAAGAGAAGAGTGGGGTGATAAAAACATGAAGAAAAACAGTGGAATAAGACGCCATGATAATGTTACCCTCATGGGCAGAGCTGACGATAAAGGCCCAAGATAAAAAGTGGTGGCAGTAACAGTTGCAGGTCTTCTTCTTCTTCTACTAATACTTCTTGTCTTCTTTCTTTCTTTCCCTCTTTCATTCTCCTTCTACTAATACATTTCGTCTTTTTCTTTCTTTCTTTCTTTCTTTCTTTCTTTCTTTCTTTCTTTCTTTCTTTCTTTCTTTCTTTTTCTTTCTTTCTTTCTTTCTTTCTTTCTTTCTTTCTTTCTTTCTTTCTTTCTTTCTTTCTTTCTTTCTTTCTTTCTTTCTTTCTTTCTTTCTTTCTTTCTTTCTTTCTTTCTTTCTTTCTTTCTTTCTTTCTTTCTTTCTTTCTTTCTTTCTTTCTTTTTTCCTTCTTTCCTTCTTTCCTTCTTTTTTCTTTCTTTCTTTCTTTCTTTCTTTCTTTCTTTCTTTCTTTTTCTTTCTTTCTTTCTTTCTTTCTTTCTTTCTTTCTTTCTTTCTTTCTTTCTTTCTTTCTTTCTTTCTTTCCTTCTTTCTTTCTTTCTTTCTTTCTTTCTTTCTTTCTTTCTTTCTTTCTTTCTTTCTTTCTTTCTTTCTTTCTTTCTTTCTTTCTTTCCTTTTCTTTCTTTCTTTCTTTCTTTCTTTCTTTCTTTCTTTCTTTCCATCCTTCTTCCTTTCTTTCTTTTTTCTTTCTTTCTTTCTTTCTTTCTTTTTTTTTCTTTCTTTCTTTCTTTCTTTCTTTCTTTCTTTCTTCTTCTTCTTTTTTGTCTTCTTCTTCTTCTTCATCATCTTCTTCTTCAATTACTATGTCTGGTGGCGTACTCCAGAACTTTTTATAGATTCAGTTACTGACTTCTTTCCATGCCATGATGTTAACCTGTCCTGTATCTTCTCTCTTTATCGTCCTGTTTCAAAATTCCTCTAATCGTTCCTGTTGTCGCAGTATACTCCAGCTTTCGTCTTCCCATAACGTGTCCAAAATAAAGGGCTTGCTTCCTTCTAAACTGAGGAATAAGGTTCCTTTGCGCGTTGGCATCTTTCAAGACATCCTCATTACTCATTTAGATGTCCATGGTTTTTTTAAACTGTCTTTTGTAAAACCACATCTCTGTGGCCTCTGGTGCTTTTCTTACTTGTTTACTATTTGTTCAAGACTCACATCCGTATGCCAGAACTGGTTCTATATGAAGCTGAAGAACTCTCTTTATTACTTCCATTGACAAAGAATTGTTACATAATATACTTTACATTTTAAAGAATGCTGTTTTTGCCTGGGCTATTATGCTGTTCAATTCTGGGATGCATCTTCCATGTGATGTTATTAACATGCCTAGGTATTTGAATCTATTTGCTTGTTTTTAGACTGTTCTATTTACTTTGATAGTGCATTCTGGAGAAGTCATTTTCTTTCAGATGACCTTTGATTCCATCTTTTTACTATTAAAACTACAACATTTATTTGAAGTAAATCCCATTGTAATATGATAAGTTATTTCAGTGATAAATGTCATGTATTATTTCTAGATAGTAATTTAGTTCTCAGAGGTAAATCCCTTGTATTATTTCTAGATCATAAGTTGCTTTAGAGCTACATATCAATTATTGTGTCCGGATATTAAGTACTCTTCAGAGGTAAATCTCAAATATTATTTGAAACAGTAAATTAATCTCGGAGGTAAATCTCATGCATTCTAGATTGTAAATTAGGACTCAGCGGTACATTTCATGCATTAATTTCTAGATAATAAACAAAGTCTCACAGGTAAATCGCATTTGTTAATTTATACAATAAATTAATCTTAAGTACATCGCATGCATTACTTCTGGTTATTAAATAAGACTAAGCGGAAATCTCATGTATTATTTTACTTAGTAAATTAATGTTGGAGGTAAATTTCATGCATTATTTCTAGATAGTAAATTAACCTTGGAGGTAAATTTCGTGCACTGATGAATCGTTTCTACAAGTAAATTAAGTCAATCTCACGTATTATTTCTAGATAGTAAATTAAGTCTCAGACGCAAATCTCATTATTGTTTCTACTGTCGACTCAAAGGCAAAAAAGGAAGTGATTCGATATCTAAGCGTTGTAAAAAAAATGTATTTTGAATATCAATTGATAGGTGTCACAGATTTTGCAAATGTAAGTCATAGCTTATTGTCACTGGATTCCTAACTGCGATTCTTAGTCTCATGCAGCTGAATTACCAACAGCAGGTCGTAACCTCCTGTCACAGAATTACCAACAGTAGGTTATACTTTTCCGTCACAGAATAGCCAGCAATAGATCGTATAGTAATGTCACAGAATTACCAATAGTAAATCCTTGCCCCTCTTTCCCCTCCTCCCCCGCCAAGACATCGCTACCACAACAGCTCAGTCCTATCCTAAGGCCAGAATAAACACTAAAACATTCCCTAAAGAAGACAATGATATATGTTGTAAAGTATACGAGGATAATATCAAGTGTCACAACCTTATTTTAGTCGCCACATACATGCCTAATAGATCAGTAGTCATATTCTTTATTTGTCTCAATAGAAACCTCCGGAAACTGAACGGCACAAAAATGGTACACCTGTTAATGTTTTACCTTGATTCTATCTTTACGTTTTTGGGGCGCGCCTTCTTATTGCTGGACAAGCAAAGGTCGCAGTGGATTTTACCAGTTGCACCAATTTTTATTTATTTATTTAATTTCTCATGTATCCTTCTGAGCTCTCACTTCCTTTTCGTTCCCTGGCGAAGGCCTTGTGGCTGCAACGTTGGCTATTTCCCTTATCTTACGTCCCAGTTGGACGAATCACCTATTTTCGATATTTTAAAAATATACATCTACACCTAATAACGAAACTGCCTAAGTTTGGAGAAAGTAAACATCAAACAAAGGAGGGAATAATAATATTTCCCCCAAAAAAAAAAAGCAAAAAAAAAAAAAAAAGAGACTGCAGATTACGTTGAAATGAAATGTAGCGCTACGTATGTTTCAGACGCCCTTATAAAAGAATTCAGACACCCAGTAAAAGGGGTAAAGATTCGAGTTAGGTTTATGAATCCTAACTAAAATATATATTTTATGAATCCTAAACCTAATCCTAAACATACCTCCAATCTAACTATAAGGACGTGGGCGGCTTATACGGATGGCATTGGAGAACACGCTCCCCTATTGTCTATTTTAATCAAATATGATATATTCAGACTTGGAACTCATGACTAGGGACCAAAATACTAGTTATTCCGAAAGTGAACAAACAGATATGCGTTTAATTAGGCAGCAAAAGCAAACAAGTAGAACATGTCCAGCAAGAATGATGGATTCATTAGAGATAAAGCATGATAGATGTTGCCAACATCCATTGCCGACATGGTTGAAACCGTTGTCACAGGCAAAGATAGAGGTCCAGTTTCACGACAATGATAGATGTCCAGTTTCACGACAATGATAGATGTGTCTACATTAGAGCAAACAAGACAGGAAGATAAGAAACTATAAACTGTTGAGTTTAGGATCATTTTTGTAACTTTGAAAAAAGGAACAGTTTAACCGCATCATGTTAAGATCTGGCCTAAAGTAAACACAATTAGAAAAAGAACCATATATAGTGTACAAAATAGCCAAATATAAGATATTGCAAGCCTTATTTAAGAACATACCATGCTGCTAATGAAGTGTGCTACAGCTTGATTTCCACAAAGCTGCATTTGAATGCTGTAATAATCAACGTCATTGCCCAGAAAGACCAGAAAATAACTAATCTTAATTACGTGAAGGCTTAAAAACGTTTTAATAAGGTAAGGCTAACAAATTTGCATCAAGAGGAAACTGAAAGAAGAAAAACTCTTTTGAGGGCTAATCAGCTATTGTTATATTTTTAGAATATCCATGTAACGTAATTACAGCTTAGAGTAGGTGGATACTTCTCAGGCGGATTCGTAAAGATCGAGCAGAGGGTTAAACAATAGATGTCATTGTGATCCATGTGCCGTTCCACTAGAATGTCATGTGTCAGTTGTTTCGTAAATTTTCCGGAGCGTACAGTTAAACACAGCTGCGTCCATTTTACTCAGTTCTTTCCGAGAAAACTGGATGAATTGTTTTAGTCCCTAAGGGTTCCCCCCAACAATTATGAGCTTTTACGCGAATGTGCATTTATTTGTATGCTAATCACATACGACAGTTCTAATGATATTGATTGGTCCAATCATACAACGCATTCAATGGCTATTGGTTCAGCATAACGAGCAGACAATGGCGATTAGTTAAACGGAAAGGCTGACACACCATTTTTTTTAAATTCTGTGTTTCCACGCACCACGCGCCTTTCAACCATCAATCTTATTATACACAGGGACGGTTTAACAGTTGACGAACTAGGCGATAGCCTAGGGCGATAAGATTTGGTGGCAAAATCAAGTGAACTAATATATTATAAATTATATATATATATATATATATATATATATATATATATATAAAATATATATATATATATATATATATATATATATATATATATATATATATATACATACATATATATATATATATATATATATATATATAATATATATATATATATATATATATATATATATATATATATATATATATATATATATATATATATATATATATATATATATATATATATATATTTAATATGGGTAAAAAGACATAATTCTAAGGAAAAAGAAATGTCATTTTCTGTGCCCTACTACACCATTGTAAATAAACATGTAAACATATATTTGTACTAGCATTTTTATATGCATGTCCATTCGGCCATCAATCTTAAACACATCAGTGGTTAGTAGTAAGTCATGTACTTTACGGTTAGCATTCAGGTGGATGCGCGGACTGTTATATAGGAAAATACTCCGATCGATTCAGGTGGATGCGCGGACTTTTTATATAGCAATATATTAGTTCGATAATGGCGGGTTAGTAGGTATTTTAATTGATGTGTGGTGTAGCTGGTCGGTGGGGTACTGACTTTGGCTGGCGGGGGTGCCAACTCATGTGTGTGTGTGTTGTTGCATTGTGTTGTTTGTTTATACAACATATTTTACAACAGGTAGACAATATTTATACATATATACATACAATATTTATACAACATAGATAACAAAGGTCAAGGTTTTTTAATAAATATATTTAATATCACAGTGTTTTGTTACAGCTGCTGTCCAGAAAAAATATATATAAACGACTCAGGGTAGGATAACCAGAAAGGACTAGATATTGAGGGGAGATGTCGTCACGTTATCGTCGTGTACCTGTCTTTTTATGTAAAAATAGGACAGAGAATTGTGGTGTTGGGGGTGTAGCGGGTGTGTGTGTGTGGGTGGTATTGCTTTTGGTTTGTCTGGTGTTGTGTACAAGTATTTTAATTGTTGCGTGTTGAGGACATCCAAAAAGGTATGTTTGTCTAGTGTGTTGTGTTGTTTACTGAGACCTTTAGTAGTGGTCTTGTCATAATCTCCAATTTTTCCCCCCTGCGCTTGTTGCGTGTTGAGGACATCCAAAATTTGTTGGGGTGTAGCTGGTCTTGTGTGTAGGAATTTTAATTGTTGTGTGTTGTTGTATTGTGCTGGTATTGTGTTGTTGTTTCTTCATACAATATATACAGTATATACAGTATATACAATATATACAGTATATATAGTATATACAGTATATATATATATATATATATATATATATATATATATTATATATACTATATATATTATATATATATATATACTTACTTACTTACTTACTTACTTACTTACTTAGTCGTTCCCCTTCTACCGTGAGGTGTAGAGGTTTGGAAGAGAGAGCGCCAGACCATTCTATCAGCTGTCTTCTTCCTGGCCTGGTTCCATTCTAGTCCTCGGTCCTTCAAAGATTGTCTAATGTTGTCCTCCCAGCGGACTCTGGGTCGTCCTGGAGGTCTGGATCCCTGGCTCTTTGTTTCCCATGCTTGTCGTGGTAGCCGATCTTCTCCCATTCTGCAGACATGGCCAAACCATCTTAGTTGGGACTGTTCTATTTGGGTCTGCAGCGGATGGGATTTTAGGCCTTGACGTATCGTCTGGTTGCGGACCATGTCTCTTCTTGTTACTTCAACCACTTTCCTCAGATACCCCATTTCTGAGGTTTGGATCTGGCTTATGTGGGTTGTAGTCATTGCCCACGACTCGCATCCATATGTCAAGACTGGGACATAGGTGGAGCGGTATACAGCCATTACACATATATATATATATATATATATATATATATATATATATATATATATATATCATCATCTCAGCCCGTAACCCGTCATGGGTCGTAGGGGTGCCATGGTGGAAGCATCAGCAGACAGGGTCCTCCACTGCTCTCTATCCTCAGCAATGCGTACAAGTGTGGAAAAACCGTGTCCTGCCCATTCTTTGATGTTATCAGCCCAGGATTTTCTCTGCCTTCCTCTTCTCCGTTTACCTTCGACTGTTCCCTGAAGGATCGTTTTCGAAAGGGAGTCATGACGAGTTACATGCCCAAACCAGGCAAACTTTCGACGTTTCACTATTGACAAAAGTGGTTCTTGGTGGCCTGCATAGGTGTTTATCTTCTCTCTAACATAGACATTTGTTTTGTGCTCTTTATAGCAAATGCGCAAAATTCTTCTATAACATTTATGCTCGAAAGCCTGAATCCTTCGCTCCGTATCTGCAGTGAGTGTCCAACCCTCACACCCATACAAGAGAATAGATAATACAAGTGATTTATATAATTTGATCTTCACAGGAAAACTGATGTTACTTTTCCAGATCACATTCAACCTTGTCATGGCAGATGAGGCCATCTCAAGTCTTGTCTTGATTTCTTTAATTGATCTTCCATCACTACATATAGTGGACCCGAGATATTTAAAGGTGTTAACTTCTTCTAACGTTTGCCCATTTAACGTAATGTTGGTCGGAACATGTTTCTTATGGCTATTCACCAATATCTTGCTTTTTTCTATATTAATTTCCATCCCATACGTTCTTAAACACATATATATATATAACGACAGGTAGACATTTTCATACAATATTTTACAACATAGATAACAAAGGCCAAGGTTTTTATAAATAGAATTATATATTTAATGATCTCTTTTAAAAGAATACGAAATGTCAATCTAAAGCTCTAGTGTCAGGCGCTTCTTTGCCGTTTCTGTGGTGGTTGTAGATTAAAGGCAGCTGCCGTGTGATTGTCTATGGTTGGAGTTGATGTAGGGGGACAAGGGTTGGTGTTAGGACACCAACTCAGTTGAGTGTCTGGGCGTTGGTCTCCCAAGTGTCTATTTATATGAAGGAAAACTAGTTTAATCTGGTTTTTGAAACGTGTCCAGACTTGTTGCGCTCTAACAGAGGGCTGATTAGTCGAAAAACTAATCGATCGTTGGCATGTTGTCTAGACGAAAATGACAGCAGGCCGCGTTGCATAGTACCAGGGTTAGTAGGTTACTAAGGCTGTTTTAGTGTGTAGGTATCGATGAGAATATAGGGTGGTGAGAGGTGAAGTGGTTACGTTATCGTTGTGGACATGTCTTTTGATGTAAAAATATGACAAGGAATTTCCGTTTGTTGGGTGAATGTAATTACATATTGATACGGGCTCTGGACCACGGGGTAGTTTTTTTTATTATTTATATTATATCATGAGCAATAAGTCTGCTCACCCCAATATCCATCTAGTGGTATGTAAGTGTATATACTAAATAAATAATAAGGAAATTGTATTTGAACGACTTGTCAATTTTATCATTGTTAAGTAAAATCTGTTTCCTTGTTTTAATATCACAGTTAGTTACACAGCGGGGGTGGCAATTTATGACTGTCTCCTCTCTACTAATTTTTCGAGATCAGATCATTCACAGCCGTAACTAATTTGTGATACCAGTAGTTCTCTCAGACACTGGGACTTCACCATTTTCTGCAGAAATACTATTTCTGTATTGTCAGTACTATACTGATCCAAGAGCCAATAAAAACCTCACTCTACAAGGCGTTATACAAGGTATACCGCAGCTTTGGTCTTCGTTGTGAGTTTGGAGTTTCCTCAAACACGCGGTGTGAGGCGGGCAAAGGTAGCTGCAGCTTTGCCAAGGCGGCTGTCGATTTCTGTATCCAGTGAGAGTTTGTCATTGATGGTAGACCCTAGGTATGTGAAGTGGTGCACCACTGCCAATTCATAGTTATCTATAGTGATAACTGGTGCAGCACACACATCCTGACTCAGCTCATTCGTTTTCTTTAGACTTATTGTGAGGCCAAAGTCCTTGTATGCTTTAGTGAAGCGATTCATCAAGCTCTGAAGCTCCTGTTCGCTTTGAGTGACGACTGCAGCATCATCAGCGAACAACAAGTCTCTTATGGTGACCCTTCTGATTTTTGTTTTTGCCTTCAGCCTTGAAATATTAAACAGACGGCCATCTGACCTAGTGTGAAGGCATATTCCTTCAGTTGCATCTCTGAATGCATATTTCAAGAGTAAGGCAAAGAAGATCCCGAAGAGGGTCGGGGCCAGAACACAGCCTTGTTTAATGCCACTTCGTATGTCAAAGGGCTTTGACGTGCTTCCAGCATTTTGGACTGTCTCCTTCATGTCGTCATGGAATGACTTTATCATTTCCAGCATTTTAGAAGGGCAGCCTATTTTCAGGAGGATTTTGAAGAGTCCATCCCTACTAACCAGATCAAATGCTTTTGTGAGGTCTATAAATTCGATATATAATGGCCTTTTCTGCTCTCTTGATTTTTCCTGAAGCTGGCGGAAAGAGAAGATCGTGTCAGTTGTTGATCTGCCAGCTCGAAATCCACACTGTGCCTCTGGATATATGCGATCAGCTAACTTGTGTGGTCGCATTAAGATGACTTTGGCAAAAACCTTACCAACAATACTAAGAAGAGAGATGCCTCTGTAGTTATTGCAATCACTTCTGTCTCCTTTATATATACTGAAGCACATTAGAAACGCACCACTATTATATATACTGATGCCGAGAAGCTGGAAAAAAAAGTGTGGGAATGGATTTTCCCCGTGTTTGTCATGAAGTAGAGAGCGAATGGCTGCTGGAATGGAAAGTGCATGATTCAACCCACGGGTTTGTGTAAAGACTACATGAAAACAATGAAAGTTACACGTGCAACACGATTCCCAACAGCTATGACCCTGAAAATGTGTACGCGTTGTGGCAGTATACTCGGTATAAAAAGGCCGTTGAGACAAAACACCCAGTACATGTGCTTGAAATGCCACGACTACGAGCCATTGGTATGTCGGAGACCGGAATGAGCTCGCGGGCCATTGCCAGAAGGATGAATTGCCACCACAGCACTATTGTACGTCTCAATGAACATTACGGAACCACTGGCAGTGCCCGGGATAGACTTCGGAGTGGCCAACCACGAGTTACTACCCCTGCGCAAGATCGTCATATTGTGCTGAGTCACCTAAGGAATCGTTCTCTCCCGGCAAGTCAAACAGCAAGAGCAATAGTGGGTAGACGTGGGCAAGTCTCTCGAATGACAGTCATACGACGACTCAGAGATACAGGCCTTACTGCAAGACGACCTTATGTTGGGCCAAACATGACTCACAGACATCGTCAGCAGCGCCTGCAATGGGCAGAGCAACATGTCAGATGGACTAGACTGCAGTGGAATGCTGTCCTATTCACAGACGAGAGCAGATTCAACATATCCTTTGCTGATGGACGTATGCAGATTTGGCGACGGTGTGGAGAGCGATTTGCAGATTGCTGTGTTCGTCAGCACAACCAATTTGGAGGTGGCAGTATTCACATTTGGGGAGGATTCAGTTTTCACCATCGCTTGCTTCTCCACGTATTCCGTGGAAATGTTAATGCTGTGACATATCGAGAGGAGGTTCTGGGTGCATTGGTTGCTCATGCGTTCACAAATTATCCAGACTTGCAGCTTCTCCAGCAGGATAACGCACGTGCGCACACCGCATGCATTACGCAGCAATATCTACAGCAGCAGAACATTGTGACGATTGATTGGCCTGCCCGATCACCAGACATGTCTCCTGTAGAACATCTGTGGGACGAGCTTGGACGCAGAGTCTACAGGCAAGGTTCTCCAGCTAATCTACAACAGCTCGAAGCTGCTCTTACACGTGAATGGGACTTGATTCCCAGGAATTTCCTTCAGAGACTTGTGCGTTCCATGCGGAGCCGCTGCCAAGCTTGTTTGCAAGCACACGGTGGACATACCAGATACTGAGGATAGTGTGAATGAATTTTTTTATTGGTTGAATTTTTGGTTTTCTTCCTTGCCTGCGCAGAATGCAATGAATTTCATAACAATCAAATGTACAATTTAATGACCAGCATGGATTCATAGGAAAATAAATAAAGATTCCAAATATGTAAACTTGTAAACACTTATATTTACATTTCACACTCTGCTCCTGGATTATACAGAGGTTGTACGTGAGGTGCGAATGTGGCTGAGACAGCTACCAAAGACTTCAATGCTGCAGGTTTTGAGGCACTGATAAAGCGATGGGAAAATTGTGTCAATGTTGGTGGAGATAATGTTGAGAAATAAGGGGAAATGTAAGTGCAATAATAAATGGTTTTCAAGTTCGTATCTCATTAAGTTTTTTTTTTTAAATAGCCATTTGTGAACTTGTGGCCGTGGGGTGTGATGTGGTTTGTTCTATTTGATTATTTTCTCATTCCAAGTTAGATATTTGACTGGCTTGAAGTCCGCCAGAGATGAAAGTTTCTTGGTTTATGTTGTGGGGTGCCAGTCCGTTCGTTCCTCTATCCTCTATCGTTGTTAAGTTTTGGAGAGTGATAGTGGTGTACCTTTTGCAAATACTAAGTTCCTACATTATCCAACATGAAAGGAATTATTCAACAGCCGGATCAGGTTAACTTGCATTTTATTTAGAACAGAAAATTACATGTAATGTTTCAACAGAAATGGTTACAAAATCTGATCAGTCATTTGATTCAAGCTATCCCACAATGTTCATTGTGGCCTTTATATTTTCCATCACCTTTTCAAATCCATAGAGGCGATTAATATTCAATCTTATCGTCAATATCCTTGGTTTAATCATTTATAATTTTGCCAGGGTTGCATATCTCTTTTGTATAGGTTACCACCTGTAGTTTTCCTTTTTATTATCTTTGCAGTTTTGGGATTTCTTTCAGGAATCCTTCAGTTCTTCGTTAATTGCATTATTGCGACCTTTTATAAAAATATCAGACGAGCTGGGCTGAAAATTAAAAAGGCGATACAAGACTTTGGTCTACTTACATGAAGAAACCAGCAAGATAACATTTGCTTGAACCAGTGTTCAAGACTCACTCACAAATCACGTCTGTATGCCGTGCTTGACTTCTACTAACACTGCCGCTCGAATCTTGCCGGCAGCTGACCTCACAGTGTGTTGGTTAGCTGGCTGCTTTCTATTGGTTAATACATTTTTATGTTTCCTTTTTATTGGCCAATCTATCATTTTATTACACAGGTGTAATGTTATTGTGTTGTATATAAGCGTTACTACGTCATCTTCACAAGCACACATAAGTTTCACAATGCACACACTAAAGCGTGATCAGTTTGCTGCCATCTTTATTTACCGAATGCTCGTACATGTGTAGTTTCGTATTTTAATGTATTATATTACAATTTGTAGTTTCGCATTTTAATGTATTATATTACATCCCCCCTTTTTTGAAAGAAAAAAAAAATTGATTAGTGTGTGCATTGTGATCAGACGTTTTTCAAATTCGTCCAATATGGCTACGGGGTCGGTCACTGACTCAACGGGCATGGCGGTAGCAAAACTCTTGTAAATTTTCAAACCTTCATCGTCCAGTGCTTCTAGAATATATGGAGTTAAGGTTTGACCTTCCAGACCAGTGGTCTTGGAATAGAGATCTATGCGTTGGCGCAATAATAGGAAAGCTTCACTCTTATCATCTCGACCGGCAAATCGCATTTGGGGTGCGCTGCGGTAGTGTTTAGCCGCCATGGTTGACCTCAACGACGAAAATTAGCCGAACAAACTGTACTAACGTGTTATCGTGTAGCTGTTTTGCGTCGGTCCGGTATCGGCCGCTGCCACCATGTAATGTTATTGTGTATGTATATAAGCGTTACTACGTCATCTTCACAAGCACACATAAGTTTCACAATGCACACACTAAAGCGTGATCAGTTTGCTGCCATCTTTATTTACAGAATGCTCGTACATGTGTAGTTTCGTATTTTAATGTATTATATTACAATGTGTAGTTTCGCATTTTAATGTATTATATTACAACAGGGAGCAGGGCTGTTTGTGTACGTCACTGAAATCACGATAGTAACTCCCGCCAAAGTTTAGGCGTGGGTTATGTCAAAGTTGAACTAGTTACGGGACCCAAAGATGCAGCAATAGAGAATGCAGTCAGCGACCCATAGCTTGACTGCTTGCATCAGGGTCAGCGAACCAGAGCTGACCAAGACCCTACTCCACCTCCACGTGGTGGTCCTAGAAACACGCTGCATCACTGCAGTCTGGCTGAGCGAGTAGGGATCGCAGAGGGAAGGCAAACCCGGTCCCAAAAAATGCCGTGCTGAAGTCGGATGTGTCAACCGAAAGGCGCAGATATCACAGCTCCGGCGTAAACAAACACAACACAACCAACGTCCTTTTCAGGACGAACGAAGAAGAAGAAGAACTAGTTACCACATCACCTCTCTATACCCTGCTCTCAGTTGTGACGTGTATTTTCTTTTCTTTTCTTTTATGTGTAGAAAATAATCTTACTTGTTTATTTATCATACTAGTGAATTATGGTTATATTATTTTATTATCAATAGACACTAGCACGAATAAATGCTCAGGTGGTCGGTCATACGGCCACAACCTATTTACTGACTTGACCTCGTATATATACGAGGAGCGTTCAGAAAGTAATGCACCACATCGTTTTTCTCAGCTAATAATGAAGATAGAAGCATGACATTTTGCACACTTCAAATATGCCATGTACCAATTGTGTGCACCAAATTGCACCGCAATCGGCCAAATAATACGGCTGCCCTAAACCGTTGAACTGGAGCGTGTTAGCAACTTGCGTTATAAGCAACGAATTGTGATAGAATTTCACGTTGCAGAGAAGGAAACTGTTGTGAACATTCACAAGTGTCTATGTGATGTGTATGGAAGTTTTGCAGTCGACAGGAGTACAGTCAGTCGCTAGGTTCAGAGAATCAATGAATCAGGAAGTGGAGATACGGAGCTGCTTGATCGGCCGCGCTGTGGACGTCCTGCCAGAGCCGCCAACGCAGAAATGTTGAAATGCGCTGAGGGCATTTGTTAAGTAGTAATTGTAGTCAAGGGGAGTTTATCAGTAAAATACTTGTAAGTACAATCCGGACTTTTGTTAGCTCCCTTGTTTAGCTGTTTATGTGTTTAAAATAACTTCGCGTATCTTCGCGAATGTTCTGGATGCAGAATGGTCCAGAACGTGGGTGAACGAAATTCATCTCAGGCGCTAAATCCGCGCTGAGATGAATTTTGCGCTGAGCTGTTTTTTAGGCGGGGAGATTTTTTGTGACATTCGAATGCTGAGATAGCTTAGAGAAGGGACTGACGATTATGGTCAGCGTGTCCCGATATAGAGAATTGTTTTGGTAAAAAGGATTTAGATATTTCCTAAGATTTCATAAAGCCGTGGATATAAAGGCTTAAATATATTCTGCGATGTCCTCGTGACTGTGGAGTATTAAAACAGTGTAGAACGATTAGGAGTTTCAACCTTTTCCTGACTCCTGCATGTACGTTGGTGTGTGTGTGACTATTGTTGACTTTCGTTAGAACTACATGCATTCGCGTTCACTGATGTCAATACACCCATACACCTGGTCGGCCACCTGTAAGCGCGACGAATGCTGATGTGCCTTCATCAGCGCACCTACTATAATAGAACATTTACCTCCTTCTTGAACATTGCCATTATTAGCTGTAAGTACCTGGCGTTGCCCGGAAGTCTCTCACCCTTCAACAGTACCAAGATTTATCAGAGAGACTCACCGTGTATCAGTGATCGCCAGTAGCATGGGGCTTTGGATTAATGATGTACATTTCTACAGGGAGTTACAATGCAGTATTTCCAGTTCGTGTTTCCTGATGATGTGCTTACTACAAAAGGAATTTTCTATACAAGTGATTTAAGTCAAAACCTGCAGTGTTCCGGTCCTTCCTTTGTTACGCCAACCTCTTATTGTCAGCACTCGATGTCTGGATTTACCTTGGAGTTCCGGTGTCGATCGCCAGTGGATTGTTACAGACTGTGTTAACTGTGTACATTTGTGCAGTTGTTACGGAGGCCAGGATTTTTTCCAGTTAAAGATAAGTGGCTATTTGTTTGTGTTGTAAACTGTGCCACTGTGTGGTTGATTAGGCCTTCCTCAGACTACTCTATTAGATCGTCATTTTCTGTGTTATATGTTTATATGTTAATATTTCAGCGGGCAGGTTGGGTGGAGACTTTCGTAGGATATATCCCACTTCACCAAGGGCCTACGAAAGCGTTCTGTAGGGACACTATTGCGAATTTCCCGCAGTGGAAATTTCCAGCGATTTTTTTTTTTTGCTGACGTATTTCTGTCCACTGTGTTTCGTCTTTCGTGATATTATTGTTTAGCTGTGACGAGATGTCTTAGTGTTGTTTTCGTTATATTTTTCTCTGTTCTTTAGTTCTTGATTAATTTGTTTGTGAGTGTTTTTCTCCCCTTTCTATCGCTTATTTCTATACACATTTTCCTTTTATACACTGTGTTTGTCATTTGTCTTGTCGTTCTATTCGCAGCTGTCATTGCAAGCTTTGTAATACTTTTTGCTTTATTTCTGCTTTCTTATTTTTGTTGATTCATGCGAACGTTGTCATTTGTTCTTTATATCTTGTTTCTGTCCTCTTGTTTGTATTATCCATTGTGTCATACATTGTCAATATTATAATGCACAATAGATATATAGGTAATTGATTATATTATTATATTTAAGGTAATTATACAAGTTCTTGAGCAAGGACTTGTCACCCACTGAGTTGGGATAAAGTGAGTTTCTCAAGTAATATATTTACACAAGGTATCTATCTCATATAATACAGCATTATGTCTACTTTGGAGTACGTCATTGAGCAAGGGAAATCCCTTAATATGACTATTGATGAAGTAAGAGAATTCGCACTTGCAGAATATGCCAAGGCGCAGAAGTCAGAGGAAAAGAAACTGAAATTAGTAATGGAAATGGAGAAACAGAAAATGGAGGCTGAGAAACAGAAAATAGAAGCAGAAGATAGAAAATTGCAAATTCAGGCAGATGAGAGAAAATTGCAAATGCAAATGGAGGCTGAAAAACAGAAATTAGAAGCTGAAGAGAGAAAAATTCAACAGCAAATGGAAGCTGAAGATATAAAAATCCAAATGCAAATGGAAGCTGAAAAACAGAAAATGGAAATGGAAAAACAGAAACTAGAAGCTGAAGAGAGAAAACAAAAATTAGAAAGAGAGGCTGAAGATAGAAAAATGCAAATGCAAATGGAGGAGAAAAAGCTTCAGATGCAAGCTGAAGAAAACCAAAGACTCCACGAGCAAAAATTGGCAGCTATGGAGCTGGAGAAAATAAAGGTAGTGAATACTGGTAATACACAAAATGAGACAAACAATCAAACAACTTCTAATAAGGCAAATACTAAACCTCATGATATTAAATTACCTGCATTCAACCCTGCCAGCGACGATATCTCATTCTATCTAAATAGATTTGAACTTTCATCCGAATCTCATAAGATAGACAAGACGCAATATGTTGCACAACTTATGAATATACTTAAGGGTGAAGCATAAAAATTCAGAAAACTTGCCCAACCACTGCATTCTTTTTCACAACGCCCCATTTTTATAGTGGGTGACTTGTAAATTCTATAGTTTTTTTTTTTTTTGGTCAATTGCTCTAATTTTTAGATTGTATAGAAATGAATGAATGATGAATCTGATGATATAAAATTTGTTTGTGTACATGTTAGATGTGATAGGAAGAGAGGACAGGAAAGATGAAAAAAACGAAAAAAATTAAAAAAAATAAAAATTTTTTTTTTTTAATTTTAAAAATAAAAAAAAAATTTAAAAAAATGACCAACAAACGAAGAGTCCATATCCCTTGCATCTCAATGAAAGTCATTTGACCAATAGAGCAATAAAATCAAATGACGATCTTTTCGTTACACCAATCATCAGTAGCAAAGGAACAAACTCCCCAGCCAGCAGTGACATTCGGCCGTAATCCTAATTCTTTCCGATATTCCTAATCCTAACCCCGAAAATTATACATACTAGAAATGCCATTTTACTTTCGTTTCCATCTCAGCCATCAAACATATTCTGAGAACCGATTTCAGCCCTTATAAAGACAAAAATCTCATCCCCATCGCATGGCGTCAGAATCCAATAGAATTAGAGCAAAAATGGCCGCGTGTTGATGCCGATTCATTTCGATTTAAAACATTTACAAAAAATAAATGCGGATACACCCATCGCTTTTTTAAGATCGGAAACGGAAGCTAGCTCTCTTGCAAATAACATTAGAACTTAACATCCGGGGCTGAAATCACGTGTACACAAGTCCTCATGCTAGAAACGGTGATATCCGTAAGGCGCAACATTGCGCCTCCAGCATGGAGAACATAGGTTACGTTCGGCGCAACGTTGCGACCGCAGCGTGCTAAAGTATGATGGAAAGTCCTGACAAGTATAACTATGATGTTGTCAGAGCGACTTTATTAAAAAAATACCAACTGGATGAAGAAGGTTATCTCCTACGCTTTAAGTCTCTATTGCCAGAGACAGGGAAAGATTTTTCAGACTTTATATCAATTATTCGCCTTACGTTTTCACGTTTGGTTGAACTTTCAAAAACTGAACACACATACGAAGCCCTTATGGACTTACTGCTTCGTGACAAAGTTATGTCGTCAGTGAATAAATCTTTTCTTTCCTTTCTACATTAGCGAAAACCTCCAAGTTTGAAAGATATGGAACAATACTGTTGCCAATATGTCACGGCACACCCAAATGTAACGGTTAGCAATTCTAAAGTCGAAGAAGGTTTACCCGTGGCTTCAGCAATGCCACATGATCCTAATTGGCGACGTAGATCTCAAAGTGCTGATCGCAATTTTGGTAGTAGATATAATCGTAATTTTGGACAGAACCAAGGGGGTCCATCACGTAGTGATTCTCCTTCAAGGAACTGGAGACAATTTAAAGGTCCTCAACATTTTGGTTCCAACAATTATGGAAACTTTGGAAGGGGTAACTATAATAGAGATTATCAACCTTACAATAATTTTTCTCGAGGACAACAAGATCCATCTAGCGGATATTTTGATCAAAGGGGAAATAGTAATCGCGACAATGCTAACTGGGGTTCAAATCAGAACAGTAGTTTCAATAGAGCGAATAACAATGCTTTCAATAGAGATAATAGTCGTGATAGATCGCGATATGAAGGTAGATCTCAAAATGATAGATCGCGATATGACAGTAGATCTCCAAATAATAATAGATCGTATCGCCATGCTAACTCTGCTCAACAAGAGCCCCAAGTTATTAATAATCAAGGTAACAATAATGATAGCGTCTCTAACACTATTGCTTGCTCTGCTTTCGATTTAGAGAGAGCATCTCAGTGCCCGGAGTCCACAACTTTGTTTCAGCCTACAGCTATAACTACCTTGAGTTGCGGTTATCCTCTACCCCCTCTTCCTGCCTTAGCTGCGCATGACGGAAAAGGATCGCTTATTCTACATAAGGGGTTTGTTAATAATAATCCCGTTTCAGTTCTATTTGATTCTGGATGCACGACTGTTGGGATTAGACAGTCTCTAGTTCATCCATCTTGCGCAACAGGTAAAGGGGTGAAATGTGTGACATTCGGTGGGACAGTTGAGACTTTTCCGACTGCCATAGTCCACATTGCCACACCGTTTTTCACTGGTTATATACACGCATGTTTGCTCAGAGCGCCTATCGCCGACCTTGCTGTCGGACAGATACATGATGTAAAGGTGTGTACGCCGGTACAAATTGCTGCTTGGGAATGGCAACATAACCTTACTGCTTCTACCTTAACGACTATGCCAAAATTTTCTCACGTGATACATTCTACTAATAAGGTGCAATCTTGCAGTATTGATGATACGATTATTCATCATGCTAATTTTGGTGCTTATTTTAGCCCAGTTCGACATACCTCAGTACGTCGCAACTCTAACTTTCATTCTTCTTTAACTACTATTATAGAAGAAGATCCTTCGATTTTGTCTGATACACACACTAATTTTAGCGCTACGACTGAATCTACATCCAGTCACATTGATTGCAACTGCTTTGCTGCAATGACTAGTATTTTCTCTGCTACATGTACGAACTTAATTGTTAGTACATATCTGTACCTTATGGGTTTCTTTAGCGTACTTGCTGGACCGATTAGCTCGGTATCTTCGTCTTTTACGACTTTTTGTCGCACTCACTGCGCTCCTTTTAAACTTCGACGTTGGTCCAAGTTTACTACGGTATGCTTTTACATCTTTATTATATCTTTCTTACTTTTTTCTTTGCCCAGTACACAGGCTATGACTTCAGTTCAGCCTTAAAGATGTACGACTTTGTCTACTACATTTCCTTTGTCTTGCGCAAAACCTCAGATTGTCAACCATCGTGACACTGTTGGTCATTATTACCATCTTATGGATTTGCCTATTGATGTCGGTATCTGGTATATTCATAACTTTACCATACATTATTGCACACTGCTATTTGTCTCGGACAATTTTGGCACTTTGTATGATTATTATTCCAAGTTAGACTGTGCTACTTTCTCTGCTATCATGTTACATGTAGCAGAGGAAGGTTTGATTATCCCCATACAGGGGCCGGAAGTTTGCACAGCCACAGTTCGTAGGTTTACGGTAGAATTAATTGTTGTATATCATAGAGTCTTACCTTTACCAAACAGAGTTTTCCATTTGTGTTTTTTCCACAGCGTATGCTTTGCCATGAGAGTCTCAGCTACTTTATTATATGTTTGAGATGTTTACCGTTGGAATTTTCGCAAGAATTGCCATTCCTGTGGAACCAGTTTGTCGTCTCATTAGATGGTGTTGAGCTTCTTGCAGCATGTTCCTGGATCTTTAGGACCTCCAGATGTTGTTTAGAACTTATTTGAGATATGAGATTATATTGTATATGTATATTACTATAGTATAGTGTATTAGACAGTATTATGTGTGATGAAACTTCTTTATGATAAAATGTTGCTTCATTGTTAGGCATCATTATATTACTTTATTGTTCGTATACTTCTGAGTTTTGAAATGATGAACGTATTACTATGGTAATGATTATACTTTTCTGACTTGATTAATCAGTGCGATTTATTTCAATATTGTACTTTTTGAGAAATATGAAGACATGAGAGAATGTATTTTTTCTTCTTCTTCTTCCATCCTTAGCCACCAACCGGCAAAGCAGTATGTGGCCAGTACGCCTAGTGGCGTCTTAGGGCAACAACAAATTGATCAATCTATCGCTGCTTCCACCACGCCTAGTGGCGTCTTTGTGGAACAGAAACAGACCAAACAATCTATCGCTGTTTCCATAATCAGACTGGTTGGCAAGCAGGTGATCAGCCCACTGTGCGAAGTTTTTACGGGATTGGGTAAACAGCCACATGCCCAACCCTCCTTAGTCGCTTTTTACGACATGCGTGGTAGGGTGCAGTGTTACTATTCTTTGCTCCCCTTTCGGGCCCCGGCAACACACGGGTGGTATTTTTTCTGGCATTGTAATATTTTTTCTTTGCCCGGCGCGTGATTGTGCGCTAGGGGTAACTGTGTACGATATTGGTACTTTGAGAAGATATATTTTTTTCTGAGGCTGTGGTGTATTTTTTTTCTTCACCCGAAGCTTGATTGTGCGTCACCTATAGCTATGTATAACGGTGTTGTTTATTTTGATGTCCATTATGAGCTCATTATCTGTTACTCCATGAGCGTATTAACTTGGTTGTCATGCACAACAGGCTATTTTTTTTAGATGATAGCTAATTACTTATTCTTTGATGTAGATTGTCATTGTTTTTGTAATGGATGCTAATGTACTATACTGGTGTTCATTTATATAATGCATTGTTTTATGTAATTGTTTTTCCTTGATATATCGTTGTTTTCTTTATTCTTGTAGCATGGCTTTCTTTCTTTACTGCTCATTCCTTTTGTATTTCATCAGTTCTTTTCCCTTTTTATTTTTGATGTCATGGCTAGTCTATACGTCATATGTCGGCATATTCCTTTGAAGTTGATGTACTTCGTATGCTTATCTCTTTACTTTCCTATACTTCACTTCGTTTGAACTTTACTCGTATTTTTTATCCTTCTTTGGTTCATGTTGTAAACATGACTTTTCATAGTGTGATTCTTATGTGTAGAGATTAGTAATTTATCGACCTCTACATTTTTTCTTTAATGCATTTTTTCCACACAAAAAAATGATTATCATTTTTTTCCCCCGGGGGGCGGTGTAGACTGTTAAGTCCTAATTGTAGTCAAGGGGAGTTTATCAGTAAAATACTTGTAAGTACAGGCCGGACCTTTGTTAGCTCCCTTGTTTAGCTGTTTATGTGTTTAAAATAACTTCGCGTATCTTCGCGAATGTTCTGGATGCAGAATGGTCCAGAACGTGGGTGAACGAAATTCATCTCAGGCGCTAAATCCGCGCTGAGATGAATTTTGCGCTGAGCTTTTTTTAGGCGGGGAGATTTTTTGTGACATTCGAATGCTGAGATAGCTTAGAGAAGGGGCTGACGATTATGGTCAGCGTGTCCCGATATAGAGAATTGTTTTGGTGAAAAGGATTTTGATATTTCCTAAGATTTCATAAAGCCGTGGATGTAAAGGCTTAAATATATTCTGCAGAACATACGTTGTTAAAGATTTCTTTCGGGCCATAGATAGGCCGTTATGTGTTGATATCTCCGATGAGGGATATTTGTGAAGGTCGACAGATTATTATTATAGGGAAGGAGTTTTTCTCCCATGACTTATGTTGAGTCTGACGATGCAGATATTACTGTACTGCGATATAGGCAGTTCCTTGTACTGTAGGGATAATTTGGACCTGGAAACTTTATCATCATAAACTGCTGTACTTATGCAGCTGTTGTGCCTGGGGATTTTGTATGCTATGCACTTAACTGCCTATGGATTTGGTGCTTATGAGATGTGTCCTATTTTTGCTGTGTGACAATGTACTTAGTGATGTCCTCGTGACTGTGGAGTATTAAAACAGTGTAGAACGATTAGGAGTTTCAACCTTTTCCTGACTCCTGCATGTACGTTGGTGTGTGTGTGACTATTGTTGACTTTCGTTAGAACTACATGCATTCGCGTTCACTGATGTCTATACACCCATACACCTGGTAGGCCACCTGCAAGCGCGACGAATGCCGATGTGCCTTCATCAGCGCACCTACTATAATAGAACATTTACCTCCTTCTTGAACATTGCCATTATTAGCTGTAAGTACCCGGCGTTGCCCGGAAGTCTCTCACCCTTCAACAGTACCAAGATTTATCAGAGAGACTCACCGTATATCACTGATATTATTCTTACTGATAGGCGAATCCCTACTCAACAATTGGCTTTACATCTGTCAGTCAGCATTGATAGTGCAAATGCAGTTAGATTTTTGAGTGAAATTGCGTGAAATCGCACTTCTTGAACATAAAACAGTTTATATCCGGTGCAACGCACACATTGTCAATCAGAGGTGTGTCTACAAAAATTATTGTGGTTAAGAAGGAAAAATGAGTCTGCGAGTACATTTTATGACATTACAGCAAATCACAAATAGGATTTTTAAGTATTTCTGCAATGAAGCTACTCGAGGAAAACTATATCATTCTATTTCAAACCCACAAAAGAGGACTATTCACGCCTTGGGGATAAGCAAACGATCATTTCACCGCTGGATAGCGACATCTGAAATGTCTAATTCCAGTGTTTTACACACGAAAATTAGGCCAAGAGTGGTGGATAATTTTGACAGAGAATTGATCCGCAGAGAAATTTACAATATGTTTCACAATAACGAGGCAGTGACTTTAAGGAAATTGAAAATTTGGTTAAGAAAGAATAATGACATTGATATTTCCAAATCCACGCAATGGAGGACTATTAGGAGTTTGGGATTCACTTTTAGAAAATATGTTGGTGGTAGAAACCTTATTTGTGAGAAGCCTCATATAGTTGCAATGAGAAGCAAATATTTACGCGAGGTCAGAGAAATGAGAAGAGATTGTTATGATTTTGTGTATTTAGATGAAACTTGGATCAATGCGCACCACAGTAATGAACGAGAATGGCAATCATCTGATGGAACAACTAAGAGACTAGTACCAAGCAGCAAAGGACAGCGCCTAATAATTGCACATCCAGGAAGCAGCCATCATGGGCTTCTAAATAATACTGAACTCATATTTGTTTCACAATCCACAGATAATAGGGATTACCATGCAGAGATGAATGGCAAGATATTTCAAGATTGGATTGTGAATCATGTACTTCCTTCCTTGGATAGACCGTGGTGTTTGATAATGGACAATGCCTCATATTACAACGTTGTGGCACCAGAAGATAAAGTTTCTAATTCACCAAGTATTAAAGATGTAATAAAGATTTGGCTGACCATAAACAACATTCCATTCAACGAAATGTCCATGAACCTGAATTACTTGGAATTGTAAAAAAGACACAGCATACAAAGATATTTCACATAGACAAGGCAATCTATGAACATGGTCACAGATGTTTAAGATTACCTCCTTACCATTCTCACTAAAACCCAATAGAATTAGTATGGGCTAAAATTAAGGAACAGGTAGCAACAGAAAATAGAACGTTCAAATTAAAAGATGTTGAAATACTTATAAAAGCCGCCATCTCCAATATAGCCAGGGATTATTGGAAGAAATGTGAGAACCATGTGTTACAAGAGGAAGAGGAATATTGGAAGAATGATGGTTTGTCCTTCATTCAGCCGAGATTGATTTTCAATTTCTCAGAGACATCTGATTATGATTCGGATGGAGTTTAATTTCTTTAAAGATGACCTTACCGTTATTTACAAGCACATTAGAGGAGCAACGTTCCATTATGATATTTATGAACCGCAAAGAGATGATACCCATTGAAATAATTAGATCAAGGAAGGTCCAGTTTGGTAGCGCATTAAATGTCAATGACAAACAATGTCACGAGTATTTCGCATGCAGATCATTTAAGAAATCATCTTCAACACGTATTCAATTGCAAACGTGATGGCCACATTATTGTAATAGTAGACACGCCTATGTCTAATCAATTCACAGAATCTGTGCATGAAGTGGTAAAATTTCTTTTCTCGATACACAATAATTAGTATGCCGACAAAGATCAAAGGATTTCATCCGTTTATGGGAACTGGACAAGATGCACAGATATAAAGTATATATTTGTTGGGTCTAACCCAATATAACATCGTATGCAAAAAATGGCATTAATAGGTTAGACGGTTAATCAGATAATTACATTTGTTTGAGGGCAAAGCTAGTGAAACGTGCTATAGTTACTTATTAAGGGCGATGTGTTTCTCGCCTGGAGACGCTCCTGTTGGAGCCAGCATTTCATGTTCACGGGGAACATTATAAGGTGAGGATTTTCCACCTTGGAGCTACGAAGGAGTAAGGCGACGCGTTTCCCGCCTGGTAGCTATAAAGTACAGGCGAAGTGTTTTGTCCCGCCTGGGAGGAGATTATATGAATCTATGGCGAGGGTTATGCCGCCAATCACTGATAAGTGATATATACACCTGGATGGTGTTGTATTTGTGCGAGGAGGGTATACCGCACGTATAAGTATTCAGTGTACTGTCTGTGCACGTCAGGGAAGCCAGTCCCTAGTTATTGTCGTGATTGTTATTTCCTACAGGCAATGTCAGTCTGGAGGTGAGTCAGTATACTTGCTGATATATTTGATATTCAGGACATGTATGTGGATGTTTAATAAATGTTTGGAACTGTAACTAGTGGCGTTGGGTTGGTTTGTGCGAGCCATTTTTTACCACCTACACTTTCACGCCACACCCAATCATCAGCGTATATCTCATACAGTATTCTGACATTCTGGGGACATCATCGTCAATACCAGTTTCTGACATACTGGGGGCTTAAACAGTTTCCTGACATTTTGGGGGCTCGAATAAGGAGTAAAGTGAACCTGGGGAAGCAAGGAAAGATCAACTACTTCACCCCTGCATCTACAAATGTATACAGTCTGTAATTGTTACACTGGGCTGGCAATATACGGTCCTGAAGGCCAAAATATACTCTCAGCCAATCAACGGGGAGTTCAGTCCAGCAAGTCGTGACCTACTGACATACACGTCGTTGATACAGCACTATTTTCAAGCTTATTTCTAAGTACATAACAGAGGTGGCTAACGAGGTATTTTTCATCAGTGACACCGGTAGACAGCCTGACATGGGTTAAAAGTTCACGACCTCTCGTGTGTCTTTCTTTCTGCACTCGAATATTTCACAGAGAGAGAACGTATTGCAAAGTAACTGTTCGTTTCAACAATGAAGTTCAAGTATTGTCAGAAAACAGTCACAGTTCAACTTTGAATCTTCTGTACATTGAACCAAGCAGAAGTAGCATCCGGTGTAATCGTGTATGCTGACCTTTTCGTCCTGAAAGTGGGTCGGGTGTGTGCTGCTACTGGCCACTATATTCATTCGCTGCAGTCTATTCTGCCTACAACATCAGGTCCTAGGGCTTAACATCACGGACTGTGGATTGTTCATGTACTGGCCTGTCGAAGTGTGTCGTTTAGAGTATGAGTTTCTATGTCTCGTGATGTGCTGTGTGTTCTGTGGACATCATTTCACGAAGTCACAAGGAAAAACAAGTGGGAACAACTACTACGAACCTTCAGCTTAGTGGATTGTCAAGTTCACCTATACTTAAGATAAGTATTATTTGTATAAATTAGTTTTGATTGTTTGTGTGTTTGTTTGATTTGCACAATTTGGTTAGGCTTGTTTACTTTTTGTGTTCATGCCGTGTGTGTTCATGTGATTTGCACTGTTTGTGTAGGCTTGTTTACCTTTTGTAAATCGGTTGTTATCGTGAGTTTTTGCATTCTTTGCTGTGTTATTTGATGTGGTACATTATAATACTTGCCTTTACTTTTTCAGGTTTATGTAATTAACTTGTAGTACATTAGGATTGTAGTACATTAGGATAGATATGTTTTCTTGTGTGAAGTAATATAGATAGTTAGCCTGCTTGTCATTTAACTAGGTTAGACCTAGATTATAAGCATCATATTTACTTATTAAGGCCTCAGAGTTAGTATTGTAAACATATTTTACAGTAGTATGACATTATGTGTTAGTATTATGGTAGTGTATACTTTAATGTTTATATTATAGATTTGTTTAGATGTTAATAGTTGTCTGTTTTTTTTTATTCAGAATTTGTTCAGTGAACTGGAGTGCTATCGCCCAGTATTTCTGATACTTCTGACTGCGGAATTTCAGCGTCTTGATTCGACCTGCCACTCAAGACACTACTTCAGAGATAAGTCGATATATCTCGTGCAACATATACTCTTCTCTGTTTAACATACCACTTAAGCTTTATCTGGTGGTCATCCATTGTGCAGTGTTTGTATTCGTTGCGTTTATTTCTGGCTATATATTTTTGTGTGAGATTAATACATCTTTCTTTCCCGGAAGGAATTTGTATTGATCTATCTATATGTCTTGTGAAATTAATTCCATTTTGGTCTGCCGGTCTTGTGGAGACTCGGAGGTGGAGCCAGTTGGTAAATTAATTGAACATTTATTTGCGTTAGCTGTTTAAGTCTGGTTTGTATATCGATTGTCGTGTAAATAATAGTATTTCTCATGTGGTGTTTACATATGGTTTTCTTGCGTCAGTTCTTACTATCACTGTAAATAAGTTCATTATTTTACAGTTCCCATCGTTGTCGTTCTGTTTGCAGGTGTGGTATTATAATCCTATACCTATTTTTTCTTTTACTTTCATCTGTCATCCCCCCGCCTGTGGGTTATTGTTTGTTTTTCTTGTACTTGTAGTGTATTTCATCATCATCAGATCCATTTGTCTTCTTGGATATCATTTATATATTTTATGCATGACTTGATATATATATGAGTATTGAGAATGAGTTCTATAGGTTAGGCATTTGTAATTGGTTATTTAAATATCCATTATTTCATTAGTATTTTGTGCTTTGCTGTTGTAGCAAGATTCTTAAGTGGGACTATTTGTATTAAATAGTGTTACCCACTTGCACTTTCAGGTTCATTAGTTATTGCTCAAAGAAATTTAGACATGAGCAATTCTGCAGGATCCATGGATGATTCATTTTTATCATGGGATGATCCTATGCAAGAGTGTAGTAGAACATGTGAGAACAGAAGAAGGAGGATAGCTCTGAGAGAGTTGGCATTGGCAATAAGGAATGGTGATGCATATGAGGTGTATAACTCTCGTATAGAAGTAAGGAAGAGAGATAGTGTGAAAGTTTATCAGTTGAAAATGAAGAGTACGTTTGAGACTAAGGTACAACCAAAATGCAGTCCATACAAGGAGAGACCTAAAGTGGGTTTGAGGAAGACATCTGATTCAGCGGTGACTAAGGTTAAAACTGAAACAAGGAGTGTGTCAGTACAAACCGAGATGCATGATGTTGCGGTCCAGACTGATGACACTTGGGTGAGCACTTCATTTCCATATGAGATGTCATCGACAGTGATTGAAGTCAAGATACCAGATAAGGGTACAATAGATAATGATTCAGTCAAGAGTAAGGAGGTAGGAAAACCAGAGAAAGAAATAGAGAAGAAATACACGGTTGAAATACCAAGTATAGAAGAGCAAGATAAAGTAATAGAGGAATCCAACACCCATCTTCAAAGACTAGGAGATGAATACAATACTGATATGCAAAGGATAGAAGAGGAATTCAATGTGAGTCTTAAAAGAATAGAGGATAAATACACAGATGATATGTTAGTAATAGATGATGAATACTTTGCTGAGATGAAAAGAATAAAAGAAGGTTATGACGGTGATATTAAAAGTATAGAGGACAATTATGATGGTCCAACGGAAAGGAGAGAGAAGGAATGGATAGTTGTAATACATAATAGGGAGTCCAAAGCCAAAGTAGTAGAGGAGAAATACAAGACTGCAAGACAGAAAATAGAGGAGCAAGTAAAAAGAGTTGACAAGCAAGAAAAGGCATCTGAGGAACCAGATTGTGTTCTAGTACCTATACATGTAGAGACATGTTATGCACCCCAAGAAGTTGCTACTCAAGAGAGTGATTTATCATCAAACATAGATCCGTTAGAGATAGATAAATTGATTCAGGAAGAAGGTACTTTTGAGGAAAAGAGTACAAGATTAGAAGAAAAATTCAACATCGTTACACAGAGATGCGAAAAGGTATTCGGTGATGAGATTGATAGAATATTGGGTGAATATGAGGTGGATAAATGCAGGATAGAAATTGAGTACAAGAACAATTCTCAACTTAAGAAAGCATATTGCAAGGTACTGTCGGATCGTTGGAATGAGAAACTCAAAATTTTAGAGAATAACTTGCATGATCAAGCTGAAGAATTAAAAGAGCAATTTAAGACTGGAAAACAAAGATTAGAGCAGCAAGCAGAAGCATTGAAAGATCAAGTTAAATCTATGAAAGTGCAACATGAGAGTACATCTGATACAGATCTGTCAGATTTGGAGAAGGTACCTGGAGAGGCAGAAGTTCAATGCAAAAAGGCTAAGATAGAGCATACTACATCTGTAGCCAAAGGCGCAGTAACAGAATGTGACCGTGGATTTTGTGGTAAGGGATGAAAATCCGTCTATCACTTGAGATAAGGGAAATAATCCCAGGACTTTCTTTGTAGTGGTTCTTCTGGGGAAGACTGGTTATTCACTAGAGGTGTTGCTTCCAGAAAGAGGAACAACCCAGGTAATTAAGAGAACTCGTAAATGCCTTTACGGATTTAATATTGATCTTGAAGGGCTGGTATGTAATCAGTAACTAGAACAGTCAAAGGAAACTTTAAAAGAGCAGATTACTTGAAAAGTCCAGCAGATATAAAAATATATCCTTTATTTCGTTTCGTTTCAAAATGATGAAAATGTGGCAGCTCGATAAGAATTTCTGGTGGGGGAAAGCAAAACTGCCAGCTTTAGCCTCCAAGGCGAAAGGCTTACGGCTCCTTAATACTCTAGTCGTTTTGTGACATCTGTGGAAATCCTAGCGAAATAAAATACGATTCGAGACTTCAATTAAAACTAGATCGAACTTACTTCATGTGGAATGAACCACAAACATAATCGTGGCAGGAGTTAGTGCTGGGTCACTTAACGGCCCTGGGTGGTAGGAGATTTCTAGATGGATATTATTATCCAAACCGTAGGAGTGAAAGGCTTTTTCGTTCAATAGTAGATGTAGCGTCAGGTTGCTTACTTACTTACTTACTTACTTACTTAGTCGTTCCCCTTCTACCGTGAGGTGTAGAGGTTTGGAAGAGAGAGCGCCAGACCATTCTATCAGCTGTCTTCTTCCTGGCCTGGTTCCATTCTAGTCCTCGGTCCTTCAAAGATTGTCTAATGTTGTCCTCCCAGCGAACTCTGGGTCGTCCTGGAGGTCTGGATCCCTGGCTCTTTGTTTCCCATGCTTGTCGTGGTAGCCGATCTTCTCCCATTCTGCAGACATGGCCAAACCATCTTAGTTGGGACTGTTCTATTTGGGTCTGCAGCGGATGGGATTTCAGGCCTTGACGTATCGTCTGGTTGCGGACCATGTCTCTTCTTGTTACTTCAACCACTTTCCTCAGATACCTCATTTCTGAGGTTTGGATCTGGCTTTTGTGGGTTGTAGTCATTGCCCACGACTCGCATCCATATGTCAAAACTGGGACATAGGTGGAGCGGTATACAGCCATCTTCGTTTTCTTACCAACCTCTTTCTTGCTGAGGAATCCACGATTTATGGCCTGAAAAAGTCTCCCAGCCGCTGCTTTTCGAGTGGCCAACTCTTCTTTGATACCTCCCTTTCGGTCTATAATAGCTCCGAGATATTTAAAGTGGTCGACCTGCTCCAGGACCTGTTCTCCCAACTTAATCTGATGTTTTCTTTCTCGTGATATCACCATGGATTTTGTTTTAGAGCTGCTTATGACCATCCCTCTCTTCTCCAGCTCTTCCTTCCAGACTTGCAAGTTGGATTGGAGATGTGCCTCTGATTTAGCAATCAGGGCAACATCATCAGCAAATGCCAGCTCCGAAATATAGACCTGTCTCATCTTCCAGTACCCCACTGAATACTTTCTTGTTCTCTCCTTACATGCCTTGATGACATCGTCCATGAGGAGTATGAAAAGATAAGGTGACAGGATATCACCTTGTCTTACACCAGTGGTGGTCCTGAACTCTTCTGACTTATGGTTTGCTGTCCTCACATAATTTCTGCAAGACTTGTAGAAGCTCTGTATAGCATGAATCAGAGGTGCTGGAATATTCTTCCTTGCCAAACAGTCCCAAAGTTTGCTCCAGGGGACTCTGTCAAACGCCTTTTCCAGATCTATGAAACAAAGATGGATCTCACTCTTATACTCAAGGGCCTTTTCACTCAACTGTCTGAGTGTGAAGATTAGGTCTTGAGTACTTCGGTTTGCTCGGAATCCGCACTGGACCTCATCCAATTGTGGCTCAGCTAGGCGTCGGAGTCTCTGCTCTAGGATTCTAGAGTAGATTTTACCAGGGACACTGAGAAGGGATATGCCTCTATGGTTTCCACATTGTCGATTGTCACCCTTTTTGAAAATTGGTGTTATGATGGCAATCTCCCAATCCTTTGGTATGGTCTTGTTGCACCATGCTGCCTGTAGGACCTTTAAGAGTAACAGGTCGCCTGATGCTCCCATGTACTTAACCATTTCTGGTGTTATACCATCATGCCCTGCTGCTTTGCCCATCTTGATTTTCTCTAGTGCTGCCCTCAGTTCTTCCATCTTTATGTCATCTTCACCATCATTGGTTTTCTCTTCTGTGCTAGTGGTTATCATTTCTGTTGCTTCACCATGCTCACCATCCAGGAGTTCTGAGAAATATTCTTTCCATCTTTCCATTACTTCCTTCGGGGCAGTAAGCAATTTGCCTTGCTTGTCCTTTATAAATTTGAGAGGGCATTGTTTTTCCTTCCTCATGTTCTTTAGGGTCTTATAGAACAATTTCTGGTTTTCTTGTGCATCTTTTTCTAGCTTTTCTCCAAATTCTTCCCAGGACTTCTGTTTTGCTGCTAGCACTTTGTTCTTTGCTTCTGTTCTGAGTATCACATATTCTCTATATTTTTCCATTTGTCCTGTTGTGTTTTTAGCTCCTAAGTATTGTTTCCATGCCATTTTCTTCTCTCTTATTTTCTCTTTGACTTCCTCTGTCCACCAAGGTGTCCTCTTTCTCTGGTTCCCAAGTCGGACTTCACCGCATGCTTCTGCAGCAGCTGTCTTTATGATATCCTTGAATTTATTCCAGAGGGTTTCCAAGTCATCAGGTCGTTCTTCTGTGTTGCTCACTGCTGTAGCAATAAGCCCCTGATATCTGGTCTTAATTTCTGGCTCTCTCAGCTTGTAGGTCCTAATGCTCATTTCTCCTGCTCGTTTACTTGGTTTCTTGCGTGATGTTGGGCAGTTCCTAGGCTGAGCAACTCTTTCAGTTGTTCGTTTGATTGTTAGCAGGTAGTGATCACTTCCAATCTCTGGCCCCCTCCAGACTCTTGCATCTTGGACATATCTGAATGAGCTTCTCCGAACAATGGCATAGTCGATCACTGACTTCTCATTCTTGGTTGGTTCACATCTAGTGTATGCATGTATGCGCTTATGAGGGAACTTTGTGTTTGTAATGATCAGATTCTGCTCACTGCAGAATCTAAGGAGTCGCTTTCCATTGTCATTGAGAGTATCTTCTCCATATCTTCCGATAACGCCACCCCATCTAGCATGGTCATTTCCAACTCTGGCATTAAAATCTCCGAGCATGATAACTTCATCTAGGCAGTCATCCACTGTCCTTTGAAGCAGCTCGAAGAATTCCTCCTTGACCTCTGCTCTCTCATCCTCATTTGGCCCATACACTATGACCAGGTTGACTATGGTTTCTCCTTCTTTTAGTTTTACAACCATAATGCGCTCCGAGACAAAGTTCCATCCCTTGATACTATCTTTTTGATTTTGGGCCACAATGCAACCCACGCCCCCTTTAGCTCTTTCAGATATGGGTACACCACTGTAGAGCAACGTGTTGCCATCGAGATCCATGACTCCTTGTCCTTTTTTCTTCGTTTCCGTTATAGCCAGGATTTCTAGTTTTGCTTTCCTCATCTCTTCCACCAGCTCCTCTTCCTTCCCATTTATACTTCTTGTGTTCCAAGTTCCATAAGTCGTAGTCCGTAGTCCGTTCCAGTTCGTCGCCTTTAGAATCAGTCCGGTTTTCTCTCTTGTATTTCTCGTAATCATAGTTTAAGACAAACAGGTGATTGGCCTGTTGTGCCTTTGCATGGTGAAGGGGCTGCCTCCTTACGGCCTCCATGCAGGCCGCCCTCCTCCTTTTTCATCCGGGCTTGGGACCGGCATGGGCGGAGTTGCGTCAGGTTGCTCCAAACCTAAACTAAAGAACGCCCTATGTTGGTTTGACTCTAGGATTGAGTTACTGTCTCAAGCTCTCTCTGACTGGTTACTAAGATGCATCAGTCTTTATACTTGTCTGGTGCTATGGCTTGCCAGAGGAAGTATTTCTCATTGGAGTTAAGACCGGAAACCTTCTAATGATTGGTCTTGGGGGCTAGTGGACTGTTGAAATAATCTTTAACCTAACCATCTACGAATCCTCTAGTCTAAAATTATTGTTTCTATGTGATGATGACCAACCATTGTTTAAAGTTCTCTCTAATCTAAATGTTTTCCGGTCTGACTTGTATGGAGGCCACACAAGGTTTGATGACATCATGGGTTCATGTGTGTCATGACTGATGATGTCATTGATTCTTGAATAGTGGTTTATTTATCTAACTAGTCATTCATAAAATACTTTACTATAAGGCTAACAGTTGTAGCTACTTAATAGTCTACCCTGTTACAAGAAGCTATTGAATCTGCTAAGAAAGAGGTTTGGAAGACAGTAATAGATGGTCTCAAGGGAGAAGGTGCTGGAATAACAGCCCAATTAGAGTTATTACTGGCGTTCAATTTCAAAGGCAAATGTGCAGCAAAAAGTAAAGAGCCATTGAAGTTGGTGATGTTGAATGCCATCAAAACGTTACCACCGGATAAGTGGAACATAGGTGATCTCTTCACATTATTGAAGATCTTGTGTTATCTGGAGATTCTGTTGTGATCTTGGTGGGGATAATTGATGAAGTTGCTTGAGTGCTGGCAAGAGATGTGTTAGATGGTGTGACATATTTTATGTTGTAAGATAGTTGAGAGATGATGGGAAGATAGTGAGATTGATGACCCAAGATATGAAGTAGAAATTTATGACCCTGTGTAGTTAAGACACAATAAGTTAGGTGAGAACTTTTATGTGAGATGTATCTCTCAGATCATGTCCCTGTCCATCATTTATGTATTTTTACCACGGAAGAGAATGTTTGAGTGGTATGGATAGTGGAGTAGAGTGTGGCATGAAAGGAAATAATGCATTTTGGAAATTAGCCAAATATGCTTTCCTAATCTGGATAACTATTTTATTTCCAGAATTTAGGTATCCAGTAGTGTAGGAAACCTTGGGACTGCTACTACTTGAAGCACTTTATGCCATCACTGAGAGTGTCTTGACATGGTCATCGGTCATCAGGTTGCTGAAATGGTCTGCAGTCTCTGTTTTAAAAAGTGATCTCATGCTATTATAATTGTTACAGAATACCAGATGCTGGAGCGCATTACTCTGTTGCTGATGTTCTTAGTTGTTTGGTTATGCTATATTGCATTGAATGTAAAGTTGTGGTTTATGTAATCTTATTATGGTACCGAACGATTGTATATGGATTGAGTGCATACAGTTCACATTGGTATGATTAATTTTTGGGCATGTTTATGTTTGTGGATTGAGATTCTGCCTCATGAGGTTAGTTGGTTGTAAATATCAACAATTACACAGTCATAGCGGAATGCATGACCTTGGTGATTGCTATTTATATTCCAAGTATTGTAAATGGAATGTGCTATACTGTTGTGATAATCCTCTGTGGTAGGATTACAGTGAGATAGAGGAATGGAAATATTAAATCTCGTTTTCCTTAGTGAGTCTAGTTGCTGGAAAATGTTTGACATGAGCATAGTCCTTGAAGTGTAGGAAGCAGTGAAGAAGGTGCTATATTTGTCTGCCAGAACTTCACAGATACTATTTCGACAGAGGAACGTTTTGGTTGGATGAACTGAAAAATATGAGAGGAATTTATCTTTGTGGATCATACCGATCAGAATGGAGGAAACTAGATCGTCACAGTATGGATTAAAAAGAGCTGAAAGCTTTTGATATTAAGTAGATTACACACATCACTTATTGAAATTTGGATTTGTTCATAATATTCACTGGATAACTGACACATTTTGATAAAGCAACATGGTTTGTTGCTTAATTAATTTGTTTTGTAGTGTACCTAACTGATGTACTACTGTGTATTAGATTTAACAATTTTGAGAAAACTTGTTGATAATTTTTGCGCAATGATTTATTTTGGATAAAAGTAGCTGATATGCGAAATTTTTTCGAAACGATTGTGTAATTACATACACCTGTATAGTTTGTCTAAAATTGGTTGGAATTGATTGATAGTTCTACTGTAATTGTGAAATGGTAATGGATAAACTAGTTTGATACATTTTTTTTTGTGAACCTAAAGAGAATCAGTTATTGCTGAGTAAAAGACTTCCATCTTTGACAGTGAGATGTAATATTTTTTGTAACACTTGCTGTGACAATGTAATGGTAATTATTTTGTTTTCAGTAATGTAATTCTGATGAAGGCATAGCTGATGACTAGCTTATGCTATTATGAGTGTCCGGTGTAGACAAAACACCAGCATATTTTGTAGAATAATAGTCCCTTCAGTTATAACTGACTTCGGGAAATTTTGTGAACTGTCATGTCTTTCTATGCATTTATATAATTTTCTTGAAGTTAGTGGAATGGTATGACAGTATTTTGTAGCATTTGCTCCATGTGAGAGGTAGTTTGGAGAACTGTGGTATGGGTTAGAGTGTGACTCACCCATTGTTTATTGTGTAAATGTTCCAGTCACAGTAATATGACAACTGTTTCAGTAAGACCGTATGTTTGCACCCAATAATGTTTGGTACATGAGGGGTTCTGTGGCTTGTACTCTTCGGTGCAAAACTTCGTTTTCCATCTAGAGATGGGGGTGGATGTCACAGAACATTTTCATGAGTATGAATGATGATAGTGTTGGTGTGAAGGGTCACTGAACTGTTGTTAACACTTGGTTAAGTGATGGCCACTGACTGCTTTGACGGTCGGCGGCTAAGGATCAAAGAAGAAAGAAGTGTAAACTCAAGTAGTGAGTTCATGTCTGACTTTATGTCAGCATGGGGTGACTTGTACATGCGTGGTAGAAAGCAGGTAGTGAACACAAGTCTAGTGTGACTGGGGGATTCTGTGTTTGACAGCCGAGCTAAGCGCTCGAGTCTGTGTTTAGAAGCCGAGCTATAAGCTCGTATTTTTGTGACTGAGAGGATCCGTATTTGTGACTATGATATTTATGCTGTGATAGATTCTATCTAGTTACTTATTAAGGGCGATGTGTTTCTCGCCTGGAGACGCTCCAGTTGGAGCCAGCATTTCATGTTCACGGGGAACATTATAAGGTGAGGATTTTCCATCTTGGAGCTACGAAGGAGTAAGGCGACGCGTTTCCCGCCTGGTAGCTATAAAGTACAGGCGAAGTGTTTTGTCCCGCCTAGGAGGAGATTATATGAATCTATGGCGAGGGTTATGCCGCCAATCACTGATAAGTGATATATACACCTGGATGGTGTTGTATTTGTGCGAGGAGGGTATACCGCACGTATAAGTATTCAGTGTACTGTCTGTGCACGTCAGGGAAGCCAGTCCCTAGTTATTGTCGTGATTGTTATTTCCTACAGGCAATGTCAGCCTGGAGGTGAGTCAGTATACTTGCTGATATATTTGATATTCAGGACATGTATGTGGATGTTTAATAAATGTTTGGAACTGTAACCAGTGGCGTTGGGTTGGTTTGTGCGAGCCATTGTTTACCACCTACACACTCACGCCACACCCCATCATCAGCGTATATCTCATACAGTATTCTGACATTCTGGGGACATCATCGTCAATACCAGTTTCTGACATACTGGGGGCTTAAACAGTTTCCTGACAACCACCGATTGCAAAGGAAAACAGTTTCTTCTGAATTGTAGGTGCGTTTGAATGCTGATGGAAAGAACTTTCTGGCTAAGATCGTTACAGGTGACGAAACATGGGCACATCATTTTGAACCTGAGACATAAAGACAGTCAATGGAGTGGCATAATCCGCAATCACCACGAAGAAAGAAATTCAAGACAATTTCTTCAGCTGGAAAGGTCATGATCACTGTCTTTTGGGACATTGAAGGTGTGATTCTTGTGGACGTTATGCCAAGAGGAGAGACAATCAATTCGCAAGCTTAAATTAAGACATTGAAAAAACTCAATCAACGTTTTCGCAGAGTTCGGCCCACAAGAATCCAGCAGACCTGCTTCTACTTCACGACAATGCGCGACCTCACACAAGTCTGGCAACACGGGAAGCAATCACCAAATTGGTTTGAACTGTATTACCCCATTCACCCTATAGTCCCGATTTGGCACCCTCTGATTTTCATCTATTTGGTCCACTTAAAGATGCACTCCGTGGGACAAGGTTTGAAAATTATGAAGGAGTGATTCATGCAGCGAAGAAATGGCTGCATGATCAAGACAAAATCTGGTACGGGCTAGGAATACATACACTTGTTTCGCGCTGGCATAAAGCCGTACAAGTTGATGGGGATTATGTTGAATAATGTGGTGGATTTGATGTTAATAGATGTTATTAGCTAGTTTACTGAATGAGGTCAGCTGTGAAGGTCCCTAATTATAACAAATTTTGGGTTGAGTTATCAGGGTACCTTTCTACTACCACTTTATGACCTCAATCAGACTTATTCTGGACTAGTATGTATGATAGCTACGTATAATGTCTAGGGTTATGCAAGTGTGTAATGTAGTGTAAGTATTACTACAAATACATTTAAATTCTATCACACACACATATATATATATATATATATATATATATATATATATATATATATATATATATATATATATATATATATATATATATATATATAAAGTGCTTGCTGTGTGTACACATTGACAAATATGTATTACATACACATGGAGCGACAAACATGGCTCGTTTTTCCCAGCTAATTGTTAATTCACTAAACTCCAACACGTAGATACGATATCCGACGACTTTATGTCACAAACTTGAGTATAACACAATAACACAGGCAGACTGCCGCTTTGGCCATAAATCATCACATAAGAAAAGCACAACGTATGATGTGCATAATTAGAACAGCATCTCATGGAACGATTTGCACAACACCTTAATAAATTTCCTATTTTTCTTCAACCATTTCGCCTTCACTCTCCACGTAATCTCTCCTCGCTCTAATCTCTATCTCGAATGACCTTTTTACCCATGACCCTTTTCACACCTGACCAGTCTTCACCACCACTTCGTTCACAACAACTCAGCCATGCCCGTGAACTCGACATTAGCGCTTACTGCTACTAATGCATTCATGCCCGCAAGCAAACTTAACATTCACTCACTTCAACTCACAACTTACATAAACATATCTAGTTCCCACCGGAGCATGAGTACTGACATTCATTCTATAAACCGTTCGTGACATCCACCCCTCCCTCTCCAAGTGAAAAACATAGTTTTTCACTGGATGGGTGGTAGATATCAGGAAACCAACCATCCAAAACCTCTGATTACATATGTGGGCAAAATCTATAGCATCAGTGTGAAAATATGCCATCTACAAATAATCAATAATAACATTCTGAAGAACACAAAAATAAAATAAAAAAAATTACAATAGATCCGAGTTGCTAGAAAAATACAACAGCAACCATATGGCAAAAATCATGCATCTCTAATTACACAAAAAATTAAAGGTGATAACATTACATCAATTTCACCAAATTCTACTATACCGGAGAATATCTATTCTATAACCCTGTACTGGATACACAACATATGATAAGAACTTAGCTTATACAAAAATCATGCAGAATACAGTTGACACAACATTACTCATGTACAAGTATCAAATACTACATAGAAATGGTGGTTAAAAAAAAACACACCCATTTACTACAAGCAAGTGTTCATAATCTAGATAACGAATCTACAAGAACATTTAATTTACCCTGAATAGGAAAAACAGTGAAGTTGTACTGTTGTAACAACAACGACCACCTTGTTAAACGTGAATTTGGTGATCTAGATGACTTAAGAAAAGTCAAAGGACAATGGTCCGTTTCCAGTACAAAATGAGATCCTAACAAATACCTAGAGAGTTTGGAAACAGCCCAAATTATGGCTAAACACTCTCTCTATAGTGGCATATCGCGTTTCAGCCGGAAGCAACTTCCTGCTGACATACATGACAGGATGTAGAAACCCATCATGTTCTTGCATCAGACACGCACCAATGCCCACTGCAGAAGCATCAGTCCTCAGTACAAAAGGCTTAGCCAAGTCTGGCAGTAGAAGAATGGGCTCGCTGGAGAATACAGCTTTGATGTTCCTCAGTGCTCTATCACACTCTTCCGTCCAGACTACTCTGTTTGGCGTGCCCTTTTTAGTGAGTGATGTTAGAGCCGCCGACAATGAAGAGAACCTGGGGATAAATTTATGATAAAAATTTATCAGACCGAGTAAACTACGTACTTGTTTCTTTGTTTTTTGAGGTTGCAAATTCAAAATTCTTCCAACTGTCTGATCAACTGGTTTTAAAACACCCTGTCCTACCACATACCCCAGAAACGTTAACTCCTGAAACCCCACCTTAATCTTACTGGGTCTTGCTGTAAGGTGATGCACCCGAAGGCATGATAACAGTGACTTCAATCCCTCTACATGTTCATCCCACGTGTCATGAAACAAACAGATGTCATCAATATATGTGATAACATCCTTCTGTCCCCTCAAAAGCATTCTCATCATTCTCACAAAAGTTGCAGGGGCATTCACCAGTTCAAAGCACATATAATTAAACTGGAAAAGACCCTGAGGGGTACAAAATGCTGTAAGTGGCCTAGCGCCTTCTGCTAAGGGAATTTGCCAATACCCCCTCGATAAGTCTAGTTTGGTAAAATACTTTGCCCCCCGCTATTTGGGATAGGAGGACCTCTTGGTTGGGCATAGGTTCCGCATCTATCACTGTGACACTATTCAAGCGGCGGAAGTCTATACATATCCGTAGGGATTTATCCTTCTTCCGCACGATGACCATGGAAAATGAGTATGATGATTCAGATGGGGAGATAACACCTAAGCGTAACATATCATTCACTTCTTTTTCAACAGCAGAAGTATAATGTAGTGGAATAGGATATGGTCTCACCCGGATGGGCTCTCCATAGGTCAGTTTAATATCATGCTCAACTAAGTCAGTTCTTCCAGGAATATCTGTGAGTACATCTTGAAATTCGCACAGCAGTGACTTCACCTGTTTCCTCTGATGCTGTGGGAGAGATGCAGAGACCTCTACATCTCTCCATGACTCCGAGGCAACCAATGGCAATAGTGGGATCTGGAGATTGACCTCCTCTCCTTTCTCTCCATCTTCCTCGATGACTGCTGCACTAGCTACAGTAACTGTACTATCAAGAACAGCGTTCACGACTGGTTCCAGTTCAGTTGGACGTACTACATATGGTTTTAGCATATTAATATGGAAAATCTTCTCCTTCCCTCGGACTAATATCAGATAATCCACATCGGTAATCTGTTTCTTTACTTGAAATGGACCTTGCCAGTTCACTAGCAGGTGATTTTCCTTGGTCGGTAGCAACAACCTCCATACCTCGCTGCCAGGACTGAGGGATACAAGTTTGCTATTCCTATTGGCGTATGCTCTATACCTTGCACCCGATGTCTGTAATGCCTCACGTGCTATCGAACACGATGTAATTATGCGTTCTCGCAAGTCAATGACATACTCATAACTTGACCTAATGCTATCATCAGCGTAATTCCCGGTCAGTAAGTCTCTCAAAATTTTCATTGGACCCCGAGGATTTGCGCCAAATACTAGCTCAAACGGTGAGAATCCTGTGCTCTCTTGTGGCATCTCCCTGTATGCAAACAAAACTCCCGGTAGGTATCTATCCCACAACTGTGGAAAATCTCCTGTAACCTTACCTAGCATTCTTTTCAGTGTTCCATTGAACCGCTCGCAGACCCCGTTGCTCTGAGGATGATACGGGGTGGTGAACATTTGGGCTATGTCTAACAGTTTAGATATGTGTTTCATCTCTTCTGAAATGAATTGCCGGCCCCTGTCAGACAAAATCTCTTCAGGAAATCCTAATCTGCTAAATAAGCTCATTAGAGCCTCTGCTATATCCTTTGATGTGATGGATTTCATTGGCAATGCTTCAGGCCACCTTGTACATAGATCAACCAATGTTAGAATAAATCTATACCCCCGATCAGACATAACTGGAAGTGGCCCAATGTCTATTGCAACCTTCTGAAAAGGGCGAAATGCCAAATCTGTTGCTACTAACCGTGCCTTGGGAGTCCTTTCTTTCTGGCTTGTCTTCTGACACACTTTACACGACCGACAGTAAACCTTCACATCCTTATTGTATCCACGCCAGTAAAACAGGGACAACACTCTACATCGAGTTCTTGCAATACCCATGTGACCCGCAAAAGGGAAATCATGTGCTGTCCTTAACACTGTATTCTTCAGTTCCACAGGAATAACCACTTGTGTAATGACTGAATGTTGCTCTGCAAAGCAACTGATTAGAATGGAGTTCCTAACCTCAAACCAGTATCGAGCAGACTTGGTATGCCGTATGTTCTTAGACTCAGCCAACTGAAACAAAGGCAGAAGTGAAATGTCTTTCCTCTGCATGTCTACAAAATCATATGCTGTAATTCCAGCAACTGTAGGCACCGAAGGGATATTACTGGGTTGCGATATCATAATATTTGCATCATCAGCCTTAGTCTGAGCCCTCGTCATTACTGTGTTAGCAAACAAATCATGCCCATTTTCCCACTCCTCAATATCCTGACAGGTGCAATCATGAACCCCATTAACATCTCCAATAATGAGATCAGCGACGGGCGAGTCAAGGACGCATACTCGAACTCTACCCGACAAGAAAGGGGTGTCGATCTGCACAATCGCCAATGGATAGTACTGGACATTACCACCAAACGTAATGCATTTGGCCATCTTTCCAATATAATACGTATCCTTAACCAATGTCTTCCTAATGCCAATGGTTGTACAGCCCGTGTCCCTCAAAACAGATACAGGTTTATTCTCCACAAAACCCTTATGTAAAGTTAAGGTGCCATTCCCATCAACTGATGAAAGGCAAGGCAAAGTGTGTCCACATATTAAAATAGGCTTGCCATCAGGCTCGAACAATGGTCTGCACCCCTCACACTCCTCGCTATTAAATGTATCAAGTACAGTAGCTGAATTTGCATGCTCAGTGTTTTCCTTTGGGCTCTCTTTTCGACTGTTTCTTCTCTCATTACAATTGGGGCAGTTGGAATCCGTCTCTTGGCGCTTGTAAGAGCTTCTCTTTGGACTGCCATTATAATTTTTCTTTGGGCTGGCATATGGACTTCTTTGTGGGTTAAAGGGACACCTCTCTGGGTCCCTCCCACACTGATAAGATAGATGACGCCTTGAGCCACACTTATAACAACCCCTTCTACTGTAGCCTGACCCAAAAGAAGGGTACTGTCTCTTAGGAGAATATCTTCTGTCCCCGTTCCATCTTCTATTTCCACCATCTTTATCCGCATACCTGTCTAAGCTGCGGGCCCGAGGATGTATGTATGGCTTCTTTTCAGTTTTATCCTGAGCCACACAAGCTGGAAAGGTCTCAGCAACTATCTGCTTGTGAATCGGTTTCCCCGGGTGCGCATTGACATACTGCTGTCCTAGCTCTGACATAATATTTATATCTTTTGGCTTTCGCTCTTGTAGAAAAGCCACTAACTCTGGATTGCAAGAAGATAGAACCTTGTCCTGTAGCATAAGGTCGGTTAGCCCATCAAAATCCTTCACAATACCTGATAGTTCAATCCACCTATTGAACAGCAATTTGATTTCCGCAATAAACTCACTAAAGTCATTGCTTGTTGTAGGAATAGCCTCCTTAAATCTTTCACGGTACCCTTGAGCTGTCAGTCTAAATCTTCGAAGCAGTGTCTCTTTCACCGTGTCATAATTCATGCGATCCTCTACTGGCAAAGCAAATACACATTGTAAACTTCTTCCGGTGAGCAAGTTATTGAGCAGAGCTGGCCAATCTTCTTTCTTAACCTTCCAAGATACTGCTTCTTGTTGAAACCTTTCTAGATACACGTCCATCATATCGACGCCCTCAACAAATGACGGGAGTCGCAGCTTGAAAGGACGAGTAGACTCCTTAGTAGCTGGTCTAGAACTCGCAGCCTCAAGTTCCAGTTTCTTCAAAGTAATTTCTTTAATCGCTTGAATTTCAGCTTTCCTTGTCTCTTCCTTCTTTGCTTCCCTTTCAGCCTCAATTTCTAACTTCATAAGATCTCTTTCCTCATTGCGTTCTCTCCGTTCCTCAGCATCCACAAAATTTGTCTTGGCCCATAATTCAAGTTCATCCCCTGATTTACCAAGTGCCTCTCCCTTGGTGATAAAATCCAAGAGGTTAGACATCCTGTAATATGTATCAACTATGATAACTATGAAAAAATGATGCAACCAAAACACAATTAAGGAGAGAGGGAGAAAAAAAATGTATACCACCTGATATGTCAAATGGTGTCTGGAAAACTATAATGGATACCCCTTCACCTATGAAGAACGTCTGTCATACACAACAGATTTTGAACAACTCTTCACACTGGGTCTATACACTGGGTTAATTTCTTGTATCAGTCTGTAGGCATTACAAACTGTAATAGACCAAAATAAAATGTGTCTGCTTATGTTAACACAAATGGTATGATGATGATTGAAATGATAATCACAGAACACACGACGCTACACCAACTGATAGGCCAGTGGAGAGGAAGTTATAGACCAAGAAAGTAAGAATAGACCTTATATTTACACACAAACCTATCGAACGAACAATAAGGAGGATATCGTAAAATAACTTATATACACGGATAGCAGAGCAAAGGACTGAGAATCACGACAGAAAAACACCACGAAAGAAAGACTATTATACAAGACAATAAGTAAACAAACTAAACGCAAACAACTAACGCCAACAATTGTTCCACAAATTACACGAGGCTTCACAACTCCCCAAATCTTAGACAGATTGGGTTCCCTACAGCGCAATTTGTCTCACAAAACCTATTAAAGACAACACAAGGCAAATTTCTTCAATGAAGAAAGATGGATTGTGCTCACCACTCAAAATCACCCTTATACAGAAATCAAAATTAAATACTACCACACAATATGAACAAAACAACAACACAACACTGGACAGTGAAGTAACCCAAGGGCAAACAGGAATGAATATATGAATACTTAACTAATAACAAGAGCTAATATAAAATAACATAAGTTTCGAGTACACTGTAGAAGTGATAGACAGAAGGAAGTCTAGATATGACGCAGCAAACTTGTCGTCCTAAAAGGAACTAGTATCAAAATAAACTAAGTTTAGTACACTTTTAAATATAACAGATCATAGGGTTCAAATATAACGTTAATTAATCTGCAAAAATGCTATTGAAGAAAGAATGGAGAGAAAAAAAAACAACAACAAACCAGCCATTAGTTCCGGGCAATAACCTTATCAAGGAAGAAATAAATAACCAAATAAATTAATTAAAAGAAGTATAGCCTATATATATATATAAAAGAAAATATGCAGACGCACAAGTCAAGTAAACAGAAGACTGGAAATTAACAAAATTAATAACAAACTTAACTTAACAATATCCTGTGTCCGCTGCTGCACTTGAGATAGGCGCAGGCTTGGAGTCCCGGTGTTACAGCTCAATGATGGATACCACAAACAACACGCTTCACGTCGTAACACAGCACAGTCAAATATCCAAAATCAGCTCCTACATGCACCTGAGCTCTCAGTACGGTGAACCGGATCTTCTTCACTACTGGTCCAAAGGGTAGAAAAGGAAAATGCCTCTCTCACTGCTTACACCATCTCCAGGCAAGATCTTACGATTTCAGCCGATCACCAGCAAAACAATGGCCTTGTTATTCCATTACAAGACCCAGCAGACGATTTTTCGTGTCAACAGTCATGCCGAACTACACAGCACAGATAAATTGACGACAGATCAGCACACTCATCACGGGGCGGAATAACATAATATCAGTGCGCCGAGGTAAACAAGACTGATTACCGCCTTTTCATGCTTCGTGCTACTTTCCAAAATAACACTGTCGATTTTGTCAAAACTGTCCCTTCGCCTCTCCTCCAGTGATTAAACTATTCTTCGTTTTTAAATATTCAGTCCTTCTGCAGCTATACCCTTGCTGACTATCACTGAAATGAAGATTTCAGTTTTGCACATTAAGTTCTTGTGACCTGATTCAAACAGATAGGCCTAGTTCTCTGTTCCGCTTGATGTAATTTTTCAACAACAATTCATGAGAAGGCGAAATTGTCAGAAATTCTGCAGAAAATTAGGGGTGGGTCCTCTCTTCCACTTACGAGTTCCCCAAAATTGTCAAGTGCTTGCTGTGTGTACACATTGACAAATATGTATTACATACACATGGAGCGACAAACATGGCTCGTTTTTCCCAGCTAATTGTTAACTCACTAAACTCCAACACGTAGATACGATATCCGACGACTTTATGTCACAAACTTGAGTATAACACAATAACACAGGCAGACTGCCGCTTTGGCCATAAATCATCACATAAGAAAAGCACAACGTATGATGTGCATAATTAGAACAGCATCTCATGTAACGAATTTCACAATATCTTAATATATTTCCTATTTTTCTTCAACCATTTCGCCTTCTCTCTCCACGTAATCTCTCATCGCTCTAATCTCTGTCCCGAATGACCTTTTTACCCATGACCCTTTTCACACCTGACCAGTCTTCACCACCACTTCGTTCACAACAACTCAGCCATGCCCGTGAACTCGACATTAGCGCTTACTGCTACTAATGCATTCATGCCCGCAAGCAAACTTAACATTCACTCACTTCAACTCACAACTTACATAAACATATCTAGTTCCCACCGGAGCATGAGTACTGACATTCATTCTATAAACCGTTTGTGACAATATATATATATATATATATATATATATATATATATATATATATATATATATATATATGTAAGACAGGGTCAGTACCACAACCACAAACAAACTAACACTCTATGATACAACTTATGGAAGTCTGTGGCTGAATTATATACTATATTACAATTTATTTGCCCTGATTCAGAATTTTCTGAGTCAGGAACAACAACAAAATGAAATTTATGGTTTTATTTACATAAATATTTATAACAAAATGGATCTTCTGTTCATACAAAGGACTATTATAATCAAATTATATTTAAGTATTTCTCTAAATTGGGTGACACTGGTAACTAATGGTGGGGTGGGGTGTTGGCATCATTCCCCCTCTTTATTTTAGTATCTTGTGGAAAAGTTATTTAAGAATCAAAGATTGTATGTCTTTGTAATAAAGTCAGGGGATGACCGTTGAAGTGCCGACACATAGGCACTTAACTGTAGGTGGATAGTAGATATGATGCTGACAATTTCCTTTCGTTCACTTGAATGACCAGACTGACACAGTCCCTGGTGTAAAATAGTATAGTAGACCATTTGGTCCAATAAAGTTTCACTTTTCTTTCTCTCTCTAGTAAAATCACCAGGGTCCTAGTACCACAGTAGCACCAGAACAAAAAACCCTGAAACAAGGTTATGATTCTGTACAACATATCTACAATATTTTTCCACAATCAATACATGGCATAATTCAATAAAAGAAAAGGGTCAGATCTCTCTGACCACCCCATGTCAACCATTTTCCTCTGAGACAACAACTCATACCAGTGCTCCTGTTCTTTTCCCTAATGGCTACAACGCCTCTGACACTGCAACAATGATTCCCTCCCATAAAATATTGTGGGTTAGCCTTCCCACTGGTAACTGTGGAAATCATTTTAAGTTATACAACTCATGTCAATGTTTACTGCTTGTGTGCAACACCACAGGCCCTGCATAAGCCTGCTGGGGACCCTGTACTTAGTCGTAACGCCTTCCCAAACAAGCAGTATCTCATACACCAAATTTGGTTGTAATAATAAGGTTAATAAATTTCATTCTTACCACAATTCAAAGAAATATCACAAACATACGTTGACTGGCATTAGCATTAAGGTAAGTTTAGCTTTGCCCCAGTCCAGACTGCCAAGAATTATTATTTCACTCTAGGCACTGCTGTTCTCAACGCAACTTGCTTTCAAAAACTTCTGTATCAACTGGCGACAAGTCTTTGTTTGCTTTTGCCAATATTATCAGACCGGCCCAATCAGCCGGGTCTAGCTTTTTTAATTCAAAATTTAAAAAAAAAAACAAAAGCCAAACTCCAAACTTCTAGGAGTGAGTCTGCAAAACATAGTTAGCTTTTTTGCCTAACCAATACCCTCCTTCCTATACTCTTCTACCATCCAATCGGATTTGAATCAATCTAATGCCTCTTTTTTAAACTAGCGTCCCCCACTAACGTAATGGATAAATGAGCGAGACCACCAGTCTGTCCGTCTTAGTGTTCGTAGACATTTAGTATTATCTCAATACCTTGGCTAATAATTAGACTACCATATATATTTAAATATATTATTGCTCAGGGGATCCTAAGCTATCTTTATATGTGATTTTTATGGCGATATCATTTGTCGTTTAGATTTTCAGTTTTGTCACTGTTAATCGTCAATTCAAACTTTTCCAAAAGTCGGCCATCTTTTCCCCTTCCTCTCTCATTTTTTTCCATTCAAATAAACTAACTTGTCTGGGTTACGTCAGAAATACACTACTCGGCGAGAATGGAACACTGTCTGTGTGTTTATGTGTTCTGGCTTGTCCAACAGAGAGGTTATAGTATTAGTCCCGCGTGCAGAACGAAGAGCGGTTTTTGCCAAGCGTTGGTAGTATTTGCGTTAATTATTACAGTCGTTTCGTTCTTGCGACTGGAACATGTCCGAGTTACTACTAATTTGAGCGTTAAAGTTAAAATCGTACGTTAATTCAGACGGTAGGTTGGTGTCACAGTTCTGGCATATCGTTAATTGTAAGAATCAAAACCGAAACTAAGAAAGTGTGTTAGATTTTACAGCGGGATCGTTTTTATAAGCATTTCCTCTGCACAAAAGGCAGCGCTATACTGGCGTAGAGACGACTCTAAGCAGACACTTTCGGTCGGGTATTATTTATTATCATAGGACAAAAATCTTACTGAATTTAGCGATTATCTCACAGAATTCGCTACACACCTCCCTTTCTAAAACATGGATTCACTGCAGGTTCTAATCTGTGAGATAACTTAGCGCAAATGAAGTCCTACATGTTTTTCTGATTTTCATCACAAAGATGTCTACTCAAAAAATCGGCACCCACGTTCTGATAGCCGGGAATATATTCAATCATAAATGAATAGGGCTGTAATAGTAATGACCATCTTAATAATCTGGCATTTTCATGCTTTGCCTGTGATAAGAATACTAGAGGCTGATGATCTGATTGGACCACAAATGTCCTACCATACAGATAGATCTGGAATTTTTTTATAGCCCATGTTAACGCTAAACATTCCTTTTCACTTGTTGAATATTTTTTTCCGCTTTGTTCAACTTGCGGCTTGCTTAACCGACTGGGTACAATTCCCCGTCTTGTGAGGAGGACCTTTGCAACAATGTAGCACCTAGGCCCACATTGTTTGCGTCACTTCTCACGACAAATTCTTGATTCAAGTCAGGCAATTTTAATACCGACCTGCTTGTGAGTTTTTCTTTTAACTCTTGGTATGCTAATTAACACTGTGCTGACCAATTAATTGTATCAGGTTGTCCCTTATGCGTTAAATCCGTCAGAGGAGCACATATAGAGTTTAAGTGTTTAATGTACTTTTGGTAGAAACCACACAACGACGCAAAAGATCGCACATCTTTTTTTGTTTGTGGCATCGGTGCTCTTTTCAATTTTTCCAGATTCTTGGGGTCAGGGGTCATACTACCCTGATAGACGGTATGTCCCAAGAATTCCAACTCTTTACATCCAATACAACATTTTGTTGGTCTAGCAGTCAAGTTAGCCTCTCTGAGTCTATCAAACAGCATATTCAAAGAGGTAACGTGTTCCTCAAATGTTTCAGTAGCGATAAGAATATCATCCATGAAATTCGAGATGCATGGATTTTTCAGGGGATCCAACAATTTTCGCATCATCCTCTAAAACACACTCGGGGCATTTTTCAACCCAAACGGCAACATTTTGAACTCATAATGGTCTTCCGAGGTGCTAAATGCTAAGTAAGGTCGAACCTCAGGCTTTACTGGAATTTGATAATAGCCTTTGCTAAGATCCACCTTAGAAAAATATTTTGCCTTGTTCAGTCGGGCAAATAGTTGATTTGTATCAGGTAATGGATCCACTTGACCTTCTGTGACAGCATTCAGTTTCCTGTAATCTATGCACAGTCTATGTTCCCCAGATGGTTTTCGCAACAAAACCACACTAGAACTATAAGGAGATTCACTGTGAGAAATAATCCTTTCTTGTAACAAATAATCTATCTCCTCTTTCAAAGCTTTTTCCTTAGCGAAAGGAATAAAATAGGGCCTCATACAGATGGGTGTTGGGTCTAGTAGTTTCGTATCATATTCCAACAAATTTGTGTGCCCCGGCTTATCCGTTAACACGTCTGTATGTTTCTCTAGGACCTTTTGAACCTGCTCTCTCTGTCCTTTTGTCAGGTGAGTACTGATCTTCACCTGTGCAAACGTTTCACTGGGCTTCAGTGGATACTCAAATGAGGTGAGCGGGTCATTTTTCATTTCGGTTGCGATAGACAAGGCGATTAAGTGTGTTCCTTCCTGGATTTGCCTGTCCAGATATTTCTTCAGAAGGTTCACATGATAGACTTTTTCCTTTCCCTTCTTGTCTATCTTATAATTTGTTCTGTATACCTTTTCCAAAACTGTATATGGACCTTGCCATCCGATTTGAAGTTTATTGCTGCTGCCGGACAATAGAAGAAGCATCTTCTCCCCTAAAGCAAGCTCCCTATCCTTCGCTTTTTTATTATAATAAGCAGCATGATTTTTCCTGGCTTGTCTCAAATTATCATTTGCCAGTTTCCAACTAGTTTTTAAACGAGTGGTCAGTTCGTTCACATATTGATATGATGAGGTAACAGTCTCTTCTGCCTTCTCATCGGTCCACGTCCTCAACAAGGTACTAATGGACTAATATTTTGCTGAACTTATTTTGCATGACATTGGAAGCCTTATAGTTGTCTACATGTTTCTTTTTAGCGCCAGATACCTCTGCCTGGGCTGCCTGATACCTCTCAGCGACATTAAGTAACTCACCCAGCCTCTCTGCACCCTGTTCCATGAGAAACTTTCTCAAGTCTGGAGCCATGGACTCTCTCAATTGCTCAATAAGGATCATTTCTTTAAGATCTTGGGTTTTCCCCAGAGCAGTCCATTTCTCCAAGTAAGTCTCTAAACGTGCAGAGAACTGGTGATAGGTCTCACCCGACAGTAGCTTGGCATTTCTAAACTTTTTCCTGTAAAATTCACCATTCTTTTCATATCTTAACAAAAGAGCCTGCTTTAACATGTCATAATTGTCTTGGTCATCCCTGCTCATTTTTGAGAAAACTTCATAAGCTGTTCCCCTAAGACCTTGGGATAACTTCAGGCTCCATCTTTCCTTTTCTAGCCCATAAGTTGTAGCTAATACCTCATATCTACTTAAATATGATTCAATATCATCATCTCTTTCGGGAGCCGCGCTAGCGTAGTGGTTACAACACCGCTCTGGCGACCGGGTGATACAGGATCAAACCCGGGCGACGGCATTTGAGGATTTTTCGTCGACCGGGATTTGGACTGGATTAACTCGAGACCTGGCGAGGACATTTGAAGGAGTGTCATCGACCAGGGACTGGCGGCTCCTGAGCCGACCCAGCTGCAACGGGTACCTCAGAAATCGGCGAGTATTTGCCTGAATGGCGAGGGACACCTGTCTCTGTACAAGAAATAAAGGGATACTCACGTAAAATCAATGTCAGGTTAGACATAAATAATAACCTGAGATTTCGCCTTGAGTATTAGCGGGCGTACGCAAAAAAAAAATCATCTCTTTCAACAAAATAATCTAAGTGGAACCCCATAGCTTGAGTTAGAGGCCCCCTGACTAGTGGTAGCATCAGAGGTAGAGGGGCTGTGACCATTGTCAGGAGCATGGCCTTGCAACTCTAACTCCCTTAGTTGCGACTCATTCTCCTTTTGCTTGTAATCTTTTATCTTCTGCTTCTGCTTCCCTCTCAGCCTTTGTTTCTTCAAATTGGAGCCTTTTTATCTCAGCCTCTCTATCAGCCTCTAAGCCCTAGCCTCCTTGTCAGCCTCAATTTGTAACCTTTTGATTTCTTTCTCAGCCTCTAACTTCTTAACCTCCCTAGCATCTTCTAACTGCATTCTCCTCTCTTCAGCCAACCTATGTTCTTCCCTAGCAATGACCTTATCACATTCTGAGGTGACATAGTCAATCAAGACTTGACCCTCCATGTTCATGTCTCTGGCAGTCTGCACAGCAGCAGATCTAAACTTTGCCAAATCAGCCATGTTATATCAAGCAACGTTAACAATATACTAAGGTAACTTATTTACTCTAATTAAACAACAACTACAAGCACAACAGATCATCCCCTTTTTAAATTCCACAAAAGAATACTTTTAATTTTATTATATGGGATTCCTATACATGTATTAGGGGAAGTTTACCTAATGAAAAGTTCAAATCTCGGACAAGCCTACCAATATATGTGGTGGATTTGATGTTAATAGATGTTATTAGCTAGTGTACTGAATGAGGTCAGCCGTGAAGGTCCCTGATTATAACAAATTTTGGGTTGAGTTATCAGGGTACCTTTCTACTACCACCTTATGACCTCAATCAGACTTATTCTGGACTAGTATGTATGATAGCTACGTATAATGTCTAGGGTTATGCAAGTGTGTAATGTAGTGTAAGTATTACTACAAATACATTTAAATTCTATCATATATATATATATATATATATATATATATATATATATATATATATATTATATATATATATATATATATATATATATATATATATATATATATATATATATATATATATATATATATATATAAAAGACAGGGTCAATACCACAACCACAAACAAACTAACACTCTATTATACAACTTATGGAAGTCTGTGGCTGAATTTTGTGTAATATACTAGATTACAATTTATTTGCCCTGATTCATAATTTTCTGAGTCAGGAACAACAACAAAATGAAATTTATGGTTTTATTTACATAAATATTTATAACACAATGGATCTTCTGTCCATACAAAGGACTATTATAATCAAATTATATTTAAGTATTTCTCTAAACTGGGTGACACTGGTAACTAATGGTGGGGTGGGGTGTTGGCATCATTTCCCCCTCTTTATTTTAGTATCTTGTGGAAAAGTTATTTAAGAATCAAAGATTGTATGTCTTTGTAATAAAGTCAGGGGATGACCGTTGAAGTGCCGACACATAGGCACTTAACTGTAGGTGGATAGTAGATATGATGCTGACAATTTCCTTCCGTTCACTTGAATGACCAGACTGACACAGTCCCTGGTGTAAAATAGTATAGTAGACCGCTTGGTCCAATAAAGTTTCACTTCTCTCTCTCTCTCTCTCTCTCTCTCTCTCTCTCTCTCTCTCTCTCTAGTAAAATCACCAGGGTCCTGGTACCACAGTAGCACCAGAACAAAAAAACCATGAAACAAGGTTATGATTCTGTACAACATATCTACAATATTTTTCCACAATCAATACATGGCATAATTCAATAAAAGAAAAGGGTCAGATCTCTCTGACCACCCCATGTCAACCATTTTCCTCTGAGACAACAACTCATACCAGTGCTCCTGTTCTTTTCCCTAATGGCTACAACGCCTCTGACACTGCAACAATGATTCCCGCCCATAGAATATTGTGGGTTAGCCTTCCCACTGGTAACTGTGGAAATCATTTTAAGTTATACAACTCATGTCAATGTTTACTGCTTGTGTGCAACACCACAGGCCCTGCATAAGTCTGCTGGGGACCCTGTACTTAGTCGTAACGCCTTCCCAAACAAGCAGTATCTCATACACCAAATTTGGTTGTAATAATAAGGTTAATAAATTTCATTCTTACCACAATTCAAAGAAATATCACAAACATACGTTGACTGGCATTAGCATTAAGGTAAGTTTAGCTTTGCCCCAGTCCAGACTGCCAAGAATTATTATTTCACTCTAGGCACTGCTGTTCTCAACGCAGCTTGCTTTCAAAAACTTCTGTATCAACTGGCGACAAGCCTTTGCTTGCTTTTGCTAATATTATCAGACCGGCCCAATCAGCGAGGGTCTAGCTTTTTAAATTCAAAATTAAAAAAAAACAAAAGCCAAACTCCAAACTTCTAGGAGTGAGACTGCAAAACATAGTTAGCTTTTTTGCCTAACCAATACCCTCCTTCCTATACTCTTCTACCATCCAATCGGATTTGACTCAATCTAATGCCTCTTTTTTAAACTAGCGTCCCCCACTAACGTAATGGATAAATGAGCGAGACCACTAGTCTGTCTTTCTTAGTGTTCGTAGACATATAGTATTATCTCAATATCTTGGCTAATAATTAGACTACCATATATATTTAAATATATTATTGCTCAGGGGATCCTAAGCTATCTTTATATGTGATTTTTATGGCGATATCATTTGTCGTTTAGATTTTCAGTTTTGTCACTGTTAATCGTCAATTCCAACTTTTCCAAAAGTCGGCCATCTTTTCCCCTCCCTCTCTCATTTTTTTCCATTCAAATAAACTAACTTGTCTGGGTTACGTCAGAAATACACTACTCGGCGAGAATGGAACACTGTCTGTGTGTTTATGTGTTCTGGCTTGTCCAACAGAGAGGTTATAGTATTAGTCCCGCGTGCAGAACGAAAAGGGGTTTTTTGCCAAGCGTTGGTAGTATTTGCGTTAATTATTACAGTCGTTTCGTTCTTGCTACTGGAAAATGTCCGAGTTACTACTAATTTGAGCGTTAAAGTTAAAATCGTACGTTAATTCAGACGGTAGGTTGGTGTCACAGTTCTGGCATATCGTTAATTGTAAGAATCAAAACCGAAACTAAGAAAGCGTGTTAGATTTTACAGCGGGATCGTTTTTATAAGCATTTCCTCTGCACAAAAGGCAGCGCTATACTGGCGTAGAGACGACTCTAAGCAGACACTTACGGTCGGGTATTATTTATTATCATAGGACCAAAATCTTACTGAATTTAGCGATTATCTCACAGAATTCGCTACAAATAATACCGACGTTTACATGACATATCCATGTATATTGTGTATAAATTTCATGCTTTTTGAATAAACAGCTCCTGAGAAAAACGATGTGGTGCATTACTTTCTGAACGCCCCTCGTATATGAATGAGGGATACAATGTGATTTTTTTTTTTTTCATGCGGTTCTTCAATTTTCTTTAATCGAGACAAAATTTAATATTTGTCTCTTTGTCGTGGAAAGGTTCCCGACCCCTGGCCTAGGGTGCCAAAACACTGGCCTTTCATACACATGCATCTTTCGAATATAATAGGGCGCTATTTTATATACTTATACTTCACTCCGCACGGCAATAGTCTTTTGGGACTACCGTAATTTTTTTTTGTAACCTCTCTAACCCTGAGGATTCTAGAACAAAGACTGCCTTGTGATATTATCAGCAGCTTTCATTATTGTGTGACCTTGCGATGTTAGTATTTTTGTTTAAACTGCTAGTTTCACTGGCACTTGTCTGGTTTTGCCATCAGTTCCATTATGTGTGACCTTGCGATGTTAGTATTTTTGTTTAAACTGCTCGTTTCACTGGCACTTGTCTGGTTTTGCCATCAGTTCCATTATTGTGTGACCTTGCGATGTTAGTATTTTTGTTTAAACTGCTCGTTTCACTGGCACTTGTCTGGTTTTGCCATCAGTTCCATTATTGTGTGACCTTACGATGTTAGTATTTTTGTTTAAACTGCTCGTTTCACTGGCACTTGTCTGGTTTTGCCATCAGTTCCATTATGTGTGACCTTACGATGTTAGTATTTTTGTTTAAACTGCTCGTTTCACTGGCACTTGTCTGGTTTTGCCATCAGTTCCATTATGTGTGACCTTACGATGTTAGTATTTTTGTTTAAACTGCTCGTTTCACTGGCACTTGTCTGGTTTTGCCATCAGTTCCATTATGTGTGACCTTGCGATGTTAGTATTTTTGTTTAAACTGCTCGTTTCACTGGCACTTGTCTGGTTTTGCCATCAGTTCCATTATGTGTGACCTTGCGATGTTAGTATTTTTGTTTAAACTGCTCGTTTCACTGGCACTTGTCTGGTTTTGCCATCAGTTCCATTATGTGTGACCTTGCGATGTTAGTATTTTTGTTTAAACTGCTCGTTTCACTGCACTTGTTTGGTTTTGCCATCAGTTCCATTATGTGTGACCTTGTCATACCATTCACATTCTTGTATTTTACTCAATCACTCATTGATGAAAGTCTCTCAATACTTGGTTATCGATTTAAACTCGTTGTAAGTTATTATTTTTCAAGACGATGTTAAAACATGTTTCGATAACTTATATATTAGTTAACAAAGCCCAACATATTTTTCAGCGGATCGTCCTACATCCCTTTGTGGTTTCATTGAACGTGCAAATTTATTTATTTTATTTTTTCTTTTGGTTGCTGTTTGCTACATTTTGACCCCGCTTTCAACCATCATATACATGCACCGAAGTGTCGGTTATATCGGGACGCCTTCTTGTATAGTGTGATACATTTCCTGACTGCACAGGTGTTTTATGCAGTTGTGTATTATTTCTCATTGATGGTGAGTTGCAACTTTAGTCCTTGTTATTGGGGACATCGTATGAATGTTTTTGAAGTAAAGCTGTTATGTTTTATCTATGTTGTTCATATTTCTTGCATTCCAGCAGGAAGTATAAAATGTTAAGGAAGTCTTATAGCAAATACATGTTTCTCTGTTTCTTTTATTTAAAACTCGTTCCTAACTCGGCGTAGCTGGCGAGTCCTTTTCAGGACAAGTCCTTTTCAGGGCTTTATGCTAGCAGATGGATAATGTTAGTCCTTTTCAGGACTTAGTATTTATCAACAGTGGGCGAACTAGCAGTCCTTAAGTGGTTGCACTTAGAGTTCACCACATTCGGTGTTCCCTGAACATTGAGGAGGTACGGGCAAGTTGGCATAACTGGCAGTCCTTTTCAGGGCTCTACAATGCTAGCAGACGGATAATGTTCGTCCTTTTTAGGGCTTAGTATCTATCAACGCTGATAGATGCTAGCAGTCCTTTTAAGGACTTATCCTTTTCAGGGCTACTTCATGCTAGCTGATAGATGCAAGTAGTTTTTTCAGGGCTTAGAGTTTATCAACACAGCGCTTCAGTTAACAGAGTTCACTTATTTTTGAATAGCAAATTGCTCTCCGATATAACTAAATGACGTCTTGGTTGAAAGGTATGCTTCGACACAAGAAGGCAAAACTCTAAAAAAAAGCAGACATTGCTGTAGGGAAGTAAAGTGTTAGAGACTTCACAATAATAGGTCTAGGTTTATTATAAGGTTTGGTGACAAAAGATCCCTGCCTTTCTGCCTTTTGCCTTCCCTAACTCAAGAGCAGAATCAAGTACACATGAACAGCTGTGTAGACTGGAGCATGACGCAGCCAGATTTCGACCCCGGAGTTTGGTGACCTCTCCCCGAGAAGACATCGCCCTAACAGCCTAGCCACTCAGCTTAATCGTAATGTACAGACCTACATTAGAGATATTGTTTTTTAAATAAAACCAGACATATAGTCCTGGGAAATGTGATATCAGCATACCGATCATTCACCTGTGACATCGCGATCAATCTTCGAAAGTGATGTTCTGGTGTTGTTTATATTATTGATACCACGCGAAGGTCATTTGAGCCTTTGTTTACTTTTACTCAGCAGAATAATGACAAAGAGGTAGAATTTATTTACTTTATTCAATTCGGCGCAAAGATCAAGATCTGGTTTTGATTTTTTAAAACACATTTAGAATAGAGGCCAAGGTCTTGTGTTGTTTATTTTACTCATACTGTACATAGGGGAAGGCTTGGTGTCGCTTGCTTCAGTCAATACACTATAGTGGTAACGGTTTGGAGTTGTTTGCTTTAATCAATACACTGTACAATATACACCAACCCCCCGATCTTATGCTGTTCCATTAGTGCTTTTTCGATATAACGCTGTTTCTGTTTTATGCCACATAAATAAATATTTATATTAAGAAATAAAAAAGTGTTGAATATATATATATATATATATATATATATATATATATATATATATATATATATATATATATATATATATATATATATATATATATATATATATATATATATATATATGTGTGTGTGTGTGTGTGTATGTGTGTATGTATGTATGTGTGTATGTGTGCGTGCGTGCGTGCGTGCGTGCGTGCGTGCGTACGTACGTACGTACGTACGTACGTACGTACGTATGTATGTATGTATGTATGTATGTATGTATGTATGTATGTATGTATGTATGTATGTATGTATGTATGTATGTATGTATGTATGTATGTATGTATGTATCTAAGTGAACTAAAAAGTAAATCGTCACAAGGGAGAATAGTGCGCGAAATGAAATGTGTAAACCACTCATTGTCATCTAGTTTTCTATCTAATGTTAAATTAAGTGATAAAATACTTTCATTTGCTGTGAGATCGAGGTTACAGTTGCTGGAATGCGAAAGTCTTTTACATCTATACTACCCACAGACATACACGAAAATGTGCAAAATATGTAACCACCCATACGAAACAGTGTCACATTTATTGAATGGATGTACCAAATTTCAAACATTATACCAACAAAGGCACAATAGAGCTGTAGACATTATTTATGAGAAACTGAAATCTGCATACAATAATAAAAGTGACATAACAATAAACAAAGAGATAATAGTTAAACCATCACTTTTCGGCAGCAGCAAAGCCTCATTTAAGACTCATGCCGTAAAGCCTGATTTAACAATAATCAATCGACAGAACAAAACAGCTTTTATAGTGGAGGCAGCAATACCGTATGATGCCCATTTAGATAAATGTTACCAACATAAATTTGATAAGTACTATCCATTGACTGCAGAAATTAACGAACTAGGCTACCGTACGCATGTAATCGTACTGATAATTGGTAGTTTGGGTCATGTGCATGCAAAGTGTGTGAGTGGATTAATGTCGCTAGGGTTGCGGAAATTTGAAGCAAAGGTTTTATGTAAATATGTCAGTATTAGTGCAATTATAGGTTCTTACAGAATATGGAAACTTCGATGTAAAAAACACCCATTTTGAATTGCTGGGATGTTTTCCACACAGTCTAAACTCAATTGTGCTCCTCTGTATACTATACCATACGACTATTGTATTTGATGCTATATTTAATATCTCACTCCACTAGCTGTCAAAGTTTTTTTATGGCAAACAAAATTCTGATAAAACCTCCATGTAAAAACAACCATATTGCTCTACTTGAATGGTATTCCTCACACATTTTGTAAATTTCAATAATTCTCATTTTTGGCAGGGTATACCATATCATTATATGCCAATGTCTTTTAGAAAGCTTAAAAAATTTTTATGTATGTGTAACACAAAGGTTCGATGTAAAAACACCCACATATAACTACTTGAGACGTCTTCAACACTTTATGTAAATTCTAATGATTCTCCTATTTGCCATGTTGTATCTATTATATCATGTCTGTACATATTAATGTATTTTATGGAGAATAAAGATTCTGATATGTATGCATGTATGTATATATATCACATACATACTTATGCCCGTTTTATGCTTAAAAAACCGATGTTAGCTGTGCGTAAAATTCCGTGGAAGTCAGGGATATAACTTTCATTCAGGGTGGAAAATGAAAGAAGTTCTATGGTAATCCGTAACATAGAACAAGATCTTAATTACTACAATGTGCTTCTTAAAGAGAACAAAAGTGACAAAGCAAGCTCGATTCATTTTTTTTAAAGTCTCCACCAGTATCTTCTGCCCCCATTGACCAAGAAAAACTTGTTCAACACCTACAAAACCTTCTGCTAACCAGTCGTCAGATGATGTAAAAAAAACTGCTGCACTGTGACAACTGTAGCCACAAGCGACGGAAGTAGTATTGATTAAAGTTCTTTAATTTAAAAAAAAATATATGTTCTGTTATTACAATACATACATAATAATTTCTGTCGCGAGAGGTTCAGATGTTATTAAAATGAAGGCTATCCTGGACACAAAAGGTGTATCAGATGATACCAGGATAGTGCCAGATAAGAGACTAGTCTTATAAGAAATACCCCCTTCTCTGAAAAGAGTAAGGGTGTATCGACATCAAAAGTGGGGTCAAGCTATGTAAACCTTCAAGTATGATGATAGTGTTGGTTATTGAAGATCTATCTGCTACCGCTCCAGATCCCACCTTGAATAATGGTTATATAGTTGGTTTAATGGCTAATTGTCTAGGGATAAATTGAATTATTAATATGTAATATCTATCAAACAGAACATTAACTCAGTTAGAATAATTAAGTAAGTCTGAGTGAAAGTATTTACAATTTATTGATCCTATACCGTTTCTCTTTTCGGTTAGGAAAATTAAAATGAATTTAAAGGTTATATATACAATCAAATAAATAAATATGGAATATTCTTCTCCATAATAGTACTATGATAAATTTGTAGTTATAATCGTCACTACATGTTTTAACGATGTCGTCTGCTATATTTGGTAGCGCGTTTAAAGTACGCGTTAAAGGTTGAGAGTTTTTAATATAGAATGTTTTTATGTTATGCTTCAGGGTTTTTACTGAACGCAAATCGCATGGTTCGATTGGGACGTGGTAGCGTTGATAAGGTCACGCTTGACTACGAATCTAGTTCACCCTTCCGAATCTGAACTTGAAGCAAGTCAGATGTGTTTTGATTCACTCCCGTATATAGTATGAAGTGCAGAAGTATTTCTTTGAGATTAGGCTTGAGGGTCAGCCGTATTAATATTTGATGAAACGATGAATCAGGAATTGGTTAATTAAAACCATTGGTTATTGAGTCAGGAATTCAGGGAGTATTGATGTTTTATATGATTCGTTCTCACAAACTAGTTGGTATCATTTCTGGTGGTCTGCATAGCAGCAACGCATGTATACAGCCTACTACGTTTTGTTGACAACGCTAATAATTAATCTATCCGACTGGAATGGACTGCACGGTACAGATATAAATAATGAAATGATTCCTGCAATGCAATGTATTGTTTATGAAATTAACTGTGATGTGATGTATGCGTACACTGTATTAAATCGATCCTCGTTGGACTCAAAATACCAGGAGTTATTTACTAAATCAAGTTTGGAAGTTGGCTGGAATATTAGCCACATATTTATAATATAAAATGCACGATCCGCTCTTCTCTGATGAAGGACACTAATAATAAAACTAATTAGTTGGAGTTAAAAGGGAATAAGAACGATGTCACACATTATGCTAACCAATTGTAGAGTAATCTAGTCATTGACCTTCAACAAGGAATGGAAGCAAGAACCCGCTTCAACAGATGGTGGCCAGATGTGGTTGTGAAATAACTATTTCACTTTAAAGAATTAATCAACGATCAAGAATATCTTATTTTCAAACTCTCCTTTCGATCGACACGATAATTCCTTACGCATGCGTAAGTGACGTCACGACCTTAGCAACAATATTGAAGGACTAACGGTTGTGAATTCCATTCAACAAGTCAGCGACATTGGAAAGATTCAAAATGCCTCAACCAAGTATATCAAGAACTTACCAGTACTATGTTCCAATTATAAAGTCCGTTGGCGCATGTTGGTATTGCTGGAATTAGTTGCGATTTAAAAGCTAAGTACTTTTTTTGGTGATAATTTACGCAACATTAGTTAATGTCGATTCACAGGCATGTTTTTTATGTCAAATTTTTTTTAGATGTTAAATGGTTTGTTAATATGTATTTACGTCGTATTGTACATGTCAGTGGGTCGGTTGGTGGGAACTAGAACCTCTGTCATGTCGCGACAAGCTGATCACAGAGATTCTAGTCGGTCCTAGGGATTATTGAATAGTTGCAATTTTGTACAAGAGATCCCCCAAAAAATTAATTGGGGCACACTCTGCTTGTAATTGCGTAAATTCAATATTAGGTGTTAGTTGTAAAGTTACGTGATATTTGGTGTATTTTTTCTGTACTACGTTTCATTTTTTATTCATTTTTCGTCACATGTGTGTAAGCTATCGCGTTCATTCTCAATCTTACTATCGTTTATTTTACAATTATAACATGTTTAGTCAGTGGAAGAGTCCTGTGACGTCATCATTTTAGTGTATGTGATTTGACCTAGATTTGGTTCAACCTTGATTCTACTTCCGTTTTATATTTCGTTCCTAGAATTATTTTATATCTGATAATTGTCAATTGTGGCGTTAGTTCGTGTTGTAATACTTTATTTTATTGTGGTCTTTATATCTATTCATATTATAATTGATAGTATAATAATAATAATATAAATTAATTAGAACATAATATGATAAAACATTTTGATTAATTTTGATTAAAATAAAATACTTGATGACCAAATGACTACATCAAGTTGCTCTAGTGGTCCTAGGCACTTCTGTTTATACATGCTGCATAGGGCATGATGTCATAATAATATGATGAAATATTGAATAAGGGTAACTTTTATTTTATAATTGATTAATATATTTATGGATGGAGGATACCCATAATTAATAAGTGAAAATATAGGATGCATGAGATATTTTCAGCATCATAAACTAGCAGGTGTTGTAACTACTAGTTGGTTGTGATAAATAAAGAATAGTGTTATAAAATATTAGGTGAAAATATTTGTTGAACTTACAACTAGTCATAAAGGAATATTATAATTGGCGATATTGAGTAACCATTCTTTATTGAATATATAAGTTGATTGACTAAGAGAGTCACATATATAACTGATAAACGGATTTTATTGGTGAATAAGATTTATATTGGACTAAATAGATTATTCACTTAAAGATGTCTACTGTAGAGAATTTTGTGAAGCTTGGGGAAGCAAGTTGAGAAGCACGTAAAGAATTTGATTATTATTTGATTGACTCGGGGAGTCATATATATATATATATATTTACCACGTCTACCTTAGCGTATTTCATGTGTACGGGACGTCAGTTTGGTTTAGAGGGTGATCGTTTAAAATTATTTGCCATGAGAATGTTCGCTAGATCAAAATTGGATATAATGGGAAAATTGCTTAATACAGAAGAAGTGGAAGCGGAGGTAAGGCATCTTATAGAATTAGAAGAACAGAAAGCTATTGCTAAGCAAGAAGAGATTGAGAGAAAAGCTGCATTGAAGCAGGAAGAAGAAGAACGTGAGGCTAGGGAGTATAAAAAAAGAAAGGAACAAGAAGCAAGGGATGAAATATTACGGATTGACGAGGAAAATAAAAGGAAACAAGAAGAAATTATAAGGCAACTGAATTTAGTGGATTTTCAAAACAGTTTAGTGGATAAAGAAAACAATGTTGATGTTGAAGTAGAGAAGGTTGATACTGCTTTAAGTGCAGATTTTACATATTTAGCTCAGATTCCGGAACTGAAATGTGAAGTTGCACTTTTAAGATTAAAAGTTGATATGCAAGAAGTAACAAATCAGGACATGAAAAGTTCTTGCATTCAATTAGAGAATAAGATGAAAAAAATTGAACTCGATAATCAGGAATTCAGAAGAATTATAAGTCAACATGAACAGGTGACTAATGAAAAGTTAACTAACCTCGAGACATTGCTCCTTAAGGAGAACAATAGGAATGAAAACCTAAATAAAATAAATCAGAAGCAGAGGCAAGAGATTGCAGTACTAACTTCTAAAGGTACTAAATTAAGAAATAGGGTTGATGGTCTGCTGGATGTGATATTGGACAAGAAGATACTGTCCAACATCAGATATGATAAACCTATTGTACGACATACCAAGGGTGCTCCACGTGCTAAGACCAGCTCACCACAACCCAACAAAATAAATATATCATTCCGAGGGAGATATACCTTTCCTCGGCAGAATAATACTGCCAATTCAGAAAATAAATGTTGGCGACAGGATCAGGCTACAACTGATCCTAATAAAACTGTTGACGTTGTCAACACAGGAAATGATGTTCCTAAAAGAGTAATGGTGTTGGAATCCGGATGACCTCGGACAATAAAATGAAGATAAATAAATCTGTCAGCAAGGTTCTAACTTTGCCTCACAGGCAGTCATATCCTACATATTGTAAACCTACTGCCTTGAATACTAATAGGTCTCAGAATATGTTCAATCATTATGAGACATCATCTCATAAGAATACCATATCCAGGGGAATGGTCAGATTGAATGTTTCTCATCTTAGTGACCATAGTCCTACATATATCGGTAAAAGTGCACATTCTCGCACTGTGTTAGTGCGAAATCTGCCACAAGGTACTACATGGCAGACACTTGGCACTTTTTTCAACTACACGGCAGACGTTAGGTTCGTGCGTCTGTTGCCACCTACCAATAACAGGTATGGTGACGCTGTGGTTACATTTCGTAACAATAGAGATGCTCGAATGGTTATCGAGCGTGATAATGGTGCATACTTTCATCACCATTCTCTAAAGTTACAATTAGTACCTGATTCTGCGTCACGCAAATAACATGTTGCAGTAACATTGTTTGTCACATTCTTGATGACTCAGCATGGCCAGTCATCATTTCTTGTCTTTCATATTCATCTATCCTAATATAGATTGATTTTGTGAATTTTTCTTCTAGAAAACATTTTTTGTGACATCTTTAATTTTGAACACATGTTTTCTGTATTTATTTGTTTTACCATGCCTACAATAGACAGTAACGTGGTTGATTGTTCTTACTATGCTCAGCCAATGCAGCATAAATTTCGTATATCGTCTATTTGTCTTAAGAAAATACATGCCTATGAAAATGACAGGGACTGCATAAACTAACATCGCGTCCACTAAATTTCTAGGGAATCTTTTTATTAAATACCTTTGTCGTGAATTATTCTAATCCCCATATATAAATTAAAACGTAAATGCAAAGCCTAACAAATAAATTTAATAAAAGGAAAGAAGAATGGTAAAGAACAGTGCTGTCACAATGACTGTACTCGAAATCCCCCTTGTTTTCTACTTCGTCTGCAAATTGTAACGCTTTCACGTTGATAGTAAAAGCCTACTGTATTATTACCCGCTTTCTTCAATGAAACGTGTACTGTATTTCTTGGAAAAACCTTGAGATACGCAAGCTGATCAATGACCTAAATTTAATATTTCATTCATTCCATTTTATACACGGCGTAACTAAAAGACAGATGGACTAAAGGATAGAGAGAAGGGAGAGGCAGAAAGCAAGGACACATGCAACACTAAACACGCGTCGCGCGATACACAATTGCTGCCATCACGCGTGTAAGGCCACATGCACTAACTTTATTTCAAATCGACAGTGATAAAATTCACTACCCATACCAGAGTTAGGTTTTAAAATCCTGAAAAACGCTTATTGGGAATTATGACATTATACGGTTTACGTTTGAAAACATGACAGTACCCAGACACCCTCAAGTTTGGAAGTGAGAAGGTAGTAACAGCACGACTATCCTAGAAGAAAATGCATATTGGCTCCATTAAATTCGTATATTTGGGTTCCTTAGGGTTTGCTGACAAAGAATATGTAAAACGTTACGCAAATAGTCTAGGAATTACCAAGTTATGGCCAAAATAAAATAGTGGGGGTGCCTGACAGCATGAAATCATTTCTGCTCATAAAATTTTTTTATAACGTGTTTGAAAAAACATTACGTTACGGAAATAGCCTACCATGTTAACTCCTATTTGATTGGAGCGCAACAAATGTAAGACTAAACACGATTGGTCGGGCTATAAATACTATCTTGTGTTGTCAGGGGAAATCGTGAAAAGGGGTACTTTTTTGAAAAGATGTGTAGACATGGTTTGATTGGGTAGAGCTGCGAATATACTCAATTCAGAGCGTCTGTTCCTTGCCACATCTTGTAATAAACCTACTAAGAAGCAGTGCGTTGAGCACCAGTGTATATTTTTTATAAAATAAAGCCTGGGACATCGGCAGATCGGAGTTGTGCTATATTCATTGCCAGTCAACGAAACTGTTTATTATTTCCATGAATTGTGGTAAGCTTGAAATATTCAATATTTTTAAATGAAAAATTGAATGTAAATTGATAAATTATGTCTGTATATATGTGTGGTTCAGTAGCGAACATGATGTAAAGCCTATAGTGCTCCAGCCTGAACAGAAGGTGTCGGAGGAAAGTAAAACTGCATGGAATGGCCAAACAGTACACTGACACCTAGATTATTAACTAGAAAGAAATAATGCTGGAATTGCAGAGGCGTAGTAACCATTAGGGAGGGAAATACTGGTATAAAGTATTTCAGATGAAGCTGACAGTTGGCCTAACGCTCTGAACTCAATGTTTGTGATGTATTGTGCTCAGTGTAGAAATAGAGTATAAATTAGTTCTGACGTAGAAGGTACAACCTTCTTGTTTCAGGGACCGTGGTCTTAAAGTTATTGAGCAGCACCTGGTCAGAGCTTTGCTGAAGCCAGAGGTGGACAGCATACTCCTTGGTCCATATAGCAACCAGTGGGGTGGCTCCAGAACTCATTAAAGTAATCGAGCAGAGGAGTCTTTTACTGCAGTCATCACGCAAGATAAGAGAGTGTGGCCATGGAGCTCAACATTATGTACCCCATCTTAAAATGACATTGTAAACTAAAATTAAGAGGGGAATTTAATTGTTTTAATACCAGGAACTGAGAACATCTCCAATACTAGTTCCAATAGAAACAAACTATTGAAGTCATGATGACAAATACCAACAGAGCTTGAACAAAACAAAACCAGTATTACCTCATATTACCACTACACAACTGACACACATAGGATACCATTAACAATATATGTCACTACAAGAATCATATTAATAAATTCTGTACATATAACTTGTAATTAAAATTGATTGTGATTCCTGGTTCCCTTTGTATTTGAATCAGGACACATATACATTCATGACAGCACTGAATACATATTGTTATTTGAAAAGTTATCAGTGACTCCTTTAACACATTAACTACCGAATTGAAAAACACACTGTGGCCGAATTAAATTTTTTTCCCATTTTCATCCTGTAAATTGTTTGCACAAAGTAAGCTGTAGTTTTCGTAATTGTTTACAGATTTTAATGAATTACACGTCATTTTAAAGATAAATGAATGTACTATTACAATAAATACTGGTTGTAACTCTAATAGAGGTTCTTGCTATTTCAAGGCCCTCCGATGGCAGAGGACTTGCAATATTTTCACAATTATAACTGCTTGCGCCCCATCTCTATCAAAATCACAATGTCAATCAATGTGCACACCGTTTTCACTCTTGTCCTCGTCGCTAGATCTATCAGTCAATTGTTGAACACGTTTCTATCCTATTCAGCCGTTAGACGAGATGTACACGCATTTTTCGTAGTCCTATCACTAGTTGCCATGGTAAACAGTTTTACACGATTTGGTAACTAACCCAAAACGCTGAAAAATATGAACATAATATCAATTTTCCAGAGTTCTACAACAACCATACTTTGGGAATTTGTTTTCCGGCGGCAACTTAAAATCTCGAACCAGATCAGAAAGTTTTTCAGTACATTTTTCATTCGTTTTATTACTAAAATTAGATTGGCGCTCTGAGCGGCTTGCGGTCCAAATGTGATTATTTTGTGAGCCGCTGACAGCGGCTTGCGGTAGTTAATGTGTTAAGATATCCTCTTAGAGTGTTTTATGTACGTGAGTGTCACAGTGTTGTCAAGTGTGGTGGAATAAATTAAATTGTTTATCTGTCTGTTGTTGTTATGACTTACACTTCATCATACACATACCCTAGACATATAACGTAGTCATCACACTGTTCCAGAATAATTCTGACTGAGGTATACATATGTGGCAGCAAGTAAGGTTATCTATAATACACTACTCTTATTAGATATAGATACCTTCACAGCTGATCTCAGTCAGTACACTAATTCCCCTATAAATATTTATAACATCCCACTTTACCACAACCTTCTAAAATTGAGGTAACCATGTACTACTAAATTTTACGCAAATATTCTCCGTACAGATGCCAGCAATTACGGACTAGAAGCGAGTTTACTTCAAGATCACGAGGGAATACTTCACCCAAACCTCTTTATTTCGAGAAAGCTCACGGAAGCAGAAATTAAATATTCTACTGTCGATAAAGAGCTTTTAGCTGTTTTATGGGCGATACAAAAACTTGAAAAGTTTTTACTAGGCGCACCTTTTGTGATACAAACAGATCAAAAGGCGGTAGCTTCACTACGTCGCTCAAATCATAAAAGCCCTAAATTGGCCAGATTCTCCAAACTGCTGCAGCCATTTAACTTTGTCATTGAGTCAATACCAGGAACAGAAAATGTTATGGCCGACGCACTCTCGCGAAATCCTGCTGAGTCAAGTCAAAGACAATTATAACTCATAAATTCAAGGATGAACTATACGTACATTCTTAATAATTCCATATTGTAACGTCACGTTACACGACTGATGTGTTATCAACTCGAGACATTGAACTAAACGTATGTTTATATTCGGCGCAAAAACATTACGATATTACACGAGACTTATTTCAAAGTTTCAATTATCAACGTTTGGACTTTGGTTTGTGTCCATTCGTCTCCTACTCGTCATGATACATGCGAAAATGGATATGCGAGCCATTTTTGGACTAATCGTTCGGAAATATGAATCAGATTGACTGAATGAAGTCGTTATAATTATGTATTCATCCTTACACGGAATACAGATAGGAAATATTAACTCAGCCTTCATTATGAACAATGTATATCAAGATGATCGAATGAAACTCATTCTTCATATGGAACAAATCCGTAGATTCACACTTGGAAATGACGACGTTTGGATCTTCATAACGAACATTATTCAGTTTAATACTTATTGATTTAATAAAAATAAAAATATAGTGTGAGAAAAAATTAATGAAACAAAAGAGAAAACAAAATACTCTCACACGATTCAATAATTTAAGTAAATGTATTTATAGATATGATAATTATTAGCAACTAATGTTTATATAATTATTACATAAGATGATATGCATTTTTAATTTGTTAGTGGATAAACTAATTTAAATTAGATAGTAATTAGTGTACACACATATTTCATTTTTAATCTATTAACTTCTCACTATTTAACATTAGGCTTTTTCCATTATTCTTTTCTTTACTTTACTGGTCTTTACTTTACTTCCTTCACTATGATACGATACTTTAGTTTATTTTAGTTAATTTTAATTATATTATATCCTACACCTAGTACATTGAGTATTTAGTTAATTCTATATTTAATTGGTAGATCTGATAATACAACATATTAATTTAGTTAAGACATACTTTTAGTTATTTAGATAATGATTACTGACAGTTGACATTTTCTTTAGTTACTTTAATATAATGTTCATGTATTATATGACTAGTATGATAGCGACATGACTTACGACAATGTTCTAGACAGAACATCGTAGGCCGTATGTTATTTTTTGTTAAATTTTTGATATGATTAATCAAGATATTTCAAAAAAATCTATAGAATAGATTTTTTTCCTCCGTCGGGCAGATAATTGTTACGACCTGTTTTAACGATGTCGTCTGCTATATTTGTTAGCGCGTTTAAAGTACGCGTTAAAGGTTAAGAGTTTTTAATATAGATTGTTTTTATGTTTCAGGGTTTTTATTGAACGCAAATCGCATGGTCCGATTGTGACGTGGTAGCGTTGATAAGGTCACGCTTGACTACGAATCTAGTTCACCCTTCCGAATCTGAACTTGAAGCAAGTCAGATGTGTTTTGATTCACTCCCGTATATAGTATGAAGTGCAGAAGTATTTCTTTGAGATTAGGCTTGAGGGTCAGCCGTATTAATATTTGATGAAACGATGAATCAGGAATTGGTTAATTATAACCATTGGTTATTGAGTCAGGAATTCAGGGAGTATTGATGTTTTATATGATTCGTTCTCACAAACTAGTTGGTATCATTTCTGGTGGTCTGCGTAGCAGCCACGCATGTATACAGCCTACTACGTTTTTTTGACAACGCTAATAACACTGACTAACAAAAAAAATCTTTTTTTTTCTTTCTCTAACATTTCTATGTTTTTCTGGTCAATTTTAATGCGCTGTTTTTAAATCTGCAAACCGTTTTTCTCTATCAGGTCGGGATCTCTAGAAATACGCAATTGAAGTTTTTTAACAAGGCATAAAGTATTATAACATCATTCATATAAGAAGTGTAACAGTTATGTAGGCTTGAATTTCTTTGCAGTCGACTTTCGTCGGTGAATGGCATGTGGTACATCGCGATGAAGCATCCAACAATAATCGGCAAGCATGGTCACACTCCACCGTCCTTGATAGCGTGATTCCATTACGGCGATATCTTGATGGAATCGTTCTCCATGTTCATCGCTGACTTCGCCAAGTTTGTCAGGGAAAAAGTCAAGATGCGAATCAAGCAAATGGATTTTGAGGGACATGTTACAGCCCATAATTCTGTATGCATCTATGCACTGCTTAATAATATGCACATAGTCGACAGATTTGTGATTTCACAGAAAGTTATCGACGATCGATTTGAATGCCATCCATGCGCGAAGTTCACTACCATGTAACAAGTTCTCGAATTGTTTGTCTGCAATAACTTTCCTAATCTGAGGTCCTACAAAGATACCTTCCTTTATCTTTGCATCGCTAACTTGCGGAAACTTTTCTCGAAGATAAGTGAAAGCTTTGCTCGTTTTATCTAACGCTTTTACGAAATTCTTCATGAGCCCCAACTTTATATGTAACGGTGGTAAAATGATGCCGTCTTTGTTAACTAATGGCTCATGTATTACATTTTTATGCCAGAGCTGCATACGATCCCTGATAGGCCACACCTTTCTTGCATAATGTTCCTGTCTGTTGCGGCTGTCCCATTCACATAGGAAGCAACAAAATTTAGTATACCCAGTCTGCATGCCCGTGAGAATTGCATTGCCCTTTAGGTCTCCACAAATCCGCCATTGGTAGTCATTGTACTTTATTTTTGCCAAAAGTATAGCCATATTGTCATAAGTTTCTTTCATATGAACAGAGTAGGCGACTGGAATTGATGAAAATAAATTTCCGTTATGCAATAACACGGCTTTTAGACTAGTCTTGGAAGAATCGATGAAAAGTCGCCATTCGTTGACTATGTGCTCACGACCGAGGTGCACCATTAGACCGTTTACATCTTTGCAATAGCAAATGCCATCATCCATCTCAAAGTATTGAACAAGTTCTCTGTGTCTATGACGAAATTTAGATATCGGAGTATTGGGCGCTAAAAGATTCCATTCTTTGAGTCGCGAACCGAGTAATTCCGCTTGTCCTTTGGTAAGAGCGAGATCACGTATTAGATTTGAAAGTTCTGAATGGTTAATTAAGTGAACACCATCATTCACCGGTATATAATCCGAGTCAGAATTAATTTCTAAAGCAGGTAAACTATCACTTTCTGATGGTTCATTCACGTCCAACGGATATTGTTATGGTGGAACTGGGATCGGACACGTGATTGGATCATGACGCACTGGTTTCGATACCGATTCTACAACTTCTAGAAGCCATATTTCGCTCAGAATTATTTCAAAATACAGTAACTATTTGAAAAATAGCGTAACATATGTCATGCATCTTTTAGCAGTATAAAAAGTAGAATTATTTTGCATTTTATTAATTTTTAATAAGTTATATAGTAAAAATGAAACGGAGCAAATAACGGTTTCCCAAAAATATATTTATTCACAAATATCTTAAGAACCCGACGTGATAGAGATAAACGGATTTCAGATTTGAAATCAGCGCAAGAAACTGACCTAAGAACACTTATTCTTATATAAGAAAGAAAAATGTTGTTTGTCAGTGTAATTAATCTATCCGACTGGAACGGACTGCACGGTACAGATATAAATAATGAAATGATTCCTGCAATGCAATGTATTGTTTATGAAATTAACTGTGATGTGATGTATGCGTAAGCTGTATTAAATCGATGCTCGTTGGACTCAAAATACCAGGAGTTATTTACTAAATCAAGTTTGGAAGTTGGCTGGAATATTAGCCACATATTTATAATATAAAATGCACGATCCGCTCTTCTCTGATGAAGGACACTAATAATAACACTAACTAGTTGGAGTTAAAAGGGAATAAGAACGATGTCACCCATTATGCTAACCAATTGTAGAATAATCTATTCATTGATCTTCAACAAGGAATGGAAGCAAGAACCCGCTTCAACAACAGTGTCAATTTATTTCTTTCACAATGCTGTAGTATATAGATGTGAGCCTCTGTCTGTGAGGCTAATCACGTCCTCACTGACTCTTGAAATCATTCACACACTTCCAGGGATTCCACCAGTAGTGAAACATGGTGAGAACCCAGCATTGCACACTCAGCTTGGAGGAGTGAAACATGTTAGGAACCCAGCATTGCACACTCAGCTTGGAGGAGTGAAACATGTTGAGAACCCAGCATTGCACACTCAGCTTGGAGGAGTGAAACATGTTGAGAACCCAGCATTGCACACTCAGCTTGGAGGAATGAAACATGTTGAGAACCCAGCATTGCACACTCAGCTTGGAGGAGTGAAACATGTTGAGAACCCAGCATTGCACACTCAGCTTGGAGGAGTGAAACATGTTGAGAACCCAGCATTGCACACTCAGCTTGGAGGAGTGAAACATGGTGAGAACCCAACATTGCACACTCAGCATGGAGGAGTGAAACATGTTGGGAACCCAGCATTGCACACTCAGCTTGGAGGAGTGAAACATGTTGAGAACCCAGCATTGCACACTCAGCTTAGAGGAGTGAAACATGTTGAGAACCCAGCATTGCACACTCAGCTTGGAGGAGTGAAACATGTTGAGAACCCAGCATTGCACACTCAGCTTGGAGGAGTGAAACATGTTGGGAACCCAGCATTGCACACTCAGCTTGGAGGAGTGAAACATGGTGAGAACCCGGCATTGCACACTCAGCTTAGAGGAGTGAAACATGTTGGGAACCCAGCATTGCACACTCAGCTTGGAGGAGTGAAACATGGTGAGAACCCGGCATTGCACATTTGAGTCCCAGGTGTAACTCTACCTTTTACCTGGTTGGCTGCATGCAGGAGGATTTCACTATGGACCAGAGAAAGGCAGGCAGAGTTGAGAAATGACCCTGCAAAGGATGTGACAATTCCTTGGGAGAGCCCAAACCAGAGTACAGTATTTTAGCTCTGCATATTTGGAGAGCCTCCTTGGATGGCAGGGAATGCACAATATGCCACGCACTCCTTCCTCTTAGCTTGGAACCAGATGTGATGAACCTTTAAATGCACGCCAACCTGGCGAAGCTGGAGCTCATGACTTTAACTCGACACGTTTTAGAATGGCGGAAAAGCTACAGGAAAAATCTGCAGTGTAGGTAATACCAAGGACTCTTCAACTTGGTATTAGCTGCAAAAAGGCGAGTAGCTCAGAAGCCCTAGTTAAACAACATCAACTTCTTCTTCTTCTTTGATCCTTAGCCGCCGACCGTCAAAGCAGTCAGTGGCCATCAGGCCTAGTGGCGTCTTGTAGGGCAACAACAAATTGATTCCACTTTGCTCGGTCGGTGGCCATCCTTCGTACAGTACCCCAACTCTGGTTCATTCTTTGCATCTCAGCCTCCACAGTCCTCCGCCAGGTTGTTTTTGGTCGGCCTCTCTTTCGTTTTCCTTCAGGGGTCCAAAGCATAGCTGTTCTTGTGATGGCATCGGGGTCTCTTCTGAGGACATGACCAACTGTTGCGCACATATTAGTCTGTGACACACAGATTACGGTAGGTAGGCATACAAATGTAAAGTAATGGCTATTTGTCTGATGAAAAGTATTTGATTGAGAATCTATGATTCTGAGAGTAAGGGGACAGAACCCGGATCGGTCGATGTTAGATTCGATTACATGGGTTATCTTTTCTTGTATTACAATCTGGCGTATAAATACTGTTTATGTCATTTTTGCGTCAGGTATGGCCAGAAACAGATTGGTCTTGCTTAAAATGTTTATGACCTGAATTTATATGTATTCCTTGACTAATTAAGGTGATTGGCTCTTATATCTTTGTATCTTTGTATTTCTATGTCGGACTATTTTGTGAGCTGAACTCTGGGGGTGAAGGGCGTTGTGAGGCATGCGCCGTTCTTGAGGAGAACAGAAAAGGCTGTCATGTCGTCGTGTCTAGGGCTGGTTATTTAGAAAGTTTAAAGAGTGATTTGTGATCTATTCTAGGAAGGAGATGGTGTCTCTGTATAATGGTATTATCAGAGATTCTCCTATGTTGATTATTAACGCCTAGGAATGGCGTGCGTTATTCGCCTGTATGTGTTTTCTAAACCAAGGTAAAACAAAACCCTTTTTTGCTGAACTTTGTTGCTAAGCCGAAACGAGAGACGTATTATCGTGCATCTCGGATTGCTGACCACAGATGAAGATGACATGTAAATTAGCAGCACCAGATTACTCCAGTAACCAGCTTATTGATAGCAGAAATAGATAGAAGCAATGAGGACATTTATGATTATATATCGAAGTAATTCTGCTTCATACTTCTCCATCCCAGGTGAGCGAAGCTCACGGAGGAGGAGCCATTTTTGATTCCCGCCATTGTAAGACTATCATCGGAGAACAGAAAATGTCTTACTACCTGATGATGGTACAGGGAGCTAGATAATATGAAACCCATTACTGTGGTTTAACATGGTCGTCATAACCATTGGATGAACTTTCGGCTTGAGAATCTTAGCCAGGAGAAGGTTCGGACAGTGAACCATTATTGTTGATGTTGTATGTATCCACCTTAACTGACGCGATTAGTCAGTTAGAACATGAGACGATAGACAACCAGGAGATTGAGTGTTTCCCTTCTATCGTTCCTTTATATTGATGTACCACATAACTATACATCTGATATTGTCACCCATTTTTCAAGTATACGATGATTGTTGTGCCAACTTGTTCAAATAACGGTACATCCTGATGTCGAACTCTACGTCCCCTATTAAACTGCAAGAAACTCAATTTATCAATGTGGTAGGCCAGATTTCTGGGTCTAACCTGCACAGTGGACATTGCCAGAAGCCAGCTACTGTTACCAGAACGTTTCTTGTGGCCGCATACGACACACACGAACACCAGCAGTACAAGTTACAGTCGATGTCAGCTTGACCTGTCAAACATAACACTGGAACTAGGTCAGCGCTTGTTGACATTTGTAACAGAGCAGACAATTTTCACAGCAGATTTATTGGAGAAGTAACTGTGTTAGCGAAAATAGCATAGATTTCAACGGTGGATCTTCTGGTGTGCTCAAAAAAATTGAACATTGTAATAGTTTATACCATAATTAATTATTCATTATAGTGGCACTTCATTAGTTAATTGACAGTACTATTGTGTGTAAAACTGAACCTCCTTTTCAATACACGCATTACATTATATGACATATATGTATTTATGTTCAATGTTTACATGTTATAGTGTTGTGTATATGTCTGTGGGAGGTTGGGTAAGGTGACTATTATAAGAGATACCACGTAATAGAGGTCTTATAATAGCGTTCAGTAGGAGCAATTTTCTTAATTGAAAATTTGCATGCGACATTTGTTGCTATTTTTTGTTAGCTGTGACGACTGTACCTATCGTTGTTTTTGTAATATTTTTCTGTTCTTTAGTTTTGTTTTGATATAATTGTATTTGTAGGTCTCATCTTTCCTGTCATTTAGTTCTATACAACTTTATATTTATACACTGTGGCGTCATTTGTTTTGTTTATTACTGCGCAGTTATCATCACAGGTTCTGTGATTATTTTCTTCAGTTTTTCTATTTAACTTATTTGATTTCTGCGAATGTTTTCGTATTGTCTTTCTTGATTGTCCTTTGTTTATGTTGTTGGTTGACATATACTATAAGGTATATTTGATCATACACTTGGGGTATAGAATAAACTTGTAGTTTATTACTATCATTATTATTATTATACAAGTGAATATACAAGACCTTATTAAAGGCTTGTCTCCGACAGAGATTGGGATATACGGAGCTGATTATTCAAGTTTATGAAAACTTGCTCTCGTTTACTTTGAAATAAATTTCATTGACTATTTCAGGTAACTAGTCACATATAGTTAAACATTATGGCAACTTTAGACTATTTTATTGAGCAAGGGAGAGCCCATGGGATGACTCCTGAGGAGTTAAAAGAGTTTGCACTTTCTCATTATGCCAAAGCACAGAAGGAAGAAGAGAAAAAACAAAAAGCTAAGGAGAAAAAAAATGGAATTGGAAGCTGAACAAAAGAAATTGCAGATGCAGGTGGAGGAAAAGAAAATCCAGATGGAAATGGAAAAAGAAGAAAAAAGATTACAGAGAGAATCTGAAAATAAAAGATTAGAAGCTGAGGCTGAAAATAAAAGATTAGAAGCTGAGGCTCAAGAGAAAAGATTACAAAGAGAAGCTGAAGCCGAGGAGAGAAAAGCAAAAAGGGAACATGAGGAAAACTTTTAGCATTTGAGTTAGAAAAATTGAAATTGACAAACATGGGTAATGTTAATCAGTCATCTGGTGGTAGTGGTAAACCTTTTATTTACAAGATCAAGCTACCAGCATTTAATCCATCCAGTGACGATATAACAGTTTGGCTAGATAGGTTTGAACGTTCTTGTCGAAATCATAATGTGGATAGATCACAATATGCTAGTCAGTTATCAGAGATACTGAAAGGTGACACTCTGACTAGTTTAAGCTTGGTAGAAGAGGCTGACCAGGATAATTATGATGTTATCAGGGCAGCCTTATTTAAAAAAATATCAATTAACAGAGGAAGGTTACCGTCTTTTGTTTAAGAGAATGGTACCTGAAACAGGTGTAGAATTCTCAGAATTCATTGCAAGGACACGTCTTACATTTAATCGTTGGATTGAACTGTCCAAAACAGAAAAGACATATGAAGCCCTTATGGACTTGTTGCTCAGAGACAAGATTATGTAAAGTGTAAATAAACCATTCCTTGAATTCCTACATGAGCGTAAACCCAAGACACTAAAAGAAATGGAGCAATATTGTACCCAATACGTCACTGCACATCCGGACGTAGCTATTAGCAATGCTAAGGTTAAGGAAAGTATGCCAGTTGCTTCAGCAACACCATACAACCCTAATTACTCACACAAATTTCAAGGACCACAAAACAGGTTTGATAAAAAGAGTAACTCGAATAATTATTAAAATCAAGGTAATCAATCATTTCAAGGTTCTTCTTCGAAGAACTGGAGATGAGTTGACAGCCCTCGATACAGGGGTTGCCACAATTATACGAATTTCCGCAGAGGAAGTCATTATAGGAACTATCCAAGTCATCCATCATGGAGACAACAAGACCATAGTTACAGAGATACTCATTATAATGAACATAATGATTGTAACCATGAGAACTATGACTCAAACCCAAATAGGGGTTACAATAGAGGAAATAATAATTGGAGAGGCAATGATAAGCGAGGTAGATCGCAATATAAGGGACATAAATCACATTATCAGGCAAACTCTGCACAGCAAGAGTCACATGAAGCCTGTGATCAGACTAATGATAATAAAAACTCTAATAATATGGCATGTTCTGCGTTTGATTTTGGGAGAGCATCTCAATGCCCCAATGCAAAACATTATTTGAACCAACTACGGTCTACTTTGAGTTGTGGTCACCCTCTTCCTGCTCTTCCTGCATCAGTCGCACATGATGGAAGAGGATCTCTTGTTTTACATAAAGGTCTAGTAAATGATAGCCCAGTCTCAATTCTATTTGATTCTGGATGCACCACCATTGGTGTTAGACAGTCACTTGTAGATCCTTCCCATGCCACAGGCAAGGTAGTCAAATGTGTAACATTTGGCGGCACCTTAGAGAAGTACTCTACTGCTATCATCAATATCGCTACTCCTTTCTTTACGGGAGATGTGCACGCATGTCTTCTGCCGAATCCGATCGCTGATCTCATCATTGGTCGTATTCACGGAGTCAAAGAATGCACTCCGCAACAAATTACTGCTTGGGAAGATCAAAATATGTAAACTGCTAATGCAGTAGTCACAAGAGCACAAGCTCTCAATATGCCTCAAACTTCATCTACTGAAGATACTGAAGTGCATAACCAAGATGATCCCTTGGTAATTTCTCGTGACTCATTTATAAAACAGCAAGAAGATGATCCCACTCTAAAGATATTCTTCACTCTTGCAACAAAAGGTGATCAAAATAAAGATACAAATCGAAAATCTTGGATTACAGTGAAGAATGGCGTACTTGTGCGTATGGTCCAAGACTCTACTACGTCAAGGCATTCTCAGATTCTTCTTCCCAAGAATTTGAGAGTTAAAGTTTTGCAGCACGCTCATGACTCTCAGTGTGCTGGACATATGGGTTTTTCCAGTACTAAGTCTAGAGTTCTTGCGGCTTTCTTTTTGGCCTTTTGTAAACAAAGACATACGGATTTATTGTCGATCTTGTAAGGTATGTCAAGAAGTCAAATCCAAAGGTCCACGCCATGCTGCACCTATTCAGGCTGCAGATATTCCTATTCGGCCGTTTCAGAAAATGGCAATAGACATTATTGGTCCCTTTAAGATCAAATCTGCCAGAGGACATCAGTTTATCTTAACGTGTGTTGACATGTGCACACGTTGGCCAGAGGTTATACCTCTGAAGAGCATTTCCACTGCCGATATTGCAGACGCTCTTTGGCTAATATTTTCTCGTCTGGGATTCCCCGGAGAAATATTATCAGATCATGGCACCCAATTGATATCGGATACCATGTCTCAAGTGATGTCTACTCTGAAGATAGATAGATCATTGAGTAGTATCTATCATCCTATGTCTAATGGGATGGTGGAACGTCTGAACAGAACACTCAAAAACTTACTAGGGAAGATAACTGAGGATCATCCTCAGGATTGGGATAGGGTTTTGCCCGCGGCCCTCTTTGCGTATAGAGAGGTCCCCAATGAACATACAGGATTTTCTCCCTTTGAACTTGTCTTCGGCGCGCGACCGCGCGGCCCTATGTCTTTGCTTCATGATCTTATAACCGCTGATAATATTGATGATGACACAAAATCTTCTTACGAATATGTCATCGCGCTTAGACACAAGATTATCGAAGCATGCAGATTAGCAACTTCATCTTCTGAATTTGCCCAACAGAAGGCAAGGCAATTTGCCAATAAGAAAAGAACCTTACGCCAACTTTGTCCTGGGGACAAAGCATATGTTTTGCTACCTTGAAAGGAAAACAGACTTCTTATCTCATGGAAAGGTCCGTTCGATATAATCTCGAAAATTTCCGATGTTGACTACATTGTCGATATTGATGGAAAGCATAAAACCTTCCACATCAATATGCTTACGGAATTCCATGAACGTCCTGAGTATTTACTGCCTATTTTCCAGGCAACGGACGATTCCCCAGTACCACATGGTCATTACTCATCCTTGTCAGTAATACAGGATGAAGAAACAAGTTTCTCGGATGTAAATCTCCCTCTTCCAGTGATTCCACTCCATTCTAGTGAATCATGGAAAAACGTTACTGTTTCTCCTAATTTATCTCTAGAGGAACAGCGACAAGTTTCTTCTATGTTACAAACATTTCAGGATGTCCTTACTGACATTCCTGGACACACCAATGTCATTGAACATGACATTATTCTAACTGACCATAATCCTATTAGGGTCAGACCATATCCTATACCTATACATTTTCAGACACAGGTCGAGAAAGAGTTGGATGAGATGATAGAATTAAAAATAGTCGAACCATCCATTTCATCATATTCTTCGCCGATGGTTATTGTTCGAAAAAAAGACAATAACATACGTCTTTGCATTGACTATCGCAAACTGAATCAGGTTACGAAGTTCGATGCCGAACCTATGCCTTTACTAGAAGAGCTACTTACTAGGCTTTCTAAATCTCATTTCTTCACTAAACTTGATTTGTCAAAGGGATATTGGCAAGTCCCATTAAGTGAACGAGCCAAACCTCTTACTGCTTTTTCTACACCTAGGGGTTTGTTTCAATGGAATTTCATGCCTTTCGGCCTTATGAACGCCCCAGCTACATTCGTACGCATGATGCGTCGAATCCTATCTCATCGTTCAGATGTCATTGCGTACTTAGACGACATCTGTCTTTTCAGTGATACTTGGGAAGATCACTATTTAGGGTTATATGAATTACTGTCTACCTTACGTGAGCATAAGTTGACAGCGAAACCCTCTAAAGCATGTGTTGGTTTTAGCAAAATTTCTTTCCTAGGTCACCGTGTCGGTCATGGTTTCCTAAAGACAGAGGACCATAATACCAGTAAAATACTTAACATCTCTATTCCTAAGACTAAAAAGCAAGTGAGAAGTCTATTAGGTCTTAAACAATTTTATGGACGATTCATTCAGAATCTATCCTCTATCACGGCACCGCTTTCTTCGTTACTAAAGAAAGGGTCTCCTAATATGGTTCACTGGTCTCAGGAATGCCAATCCTCTTTGGATAAGATTAAAAATTTGTTTTCAACACCACCTATTTTAGTGTTACCTACTACAGATAAGACATTTGTTCTTCGTAGTGACGCTTCATCCACTGGGATTGGAGCGGCACTAATGCAAGAGTACTCTGAAACTCTGCATCCTGTAATGTATATCTCACGAAAACTTAATGCGGCAGAAAGGAATTACTCGGTTTTAGACCGTGAACTTTTGGCGATGGTTTGGTCTATTCTCAAACTTCAAAGATTCCTTCTTGGCGCGCATTTCATAGTGGAAACTGACCAGAAAGCTCTTACGGCTATTCAAAGTAAAAACTTGAAGAGCTCGAGATCAACTCGATACGCCATTGCTCTTCAACCTTTTCATTTCTCGGTGCGAGCTATCCGTGGTCAGAAAATGTGATGGCAGACATTCTGTCTAGATGCCCACATGATTCCACCTAACTGTTAAATCTTGGACTTTTTAATGTGTCTAACTCTACAACAGTTTTTTTTTCTATATCAAAATATGTACACATTTGTGATATATGATATAGTGATTGTATAAACACTTAGCGGTTCACTAATGTATATTCACCGCTACTCTTTTGACGATTTTTTCTTTCTGTCAATTATGAACTTATAGTACTTAATATGAAATTGTGATTGAAATTATTGTATACATTATGTCATTGCCAGTATTGTAGTATGCGTTGGTGACACCTCCCTGGAAATATTTATACTTAGAGAAATACTTTCTCTGAGATGTTGAGATATATTCTCACCTGTCGAGCTATACTTCGACTTTGCCTTAATTTGGCATTATAAATTGCTGATATTTGTCATCTGCGCATTATTGGTGCGTTGTGAGCCTGTTGTATGTTGCTCGCAGATGAAAAAAAAAATGATTTTCATTTTTTTCCCGGGCGGTGTGGTAGTCTGTTGCGCACATATTAGTCTGTGACGCACAGATTACGGTAGGTAGGCATACAAATGTAAAGTAATGGCTATTTGTCTGATGAAAAGTATTTAATTGAGAATCTATGATTCTGAGAGTAAGGGGACAGAACCCGGATCGGTCGATGTTAGATTCGATTACATGGGTTATCTTTTCTTGTATTACAATCTGGCGTATAAATACTGTTTATGTCATTTTTTGCGTCAGGTATGGCCAGAAACAGATTGGTCTTGCTTAAAATGTTTATGACCTGAATTTATATGTATTCCTTGACTAATTAAGGTGATTGGCTCTTATATCTTTGTATCTTTGTATTTCTATGTCGGACTATTTTGTGAGCTGAACTCTGGGGGTGAAGGGCGTTGTGAGGCATGCGCCGTTCTTGAGGAGAACAGAAAAGGCTGTCATTTCGTCGTGTCTAGGGCTGGTTATTTAGAAAGTTTAAAGAGTGATTTGTGATCTATTCCAGGAAGGAGATGGTGTCTCTGTATAATGGTATTATCAGAGATTCTCCTATGTTGATTATTAACGCCTAGGAATGGCGTGCGTTATTCGCCTGTATGTGTTTTCTAAACCAAGGTAAAACAAAACCCTTTTTTGCTGAACTTTGTTGCTAAGCCGAAACGAGAGACGTATTATCGTGCATCTCGGATTGCTGACCACAGATGAAGATGACATGTAATTTAGCAGCACCAGATTACTCCAGTAACCAGCTTATTGATAGCAGAAATAGATAGAAGCAATGAGGACATTTATGATTATATATCGAAGTAATTCTGCTTCATACTTCTCCATCCCAGGTGAGCGAAGCTCACGGAGGAGGAGCCATTTTTGATTCCCGCCATTGTAAGACTATCATCGGAGAACAGAAAATGTCTTACTACCTGATGATGGTACAGGGAGCTAGATAATATGAAACCCATTACTGTGGTTTAACATGGTCGTCATAACCATTGGATGAACTTTCGGCTTGAGAATCTTAGCCAGGAGAAGGTTCGGACAGTGAACCATTATTGTTGATGTTGTATGTATCCACCTTAACTGACGCGATTAGTCAGTTAGAACATGAGACGATAGACAACCAGGAGATTGAGTGTTTCCCTTCTATCGTTCCTTTATATTGATGTACCACATAACTATACATCTGATATTGTCACCCATTTTCCAAGTATACGATTATTGTTGTGCCAACGTGTTCAAATGACTGTACCTGTGAGGTCGAAGTGTATGTCCATTAATAAATATATGAAACGTCATCAGTGGTCTGCCCTTATTGACTTCTGCTTCTGATTGAGTGAGTGACTTGTCAACTCAACAGAACTATACACACATTCGCGTCCTTTACACCTACATTCTCACCCAATGTCAGCACTGTGTCGGAACGAGTTGACCTTCCATCTACATGTCCAGTATGACCCAATTGAATAAAAGAAAACGTCAACAGTGTTACGGGAGTAATATTACAGTTGTCTGCTAGGATTGGCAGTGTGCTACGTTTAGGGTCATAGCATTTAATATAAATTACTGTTAATAAGTTAGGCACTACTGAACGCGAAGTTCACGCTCTAATTATGACGCGTGAGCGTTGTTAGGTCGCAGACCGTGACCTAGCTACGGTACCTTTTTACATTGACCGTCGAGCTGTAAAGACGTGTCTGACTTCCCTTCCAATGTTGGGCATGATATTGCCATACAGATATATTTTATGCAAGTACGGACATGGGTCAGTCCATTGTTATTACGAAGATTTGAAATGATTAAAGGTCAGTACGTAAGTGAAAATTAAGGAAGGATGAATTACAGTCCATAGTATTTGATTTTTGCCAGACTCATAGACTCACTGTCGGCCGTTGGAAACCCCAACCGCGCGTGCATACAGCTATGACAATCTGCATACAGTAATTCGATTTATTGGACAAGGACTGATAGGATATCTACATACATATGCAATATATGTTCAAGTTATAATATGTACTTTTTGTGATCAACATGCATGAATCGTCTTGACGTGTAACTGTATTAAATATTTGTGGACTCAATGAACCGACTTATCAAGTCAATGAAATTACAAGTTCAATATGATTCGACAATTCTTTTAACATCCACATTCGCGTAATTAACATCGAAAGCACGATGCAAGGAACTGAAATGAAAAGACTAACACATCAAAAGTAATAGAGCAAAATCTCCATTCCCCCTTTAACAAACTGGCCTTTAACAAACTGGTGGCCAATGTCTGGGGATCGGAAAAAAGTTTTCTGGAAGTAACCGACCAACATCTCATTCATACGGACAGAAGATGTTTACTATTGAAAGACGTTCACGTGACTGCAAAAAGATGACGCGACACGCATAATTACTAAGGTCAAAGCTACGTCATCATTCTTTGAGTACGAACCAAAAGTCACGACGGCGGCCGTTTATCCAGTCTCTTCTACAAAATGAAATCTATCAAGAAGTAAACCCGTGAAAACGATGGAAGGGCAACAAACAACACTTCTATATACCGTCGGTGAATACTTGCATTGTCCGGGATAACGAGAATTGAGCACAAAAAGATAAGTTTTGTTATAACCTTTGTCGGTTAATATAACAGTGCCAAGTCCATTTTGCTTTTACCCGGATATGTCTATCTATATGTATGTCTAATATTTCATGTTTGTTTTCCACCGTATGTTTGTATTATTAATGTGGGTGGTTGGGCAGGTGAATTACATCTGATTACATGTCTTTACGAATGACCAGATCAGGTGTAATTGTTCTATAAGGCCGTGAATTAATCGCATTTAGCGAAGGACTCACTGAGGACACTGCCGGTGGTTTGTTCGTTCGGACTTGCTATTAATTCCCTGTATGTTAGATGTCTAGTTCTGTTAATAACTGTGGTTTTCTAGTGTATTCAGTTTCATTTTTATTCAGTCCTACTCATATGTTTGTAATCTATCCCGTTTATTCTGACCTGGCTATCTTTATGTTTATTTACATGTATTGTATGACCGTCAAATGAGTCCTGTGACGTCATTATTCGGAGTATCCATATTTTTTTTTTCTTGCGTTAACCTTCACCCTGCTATATTTCCTGTTGGTATACTTGGTTTATAAAATCACTTATTTTTGTGAAAATGTCACTATTGTACTGTAAGGCCTTGGTTAATCAGTTGTATTGTCTTCATTAATGCCATGTTCTAATAATATTTCTATAACTTAATTTTGGTAATATATTTAATTAATTTGATTAAATTTTAGAAACTTTGAGGATTACTTAGGGGATTGCATCAAGCTGCAGCAGTAGTCCAAGACTTTAATAAAGCATTTTGTAGATGATGAATTGGGCATAAAATATTAACTATATAAATACAAGTAATATTAAATTAAAATAATTTATTGAATTATTGCCTTGTATTCACACCATGGATAGGTGTTGAATTGAAAAACTATATATATAATATAGTAATTTGTACACTTTCATAGTCCTACAGTGTGGACTTAGCACATATCTTTAATTGATTAGTGTAATTATGGAGGGATAATGCCCATAATTATTTAATAGTGATATTAGGTGCATGATATAAATTCAGCATCCTGAATAAGTAAATATCATAACTATTTATGATATAGATTATTGACTACTTATAATATTATTATAAAATATTGAATAGTTGTTGAACTTACCACAATTATTAAGAGGATATTATATTTGGTTATTGAGTATTCATACGTTCAATATGTACAAATAATTACATAGATTCTATTGTTGACTATCATAGATCTGTAATTCCTTACAATATTAACGTCAAGATGCTTGCGTTAGACCATTTTGTTAAAATTGGAAAGGATTATGGCTACAAATCACAGGAACTTCGTCAGTTTGCAGAAGCAGAACTTGCTAAATATGAAGCCAAAGAAGCAGAACGGATAGCAATTTTAAAAAAAGAAGAGGCAGACCGTGAAATTAAAGAAATAGAAAAAGAAAATAGGCAAAGAGAAATTGCTAGACATGAAAGGGAGGAACGTCGACAAGAAGAAGAAAATAAAAGGAGAGACGAATTGGAATTGGCACGTATTCAGAATGAAACAGCAAGACTTCAGGCACAAAGTGTTGCTACAAACCAAAATGATAACGCACAAAATGGATCTTCATCCAACCAAACCAAACGTTTTTACAACTTTAAATTACCCCATTTTAATTTAAATGTTGATGATTTATCATCATTTTTATCAAGATTTGAACAGACATGCAAATCAAATCAATTGCCTAAAGATGCATGGGTACTTAAGTTAAATGAATTTTTAGTTGGGGAACCATTGACGGCATCTCAAAATGCTGACCCAACAATAGCTAATGATTACGATGCTATTAAATCCTTACTTTTACGGAGGTTTCATTTGGGCGAGAAAAATTGTAGATTGAAATTTAAAAATCTCTTACCTGAATCTCCTAAAGACTTTGAAGGGTTTATTGCGAACATACGCAATACTTTTAACAGATGGGTTGAACTGGCAGGTGTCAACAAATCGTATGACAAGTTAGTTGATCTGTTACTCCGGGATAAGGTATTATCCTCGGTCAGCCCACCGTTCTTCGCATATTTGCAAGAACGAAAGCCAGGTACCATTGACGAGTTAGAAAAAATTTCATTAAATTACTGCACTGCGCATCCGAATGCGAACATTTCTAACTCGTTGATAAGGGAACCTCTACCTGTGGCTTCCAATATGGCATACTATAACAATAACAAACCAAGAGCTCACAGTGTAGACAGAAGTAGGTTCAAGGGAAATTACAATGTTAATTTTCACAAAGGACAGAATAATAATAATTTCAACAATAAAAATGATTTGAACAGAGGTAGATCAAGGAATAGGAATTATTCACCTCAGTCACGTTATAACGACAGGCAATATAACGCTAATTATGATAGATCAAATAACCACAATAATAACAACAATTGGAATGGTAATAATCATGGCTCGAGACATCGAGACAACAGTTATTACAGAGGACAACGGGATAATTCAAATGATTATTCTCGTAATCGGTCTCAGTCACGTAGACCATCACAATTTGATCACAATGCAGGGGCGGCACTCACGGATGGTACGACCCCTAGTGTTTCTGATAATAATAATCAGTCACAATCTTCGTCTGCATGTTGTGCTGTTAACTTTAATGTGGCAAATAGTTGCCAAGATTGTAATGCTATTTTTCAGAAGGCCAAAGAAACTGTGCTGAATTGTGGACACCTTTATACAGCAGTTGGTCTTTCAGCGAACGATGGCACAGGCACCCTGATGTTCAATAGAGGATTGGTAAATGGTACTTTGGTCTCAGTTTTAAAAGATTCTGGATCAACAATCATTGGAGTTCGGCAGTCTTTGGTACATCCTAGCTGTGCAACAGGGGACTACGTCCGTTGCATGACCTTCGGGGGTACTATTGAGTACTACCCCACTGCCATAGTATATGTTAACACACCATTTTTTACAGGTAATGTCAAGGTGTGCATGTTGCAGAATCCATCAGCTGATCTTACCGTAGGACGCATCCACGGCAGTAAAGATTGCACTCTTAAAGAAATTAATGAATGGGAGAGAAAAAATTTGCAATCTTTTAGCAACGCTAACGCTGTTGTGGCGATGGCTACACTTCGTGCCAACCAAATGAATACATGTGGCACAGCAGTTTCCAACTTTACTCTGAGTACTATCCCGGAAACTGATGAGGATGATGGATCTATTGTACAACATTCTAAGGATACAACTGATCCAAAGAAAACTTTTGATGTTGTCGACATTAAAAATGAGAGTACTAAGCAGTATAATAAGTTGAAAAATAATGTTAAGGTTAGAAGGAACTTGAATAAGAAGGTTGAGACAAATAAGTCTAACGGCAAAGGTTTTACTTTGCCCAACCAAGACATGTCTACGACATGTAGGAAACCTACTACCTTTAGTAGTGATAGGTATCACCATAAGTACAGTCAAGATGATACGTCATCCATTAAAAATACTTTGTCTATGTTGAGGGGGAAAGTTAATTCTTTGACAAAGAACACATATCGTCATTGTGCACAATTTCGTGACAATGATATTACTTATATTGGGAAAAGTGCGTATTCTCGCACAGTGTTAGTGCGAAATCTGCCGCAGGATACTACCTGGCAGGCACTTAGAAATTTCTTTAATTTTTCAGCAAACGTTAAGTTTGTTCGTCTTCTACCATCTGTCGATGGTCAGAATAGTCAGGCTTTGGTTACATTTCGTAACAATCGTGACGCTCGTTTGGTTATCGAGCATGATAACGGTGTCTATTTTCGTCACCATCATCTACACTTACAATTAGTACCTGATTCTGCGCCACGCAGATAATGGTGTACGCTCACCCTTTTGTCTTATTTCTTGATGACTCAGCATTGTCAGTCATCATTTCTTATCTTTCTTAATCATCTATCCTAATATAGATTGATTTATTGATTTTTTTTCTTCTCGAAAAACATTTTTGATTCTTAACATCTTTAAATTTGTACACGTTTTCTGTCTTATTTGTTTTACCATGCCTACAAGAGACAGTAAGTTGTTTAAATGTTCTAACTATGCTCAGCCCAATACAGCATAGGTTTATTTGTCATCTATCACGGCTGTCTTGTCATCTTTGTTGAAGAAAGACAGGCCGGTAAGGGTGACATGGACTGATAACTGTGACAAAATGTTTAAAAAAATTCAATATTTTTTCGCATCCACCTATTTTGAAACTACCAGATGCTTCTAAAAAGTTTGTCATTCGTACAGATGCGAGTAATTACGGTATCGGCGCTTGTCTGCTCCAGTACCACAATGACATCCTCCATCCGATTTTATACATCTCGAGGAAATTGAAGACACCAGAAACCAAATACTCCACGGTTGTCTGGGCTATTACGAAGTTAGAGAAATTTCTCTTGGGTGCGCCCTTCGTGATACAAACTGACCAACGGGCGGTCGCTTCGCTACGTCGTGCGAATCACAAAAGCCAGAAGTTAACGAGATTCTCCATTCTCCTCCAGCCTTTCGACTTCACCATCGAATATATTTCCGGCTCGGAGAATATCATTGCAGATGTCCTTTCCAGAAACCCTTTGGATGTCGACCTATAAACTCTACGAATAACTTTATGAATGTACCTGTCACAAGATACAGAATCTTATCGTTGAACTCTCAAACTGGGAATGAAACGTCGCATATACTTCAATTCAATAATTATGATAGACATGCGTAATGTGAAATTTGGGAAAACAGGAGACATTTTATTCTTACATTCATTCCGGATCAGAACACTTAAACACTTTTCGTTATGGAAATTTACAATGATCAGGACTACGGATGGATCGTCATATCCATTGTTAATTAATTTTAACTTAGCATTTGAATTAATGGAAATTAAAAAGAAAAGTGAGAAAAAAAATAAGAAAATGAAATTAATGATGAAAAAAAAAATGAATGAATAAAAGAAAAGAATCTCACACAATTTTAATTAATATTCTTAGATTTAATTATGAATTGTATAAATATCTTTATATTTGATAAGTATGTCGGCATATAACATCTTATTTTACTGATTAGTTAGTTAATTTAGTTAATTAATTTATAACTACTTAACACATATAATTAATGTTACACACATCAGTTACTTAAGTTCTACTTTAATTTTCTTTTCTTTACTTTACTTTTTTTTTTTATCTCTCATTGTTTCTTTCCCTCATAACATCTTGTGTTATTTTCGTTAATTAGATTCTCAATCACTTAATTCTTAATACACACTAACTATAATTAATTAGTTTAATCTTAATTAGTTAAGTTAATTTAGACATGACACTTCATTACTTACTCAAGACAGACTTTAAGTTCATTAAGTAATTATGTATTGACATCTTCGTTTAGTTAAGATCACACATATGTATAACATATTTATTATATTACATGAATAGTAAGTAGTTGACATGACCGCGACACGGTTCTACTCAGAACATCGTTGGCCATATGTCGGGTTGTTGTTAAATTTTTCTTGTTGAGCTGCGTAATTGATATAATTTCTGTCCAAAAAATCTATCTAATAGATATTTTTTTCCCCCCGGTAGACAGGAAACTGTTACGGGAGTAATATTACAGTTGTCTGCTAGGATTGGCAGTGTGCTACGTTTAGGGTCATAGCATTTAATATAAATTACTGTTAATAAGTTAGGCACTACTGAACGCGAAGTTCACGCTCTAATTATGACGCGTGAGCGTTGTTAGGTCGCAGACCGTGACCTAGCTACGGTACCTTTTTACATTGACCGTCGAGCTGTAAAGACGTGTCTGACTTCCCTTCCAATGTTGGGCATGATATTGCCATACAGATATATTTTATGCAAGTACGGACATGGGTCAGTCCATTGTTATTACGAAGATTTGAAATGATTTAAGGTCAGTACGTACGTGAAAATTAAGGAAGGATGAATTACAGTCCATATTATTTGATTTTTGCCAGACTCATAGACTCACTGTCGGCCGTTGGAAACCCCAACCGCGCGTGCATACAGCTATGACAATCTGCATACAGTAATTCGATTTATTGGACAAGGACTGATAGGATATCTACATACATATGCAATATATGTTCAAGTTATAATATGTACTTTTTGTGATCAACATGCATGAATCGTCTTGACGTGTAACTGTATTAAATATTTGTGGACTCAATGAACCGACTTATCAAGTCAATGAAATTACAAGTTCAATATGATTCGACAATTCTTTTAACATCCACATTCGCGTAATTAACATCGAAAGCACGATGCAAGGAACTGAAATGAAAATACTAACATATCAAAAGTAATAGAGCAAAATCTCCATTCCCCCTTTAACAAACTGGCCTTTAACAAACAGTCTTCATACTTATCAATATGATAGCCACCTCAGCAGTATTTATCACCAACCCAGTTCCAGCGTCTGCCAGCTATGATGGTGTGCATGTCCTCTTGCTTGCTACGAGTAAGCAGATCTTGGTTAGTGATGGTATTCGGCCAAAAGATTCGGTGAATTTTCCTTAGGCATGTTGTGTGAAAAGAGGACAATTTCGACATTTCCTTATCTGTAACTCTCCAGCATTCCACACCATAGAGAAGCACAGAAAGCACACAGCTCTGATATAATCTTAATTTTTGCTTGTGCTGTATTGGGGGGACTTCCAGATGTTGTTTAGGCTAAAGAAGGCTGTTCTTGCCTTATTCATTCTGATGTTGATGTCTTTGCCTGCCCCGCCGTCTGGTGTTACTATGCTTCCTAGGTATGTGAAGGTATCTGTCTGTACCAATTGCATATTCCTTACTGATATGGGCTCAGGGTTGCTCACATTGAGCGTCATGACCTCAGACTTCTTTAAATTGATGTTCAAGCCCACCTGCTGGCTAAACTTATTAAGTCTATCCGTTTTTTCCTGGATGTGTTGATGTGAATGTGCTAGCAGTGCAATGTCATCTGCATATTCCAGATCTTCCAATGTAGAAAATGTTGTCCATCTTATTCCTCTTGGACTGCCCTCTGTTGTCTGGCGCATCACCCAGTCTATGACTGTTAAAAATAGAGTGGTTGATAAGGGGCATCCCTGTCGTACTCCTGTCTTCATCTCAAAGGTTAGGTTGCTCTGCCCAACACTGCACGTAAAGTTTGCATAGAGGCTTTTTATGATTGACACTATGCAGCTTGGAATTCCATAAGCCCTCAGTATTTTCCATAAACTGTCCCTATGTATGCTGTCAAAAGCCTTTTCAAAATCAACAAAATTAATGTAAAGCTGTCTTTGCCATTCTGAGCACTGCTCTATAATGTTCCTGAGAGTGAATATATGATCTACACATCTCCTGTTCTTTCTAAATCCTGCTTGTTCTTTCCTCAGTTTGTGATCTACTGCCTTTGAAATTCCATGTATAATTATCCTGCCTAGTATTTTGCTGGGAACTGAGAGAAGAGTGATTCCTCTCCAATTATTGCAGTCTGCAAGATCTCCCTTCTTGGGCAATTTGATAATTATTCCTTTGTTCCACTCTGATGGTGTTGTCCCCGTTTTCCAGACTTGTGCAAATAGTGGTTCTAATAGTTCTGCTGCTAGCTCAGGGTCTGTCTTAAATAGCTCTGCATTTAAGTTATCATGGCCCGGAGCTTTGCCGTTCTTTAACCCTTTGATTGCTGTGATGATTTCTTCTTTTCGTGGAATGTCTGTATTCACATCTAGATCGTTTTCAGCGTCAGGAACATTCAATTGTGTCTCTGGTGGTTCCTTGTTCAGAGTTTCTCTGAAGTGCTCTGCCCATCTTGTTTCTTGTCCCTCTGCTGTCATTATGAGATTACCTTGCTTATCTCTTACTAATGTAATATTGTTTGCACCTCGTTTTCCGCTGATGAATTTAGTTATTTTGTATACTGTGCTTTGTTCATTTCTCAGTGCTGCCTCCTCTGCCTGTCTTGCAAGATCGTCTAGGAAATTCCTTTTATTGGCTCGGGTTTGGCGTTTAACTTCCTTGTCCAGCTGACTGTACTGTTCGCTATATAGTTCCTTTAACCTGGGGGACTTCGCTTCTGTTTTCTTTCTTTTCATTTCCTTTCTCATCGTTATGGTGTTTAAAGTTTCTGGTGTTATCCAGTCTTGCTTCTTCCTTTCCTGGAATCCCAAGCATGATTTGCTGCTTTCTTTGTATATTGTTGAAATGGTGTTGAAATTCTGGTCTATATCATCAGTCAATGTCTTTTCCTGACTTTTGGCAAATTGATATCGTTTCTTTATGTCGGCCGCAAAAGCTTTTCTGGTAAGGGAGTCCTTCAATTTGCTGATGTCAAACCTTTTCTGTGTAGTTACAGTTGGTGCAGCCCTTCTTAGTTTCACTTTCAGTTTTGCTACTACTAAATGGTGATCGCTTCCCACATCTGCAACTCTTCTTACCTTCACATCTTGTAATGCATGTCTCCATCTACCGTTAACCATGATGTGGTCTATCTGGTTTCTGTCCCGACCATTTGGTGATTCCCATGTTAATTTGTGAATTTCTTTATGTGGGAAGAGTGTTCCTCCAATGACCAGGTTATTAATGCTACAGAAACTTATTAGTTTATCCCCATTTTCATTTGCTGTTCCGCTGCCGCAGTTCCCCATTGTTCTTTCATTATATGTATTGTGTGTACCAACTTTCCCATTGAGGTCTCCCATTACTATAACAAGATCATATCTAGGTGTGTCTTCCATTTCTTTCTGCAGTTGTTGATATAATTCATCCTTGACCTCCTCATCGCTATCATTCGTTGGTGCGTAGCATTGTATTATTGTAGTGTTGGTGAATCTCCCTCTCAATCTTAATCTTATCAGTCTGTTGTTGATGGGTTTCCATTCCAGTAATGTCCTTTCTATTCCTTTCTGTAGAATAATAGCTACGCCTTCATTGTGTTGTCATCCTCTCTTCCAGAGTAAAGTACTGTTTCTCCTGTTGCTGTTTTAACTTTTCCTGCCCCTGTCCATCTGCTCTCGCTTATCCCTAGAATGTGTAACCTATAGTTTCTCATTTCTGCCGTGACCTGTCTCAGTTTACCTGTCTCGTACATTGTCCTGACATTCCAAAAACCTATTCTTGTATTCTGTTTTGCGGTCAGGACATCCGTTTTCATGTCAGTGGCTTCCTTTCGGCTTTCACCACTGACAGTCATACGAGCCACAGACTCCGAATGTCCATCCCGCAGCAAAGTTTGTTCATTTATTATTGTTTCCGTAACTTCATTGTTTTTTTTTTACACAGACAGGGGTAACAACATCAACAACCTTCCCTAACTCATTTACATGTAATCGTATATAAACATTTTTCCTTTTAAAAAATATGTGGATGGTTTTTCCTAAATTTTATTCAGTATTGCGGTTCCCAATGGTCGCCCAGTTGGCCACCCCCTGCTCTAGACTTTGAGCGCCATCTGGTATTTTGGTTACATAATTTAAACTTCTTCATAACTGTCCCGCCATGATAGCCTACGATTCCAGACCCAGCCAAAGGGTGCTGATCTCAGGCAGAAACTATAGGGCTGCAACACGGACGTGGAAAAGACTGTGGACCTCGTCCTGACGACAAGCCTGTAGATTTAGCATGACTACAGACTGAACGCAGAAGAAGAACGAACTTTAAGACAGAAAAAGTAAGAGGGTTAAATTCGCCTAACAGCCCTCGTATTGTAACTATCCCGTGTGTGGATGAAAATAGTAGTATTTGTTTTAGTAGGGCAAAGAACAAAGAAATCGTAAATGTTATAAACATTGAAATAAACAATGAGTGAAACCCGCGGCCTGGAAAGAATAAAATACATAGTCGTATAAACGTACATATGTTTAGGCATTCCAAAAAAAATGAAAAAAGAAGTAGAAAACTAGACAACAGAACAACAACAAAAGTGATAGGCTTCAAACTCGAGCTTAGAACTGTCCGAACGGCACAATCTCCTCGCTATGGGTGTGAGTCCTGACTAACCACACTGACAACTAAGCACTACATAAATAGTCCTTCGTGGGCAGCGGTCATTACCATGACCACTCTAAAATCACAAGCGAATGAATGCAGTAGATAAAAGAAAGTGAGAACTAATCTTAATGTATAAAAAAAAAAATTCAAAATGATGAACTTGCCATAGGATTCCTCCTGTTCTTTCTCCTAAAATCTTCCGCTATATTCTATCTCATAAAAACTCCCGCTATTTTCTATCTCTTGAAAACTCCCGCTATTTTCTATCTCCTAAAAACACTCGCCTATTTTCTATGTCTTAAAAACTCCCGCTATTTTCTATCTCCTAAAAACACTCGCTATTAACACAGGTCTGGTAATGTTGACCACTAAGTTTCATGTGGTCTGGTACAGGGCAGTAAACTGATGGTGCCTCTGGGACCAACTGTAAAGGAAGGAGAAGCTCGGCGTGAGATCACCCTTTCCAGGACTTGACAATCCTATATATCTTTACACTATTGGCAGTCTTAACTCATCACAGCAACTTAATTGGCGGCAGCAAAGTATAAGCGGCGAAGAATAGACAGTGATGAAGCACACCACGTACTCCACATTCCAAATACAGAAGGTAACCGAGAGCTCTCGCTCAAAAACATCAGCCAGCCAATGAACACTGTTGAGCCTGGCCTCACGACCTGCTTAGTTGATGCTGCTCTGTGTGTTCGTAAGAAAGCCTTAGAAACACTACACCCAAACATGGAAAAATGGAGGGGGGAGGGGAGAGTGAATAAACGAGCTTCATGGACCAGAACACCAACAACAACAAAGAGCGGTGTGGCATCCTCTCTTCAATCGTTATATGAATCTGAGAACACTAAAAGCGATGAGACATCAAACAACAAACAATCCAAGCGTGCGCAGTTATAAATACACTTTTTATGAATGAGAGCAGCATTAGGGTACATTTCATTACATTTAGGACAAGGAGAAAATAATCTATTGGCGTTTTCAAAGCTAACGGATTATCGCAAATAAAAGTTTTTCTGGGAGGAACAAAGATCAAATATAATTAGAAATATAACAGAAAATGATTGTCTTCTTCTTTGATCCTCAGCCGCCGACCGTCAAAGCAGTCAGTGGCCATCACGCCTAGTGGCGTCTTGTAGGGCAACAACAAATTGATTCCACTTTGCTCGGTCGGCGGCCATCCTTCGTACAGTGCCCCAACTCTGGTTCATTCTTTGCATCTCAGCCTCCACAGTCCTCCGCCAGGTTCTTTTTGGTCGGCCTCTCTTTCGTTTTCCTTCAGGGGTCCAAAGCATAGCTGTTCTTGTGATGGCATCGGGGTCTCTTCTGAGGACATGGCCAGCCCAGCTCCAGCGTCTGCCAGCTATGATGGTGTGCATGTCCTCTTGCTTGCTCCGAGTAAGCAAATCTTGGTTGGTGATGGTATTCGGCCAAAAGATTCGGTGAATTTTTCGTAGGCATGTTGTGTGAAAAGAGGACAATTTTGACATTTCCTTTTCTGTAACTCTCCAGCATTCCGCACCATAGAGAAACACAGAAAGCACACAGCTCTGATATAATCTTAATTTTGTGCTTGTGCTGTATTGAGAGGACTTCCAGATGTTGTTTAGGCTAAAAAAGGCTGTTCTTGCCTTATTCATTCTGATGTTGATGTCTTTGCCTGCCCCGCCGTCTGGTGTTACTATGCATCCTAGGTATGTGAAGGTGTCTGTCTGTACCAGTTGCTGATTCCTTACTGATATGGGCTCAGGGTTGCTCACATTGAGCGTCATGACCTCTGACTTCTTTAAATTGATGTTCAAGCCCACCTGCTGGCTATACTTATTAAGTCTAGAAAATGATTGTAGGCAGGGAAAATAAGCCACAAAATCAATGCCTTGTTTATGAATGGGTCAATATGGTCCATGTCTCCGGTCAGTTTTTTTTTTCAGGGGCTATAATGTCAAAGTAAAAAAAAACTTTTGCGTCTACAAGTGCGCAAGTGTTATATTTTCATGTACACCAGCTTTAAACGGGTATGACGCCAGATCTTCCTTCGCGCTGCAACAAGTACATATACTTTGCTGACGTACTGTCCTTATAACAGTGCTTGCTGAATGACATCGCTAGATTACACTTTATCAAAAGCCTGTACTTTTTGTTTTGTCGGATTTGATATGCTTTGCTGTTATTTCTGTTAATTCTTTGCGTTAATACGTCTTTCTTGTTTATTAATTTTATTCCTTGTTTATTCATTAATATTTTCAAATGTTTAGTGTGCCCTTTTTTCATTTTGTTGCAGCCCTTCCATATTTCTCATCTTTTGTGAATGTGGCTAACTAAGGGGAATCCCGAAACTCTCATATTTCTAGTGTGTTGTTCATTTATTAAGCTAACTCTATTTATTTATTTATTATTTTAGAAGAACAAAAATATTTCTGCGTCATAAGATATTGCAGAATCTTCTCAAGGCATTGACACTCCTTTGAACTGGATTCAATCAGTTATAGTCAGTAAACTCGGATAATGTAATCACGTCCTTGGGATTGTGGTAAAGCGGGATGTTATAAATATTTATAGGGGACTTAGTGTACTGACTGAGATCAGCTGTGAAGGTATCTGTATCTAATAAGTGTGGTGTATTACAGATGACCTTACTTGCTACCACATTTATACCTCAGTCAGAATTATTCTGGAATATTGTGATGACTACGTTAAATGTCTAGGGTTATGAAAATGATGAAGTGTAAGTCACAACAACAACAGACAGATAAACAATTTAATTTATTCCACAACACTTACAACACTGTGACACTCACACACATATAACACTCTATAAGACTATCTTAAATGAGTCAAGTGTTTAAGTTTAAAAATATATGTATTAATTCTTTCAATAATGGGTATCCTGATTCAACTACACAGTGAACCAGGAATCACAATCAAATGTAATTACAAGTATTATGCACACAGTTTATATATATGAACTTTGTATTGACATAGTTTATTATTATTATTCTATGTGTGTAATTTGTGCAGTAGTAATATGAGGTAATACTGGTTTTGTTCAAGCTTGGTTGTTGTTTTTCATCATGACTTCAAGTGTTTGATTATCGGGGAAATAGTATTGGGAAAAGTTCACAGTTCCTGTCATTTGAACCAATTAATTGTCCCTCTGTGTTTAACAAAATGTCAATTTTTGAGGGGGCACATAATGTTGAGCTACTCTGGCCACAGAAGCTTATCTTTCGTGATGGCGGCAGGAAAAGACTCCTCTGCTCGATTGCTTCCTGTGTTCTGGAGACACCTCACTGGTCGCTATCTGGACCAAGGAGTATGCTGTCAGCCTCTGGATTTCAGCAAAACTCAGACCAGGTGCTGCTTCAATAACTAGGACCACAGTCCCTGAAACAAGAAGGTTGTACCTCCTACTTCATAACTAATTTATAATCTATTTCCACACTGAACACAATACATAACAAACACTGAGTTCAGAGCGATAGGCCAACTGCTAGCTTCATCTGAAACAATTTACACCAGTATTCTCCTCCTAAATGGTTACTACGCCTCTGCAATTCCAGCATTAGTTCTATCTAGTCAATAAGATAGGTGTCAGTGTACTGTTTGGCAATTCCATGCAGTTTTACTTTTCTCCGACACGTCATGTTCAGGTTGGAGCAGTATCTAGGCCTTGCCTCATGTTTGCTACTGAACCACGCACATATACAGACATAAATTATCAATTTACATTCAATTTTCATTAAAAAAGATATCGAATATATCAAGCTTACCACAATTCATGGAAATAATACACAGATACGTTGACTGGCGATGAATAATGGCACAAATTCCGATCTGCCTCTGTCCCAGACTTTTATTTAGAAAAAAATATGATCTGGCTCTCAACGCACTGTTTCTTAGTAAGTTTATTTTAAAATGTGGCACTGAACTGACGCTCCTAATTGACTATATTGGCGGGTCTAACCAATCGGGCCATGTTTACACAGCTTTTCAAAAAAAAAGTACCCATACTACCGTTTCCCCTAACAACAAAAAATTAGTATTTGTAGTCCGACTAATCGTGTTTAGCCTTACATTTACTTCTATCCAATCAAATAGGATTTTACATGGTGGCCCATTTCCCGTAAAATAGTGGTTTCAAAACATGCCACTGTGCGATTATTTTTTGGTGTTGTCTGACACCCTCACTATTTTCTTTTGGCTATAATTTGTTAATTCCTAGACTATTTGCGTAACACTTAATATATTCTTTGTCAGCAAGTCCTAAGGAACCCAAATATATAAGTTTTAAGGGAGCTAAGTGGCGGCGTTCAAAATATGTATTTTCTTCTAGGATAGTCGTGCTGTTACCACCTCCTCACTTCCAAACTTTTAGGGTGTCTGCTGTACTGTCAGGCTTTCAAACGTAAACCAGTATAATGTCATGTTTCCTAATAAGCGTTTTTCAGGTTTTTAAACCTAACTCTCGTAGTTGTAGTGTTTTTTTTTATCACGGTCTATTTGAAAAAAAAGTTAGTGCCTCTGGCCTTTCGCGCGGGGAGGGTGGCATTAATTGTATATCGCGAGACGCGTGTTCGTGTTGCATGCGTTCCTGCTTTCAGCCCTCTCTCTCTCTATCCTAAGTTCATCTGTCTTTCCGTTTATGTTAACGTAGTGTATAAAATGAAATTAATGGAAGTATTAATTTAGGTCATTACGCAGTGTGCCTAGCTCAAGGTTTTCTTAGAAATACAGTACACGTTTTATTGTAGAAAGCGTGTAGTGATGCAGTAGGCTTTACTATCAACGTGAAACGTTACAATTTGCAGACGAAGTAGAAAACAAGGGGGATTTTTGTACGCCATTGTGACAGCACTGTACTTTTACCATTTCTCTTTCCTTTTATTGAATTTATGTGTTAGGCTTTACATTTACCTTTTAATTTATATATGTGGATTTAGAATGTTTCACGACAAATTCTCCCCTCTTAAAACAGACGTTATATGTCAGTCTATAATTCTATATACACATAGAGAAATTTATTATTAGTTCTGGGGCTTACGGTGATTATCATCACACGGATGGCGGCTTAAAAAATCCGCTCCCAGATTTGTCTTTCCAGATATATACTCTATGCTAAACTCAAATGGCTGCATCAGTAATGACCAACGGAGTAATCTAGAATTTTCATGTCTAGCCTGCGCTAGAAACGACAAGGGTTTGTGATCCGTTTGCAACTTAAATGCCTTCCCATACAGATAAATATTGAATTTCTTTATCGCCCATATTACTGCAAGACATTCTTTTTCGCTAGTTGAGTAGTTGGTTTCAGCTTTATTCAACTTTCTGCTAGCATATGCCACTGGGCTTAATTCCCCATCCAATGCATCTGATTTCTGTAGCAGAGTCGCACCTAACCCAATATTACTGGCATCCGTCCTTACAATGAATTCTTGACTTAAGTCAGGTAATTTCAAAATAGGTTTGCTTGTGAGCTTTTCCTTCAATTCCTGGTAAGCTAATTCACATTGTGGTGTCCATGTAATTCGATCTGGATTTCCTTTACGGGTCAAATCAGTTAACGGTGCACATATGGAATTAAAGTTTTTGATATACTTTTGGTAGAAACCACATAATGAGACAAAGGATCTCACGTCTTTCTTGGTTTGTGGTCTCGGGGCTTTCTTTAGTTTCTCTAAATTCTTGGGGTCAGGGGTCATGTTTCCCTGATGGACTGTGTGTCCCAAGAATTCTAATTCTTTACATCCAACGCAACATCATCCAACGCAACATTTGGTTGGTCGGGCTGTTAAATTCGCTTCTCTAAGTCGATTAAACAGCATATTCAGAGAGTCAATGTGTTCCTCAAATGTTTCTGTTGCTATAAGGATATCATCCATGAAATTTGTGATGCATGGATTATTCAGAGGGTCCAATAATTTTCTCATCATTCTAGAGAAGACACTAGGCGCATTCTTCAATCCAAATGGCAATCTGTTAAACTCATAGTGTCCCTCTGAGGTACTAAAAGCTAGGTATGGTCTAACCTCAGGCTTTACTGGAATCTGATAGTATCCTTTACTCAGATCCACTTTTGAGAAATATTTAGCTTTATTTAGCCTGGCAAACAACTGATTTGTGTCCGGCAATGGATCCACCTGTCCTTCTGTAATAGCATTCAGTCTCCTGTAATCTATACAGAGTCTATGTTCTCCAGAGGGTTTCCTTAAGAGTACAACACTGGAACTATACGAAGATTCACTGTGTGAAATAATTCCTTCCTTCAACAAATAGTCTATCTCTTCCTTCAAAGCTTTCTCCTTAGCAAAAGGAATCGAATAGGGTTTCATACAGACAGGTGTGGGGTCTATCAGTTTCATATCATATTCCAATAAGTTTGTATGCCCCGGTCTGTCCGTTAACACCTCTGTATGATTATCTAGAACCTGTTGCACTCTCTCTTTCTGATTTTTCGTTAAATGTGTACTGATTTTCACCTGTGCCGCTGTCTCACAGGGGTGTAATGGATATTCAAATGATGAAAGTGGTTCCTTTTTCATCTCCATGGCAATGGACAAGGTCAACAAGTGTGTCTCTTCCTGATTTTCTCTTTCCAAATATTTCTTCAGGAGATTCACATGATAGATTTTTTCTTTCCCCTTCTTATCTATCTTATAATTGGTTCTAGACACCTTCTCTAGAACTGTATATGGACCTTGCCATCCAATTTGTAACTTATTCTGACTACCGGGTAGAAGAAGCAGTACCTTCTCTCCCACAGCCAAATCTCTGTCTTTAGCCTTCCTGTTGAAATAGGCAGCATGTTTCTTCCTGGCTTGTCTCAAATTTTCATTGGCAAGTTTCCAGCCAGTTTTTAAACGAGTGGTCAGCTCATTCACATATTGGTATGAGGATGTAATATTTTCCTCTGCCTTTTCATCAGTCCACGTTCTTAACAGCGTTACATATGGACCTTTAATTTTGTGGACCTATTTGTCCATGCACCGGTATGGTCTCTTCCACTCGAAGCGCTATAGTGATGATTTTTCTTCCCAGAATTATCATGCACAAAACGACCGCTACCAATTCTTTTCTTGGGGCTTTCTCCCCACTTAGAATTCTTGATGAGAGATTTCCTCTCTACATCTTCTTCCTCCAGTTTGTTTAAGTCCGATTGAGGGATTTTCGGCTTATCCTGGGGTAAGACATCTTTTTGCACTCTCTGCATAGTGGCCATTGTAAAACAGTTAATTGAAGCTTGTCCGTGAAAAGGGGCTTCCCATTCCATTTGGTCCACTTTATCAAATTTATTTTTCTTTGTATTGTCAGGCCTAAGTTTGCCCCGTGGCGTGTCCAGGTCCTGATCAATGTTCCCACTTGTGGGTGTTCCCTCATGTGCTATGCTACACCTTTCTACAAAATTCTCAATGTCCCACCTTGCCTTGGGCCAATAATAATTGTGAGCCACCTTTTGGATGATGGTACCTATCTTCTCATGGTCCCCATCTTGTTTCACATGTAGGCTCCTTATTAAGTCTGCCCTATATCTCTTTGGAAGAACCAACTGTCCGTGACCATGGGATCTAGTTCCGGCCTTCCTGTAAATCAACTTGTTTTTCATGTAAAAATCTCCCTTGCCTGGAGTTGTATGACAAGTTGACAATTTCCTGAAACAAGGCTTGAGGGTCTTATCCCCAGCCTGTGCCTTCCTCATCTCATCTGGAGTGGTATCTATCAGAATATCCTCCTCCTTTCTTGAGGTCGACCTGACCTGAAGGGTGGCCATAACTATAGGGTTCCTTCTGCAACGGTCAGTGTCATGATTGTTCATCTTACAATTTTTACACCATCTCTTTCCTTGGTTGAAAGATTTTCTTTCATCATATTTCCTTTCATCGAATTGTGGGGTTTTATTTTTATTGTCATACCGTGGCCTATCAAACTGGTGCTTACTTTTGTTTTGATCTCTAGGATCAAATTTATTAAAGTTCTGTGGTGCCTTAAAATTTTCTACCTGTTTCTTTTTATTACCTGATATCTCTGCCTGAGCTGCTTGATACCTTTCAGCAACATTTAGCAACTCACCCAGCCTCTCTGCACCTTGTTCCATGAGAAACTTTCTCAGGTCTGGAGCCATGGACTCTCTTAATTGTTCTATAAGGACCATTTCCTTAAGATCTTGGGTTTTCCCCAGAGAAGTCCATTTCTCCAAGTATGTCTCTAACCGTGCAGAGAACTGGTGATAGGTTTCACCTGACAGTAGTTTAGCATTCCTAAATTTTTTCCTATAAAATTCTGCGGTCTTTTCATATCTTAACAAAAGAGCCTGCTTTAGCATGTCATAATTTTCTTGATCACCTCTGCTCATTTTGGCAAAAACTTCATAAGCTGCCCCACGAAGCCCTTGAGATAACTTTAAGCTCCACCTTTCTCTCTCTAACCCATACGTGGTAGCTAATAGTTCATATCTATTTAGATAGCTCTCGATATCATCTTCTTTCTCAACAAAATGATCTAAATGAAAATTCATAGCTGAGGTTGAGGCTCCCTGACTAGCAGTGGCATCGGAGGTAAAGGGACTGGCACCATTTTCAGGAGCATGGCCTTGAAACTCAAACTCCCTTAGTCGTAACTCATGTTCCCTTTGTAATCTTTTCTCCTCCTTTTCTGCTTCCCTCTCTGCAGCTAATCTTTTTTCTTCGGCTTCCCTTTCTGCAGCTAATCTTTTTTTCTTCGGCTTCCCTTTCTGCCTTTTTCTCTTCCAACTGGAGCCTCTTAATCTCCCTATCTGCCTCCAATGCTTTAGCCTCTTTGTCAGCCTCAATCTGCAACCTCTTAGCCTCAGCCTCAATCTGCAACCTCTTAATTTCTTTTTTAGCCTCTAACTTTCTTTCAGCCTCAAATCTTCTTTCCTCACGTTCAATATATTTGTCACATTCAGCAGTGACATAAGCAATCATAATTTGCCCGTCCATTCCTAACTCATTTACAGTCTGCACAGCAGCAGATCGAAATTTGGCCAGGTCCGCCATTTTCTAACAGGTAAATGTATATAATGTGTAACTAAACAATTCAATCTCTAACTAAATATCCAATGACAACCACAGGCACTGAGAGCTCAACGTTATTTATTTTCACCCAAGGATACCTTTTTAATTTTTATTATTCCCTGAAGTGAATTACCCCCAATATTTATAATAGGGAAAGATTCAAAATCCCGGACGAGCCCCCAATATATGTGGTAAAGTGGGATGTTATAAATATTTATAGGGGACTTAGTGTACTGACTGAGATCAGCTGTGAAGGTATCTGTATCTAATAAGTGTGGTGTATTACAGATGACCTTACTTGCTACCACATTTATACCTCAGTCAGAATTATTCTGGAATATTGTGATGACTACGTTAAATGTCTAGGGTTATGAAAATGATGAAGTGTAAGTCACAACAACAACAGACAGATAAACAATTTAATTTATTCCACAACACTTACAACACTGTGACACTCACACACATATAACACTCTATAAGACTATCTTAAATGAGTCAAGTGTTTAAGTTTAAAAATATATGTATTAATTCTTTCAATAATGGGTATCCTGATTCAACTACACAGTGAACCAGGAATCACAATCAAATGTAATTACAAGTATTATGTACACAGTTTATATATATGAACTCTGTATTGACATAATTTATTATTATTATTCTATGTGTGTAATTTGTGCAGTAGTAATATGAGGTAATACTGGTTTTGTTCAAGCTTGGTTGTTGTTTTTCATCATGACTTCAAGAGTTTGATTATCGGGGAAATAGTATTTGGAAAAGTTCACAGTTCCTGTCATTTGAACCAATTAATTTTCCCTCTATGTTTAACAAAATGTCAATTTTTGAGGGGGCACATAATGTTGAGCTACTCTGGCCACAGAAGCTTATCTTTCGTGATGGCGGCAGGAAAAGACTCCTCTGCTCGATTGCTTCCTGTGTTCTGGAGACACCTCACTGGTCGCTATCTGGACCAAGGAGTATGCTGTCAGCCTCTGGATTTCAGCAAAACTCAGACCCGGTGCTGCTTCAATACTAGGACCACAGTCCCTGAAACAAGAAGGTTGTACCTCCTACTTCATAACTAATTTATAATCTATTTCCACACTGAACACAATACATAACAAACACTGAGTTCAGAGCGATAGGCCAACTGCTAGCGTCATCTGAAACAATTTACACCAGTATTCTCCTCCTAAATGGTTTCTACGCCTCTGCAATTCCAGCATTAGTTCTATCTAGTCAATAAGATAGGTGTCAGTGTACTGTTTGGCAATTCCATGCAGTTTTACTTTTCTCCGACACGTCATGTTCAGGTTGGAGCAGTATCTAGGCCTTGCCTCATGTTTGCTACTGAACCACGCACATATACAGATATAAATTATCAATTTACATTCAATTTTCATTAAAAAGATATCGAATATATCAAGCTTACCACAATTCATGGAAATAATACACAGATACATTGACTGGCGATGAATAATGGCACAAATTCCGATCTGCCTCTGTCCCAGACTTTTATTTAGAAAAATATGATCTGGCTCTCAACGCACTGTTTCTTAGTAAGTTTATTTTAAAAGGTGGCACTGACCTGACGCTCCTAATTGACTATATTGGCGGGTCTAACCAATCGGGCCATGTTTACACAGCTTTTCAAAAAAAGTACCCCTACTCACGTTTCCCTAACAACGAAAAATTTGTATTTGTAGTCCGACTAATCGTGTTTAGCCTTACATTTACTTCTATCCAATCAAATAGGATTTTACATGGTGGCCCATTTCCCGTAAAATAGTGGTTTCAAAACATGCCACTGTGCGATTATTATTTGGTGTTGTCTGACACCGTCACTATTTTCTTTTGGCTATAATTTGTTAATTCCTAGACTATTTGCGTAACACTTAATATATTCTTTGTCAGCAAGTGTTAAGGAACCCAAATATATAAGTTTTAAGGGAGCTAAGTGGCGGCGTTCAAAATATGTATTTTCTTCTAGGATAGTCGTGCTGTTACCACCTCCTCACTTCCAAACTTTTAGGGTGTCTGCTGTACTGTCAGGCTTTCAAACGTAAACCAGTATAATGTCATGTTTCCTAATAAGCGTTTTTCAGGTTTTTAAACCTAACTCTCGTAGTTGTAGTGTTTTTTTATCACGGTCTATTTGAAAAAAAAGTTAGTGCCTCTGGCCTTTCGCGCGGGGAGGGTGGCATTAATTGTATATCGCGAGACGCGTGTTCGTGTTGCATGCGTTCCTGCTTTCAGCCCTCCCTCTCTCTATCCTAAGTTCATCTGTCTTTCCGTTTATGTTAACGTAGTGTATAAAATGAAATTAATGGAAGTATTAATTTAGGTCATTACGCAGTGTGCCTAGCTCAAGGTTTTCTTAGAAATACAGTACACGTTTTATTGTAGAAAGCGTGTAGTGATGCAGTAGGCTTTACTATCAACGTGAAACGTTACAATTTGCAGACGAAGTAGAAAACAAGGGGGATTTTTGTACGCCATTGTGACAGCATTGGACTTTTACCAATTCTCTTTCCTTTTATTGAATTTATGTGTTAGGCTTTACATTTACCTTTTAATTTATATATGTGGATTTAGAATGTTTCACGACAGGGATCTAGACGATACGGCACGTTGAAGAAACGACTCAGTTTATAACCTGATAAACGATATGGCGAAAATAAAGAATCATGTAGGTAGAAACATTAATTTATCATAATAGTTTTGCTCCTGGTTGGCAGAATGTTATGTCTCTTTTCAAGTTAATTTTCTGGTCTGTTCATATGAATGCTGATTATATTCCCCCCCCCCCCCCTCCCCTCCCCCAATGCTGTAAATGTGAGAAAGCTGTCATTTTACTTTTACAAGTTTGCATTTCTTGAAATTAATATTACAATGAGCGGGTCAGAATAAATTAATTGAGCATAAACGATAAGGGAAATGAAAGGCAGATTGTGAGACTTCGCCTGCATGTCAAATTGTTAACCCTTCGAAAATAAAGTTTGTATGATTGTGCTCTAGGAAGACAGCATTAGACAATCTTTGAAGGACCGAGGACTAGAGTGGTTCCAGGCCAGGAGGATGATAGCCGATAGGATAGTATGGCGGCGCTCTCTCTCTCTCTCTCTCTCTCCCTCTCTCTCTCTGTCTCTCTCTCTCTCTCTTTCTCTCTGGCAAACTTCTACAGCCCGGGATAGAAGAGAAAAGACTAAGTAAGTAAGTATAAACAAACTGGTTGGGTTCAATTACCCCACAGACAGTACCAAAAAGAAAAACAAAACAAAAAACTAAAACAAGAAAATGACACTTGCAAGTCATGACCCAAGTGGACCTGCGCCTGACCCTTCCCGAGATCGTCAATAAGTGAAAAGGGCAAAAACGCTTGTCTCAAGGTGGACTGCATCTGATGATCAGAGTTCGTCTTGTAATGCTGTAAATAGTGTTTTCTATTACTCTGCTACTGTGGATCCGGGCGACATTTCAGATCTGGTCTGAAGCGGTAAAAAACTTAAAGGAGGTCATTCAACATGAAATAGATGCATAAGAAAATCTATTTTTAAAATTGACAATAAATGGGACACAAAATAACGTAATTTTGCGCCAAATGAAACCTTTCTATTCTTCATTAGCAACATCGAAAGTGTCTTCACGGAATCATGCCTTTTGTTTTTTTTTGTTTGTTAATTTTTCAATTAAAACTGTCTCAAACTAACAAAGAAGAATAATGAAAAATTCGAGGCTTTTTAAACGTAACGGAAATATAAAGAAAAATAACCCACCATAACAATTGGACTGTAAACATTTGCAAGACACAAGACGAAGCCACAAGAGAAAATAGAAATCTCCGTAATGGGAACTCCAAGGATTCTGTCTCAGCCATGATAGGTTAGATCACAGCTCGACGAAAAAGAAACGGCAGGATAAAAAGAAGAATTACGAAAAATGCCGAAATGCCCAATTTGTATAAAAAGCAATATTTAATACATTTGTAGGGAAATACAGATGATTGGGGAATTGTGCCAACCAAAGGAATTGATTATCCAAAGAGCGCAGAAAATGTGAAAATAAATATTAGACAAACATAAAGGTATGTTTTCAGGTACTAGTAAGAAATAAAGATGTAGAAAACTAGACAGCAGAAAAACAACAGACGTGAGTGGCTTACCCAGGATTCGAATCCAGGACCTTATGTGCGACAACCCCGCCTAGCTATGCAAGCTAATACACAAAATGTGTGCATGTTTTCGGAAAGCGGATAGTTTAAAAAAAAGTGTGATTTACTCGGAAACAAGGAAAGACAGACATGATATGCACATGAACACAGTAATACGAGTATGTTTTATAATTCTGAGCTGTCGGAAAAGTAATGATTAATTTAATAATGAACTTTACGAAATGTAATTCTTCAAGTAACACGGAAGTTAAATTCGTCAAATCAAACGGACGTCAGTCTACAACAGGGGTTGGCAACCGATCAATCGTGGTCTACCAGTAGTTCACAAAGAATAATAAGGTAGATCCCTAAGTTACAAAAATGGGGGACAAAATGAAACAATGTTTAACCTAGGGAAATTTGGGACTAGCCCTCTCCCGTAGACATTTTAAAGTGTCGTATGACCTGGATAAAAGCTAGTTTACTAAAATTCCTTTTATTCGCCAACTGTGACAGGCCCGTGATCTTTTCTGTGAATTGAGCTTTAGGTACTTATACTAAGTTTCAATTTTCAACCACTTTGTTGATAGAATTGTAGGGATGGGATCTTCTGGTAGAGACATAACTTGCGTTGTTTGGACTTTGAATTTATTGAATGTTTAGCTCTGGTAGTATCTTTATATTGGATTCATTTGGCGCATAAAACATGGCGTGATAAATTACTCACCTAACAATAACAAAATGTCGAAGAAAGTGACTTTTAAGCTACTCACTCAGAATAAGAAAATTTTAATTTCGTAACTGGACTATTTTTAGCGACTTGTGAAGACAAGTACCTTTTTTTTCTTCCTTCACACAATCTTAACATTAGATACAAGCTGAACTTTTTCTAAATACCAAAGATTGCGAAAACAAGCATGGTTTTATCAAGGTAGATATATAGAGAGCTCAGTGCTAATAAAGTAGTTCCTCCACCCACCACCCCTCCCACCCCCATATCTGCTGCGTTGCCTACCTCTGGTCTTTGTAGTATTGGTGAACAGAAAATACGTACTGTACATCTCACGGGGACAAATGACAAAGACATGTCTCACACCGCGATTTAGAAGTCTTCGTTGGGTTAAGCTAATAAAAACGTTTGATACATTTTTTAAATCGTTGTATAATATTTAATATTATATATTAAATATACAATAAATAAGAAAACGAAGATGGCTGTATACCGCTCCCCCTATGTCCTAGTCTTCACGTATGGATGCGAGTCAAGGGCAATGACTACAACCCACAACAGCCAGATCCAAACCTCAAAAATGAGGTATCTGAGAAAGGTGGTCGAAGTAACAAGAAGAAACATGGTCCGCAACCAGACGATATGTCAAGGCTTAAACCCCAACCACTGCAGACCCAAGTAGAACAGTCCCAGCAAAGATAGTTTGGCCGTGTCTGCAGAATGGGAGAAGATCGGCTGCCACGGCAGGTATGGGAGACTAAGAGCCACGGATACAGACCTCCAATGATGACCCAGAGTCCGCTGGGAGGACAACATTAGACAATCTCTGAAGGACCGAGGACTAGAATGAAACCAGGTCAGGAGGAAGACAGCCGATAGGATAGTATGGCGCTATCTCTTCCAAACCTCTACACCTCACGGTAGACGAGGAACGACTAAGTAAGTAAGTATATAAAAGACATCATAATCATAATTTCTCCAGATCTGACCAAAATAACCAAGTGAAGAATGTCAAGAGGAGGTAGACAGTTAGTTTTCTGTGTGAACATCTGGTTCCTTATCAAAATATATTTGTATTGTGTGAGTTCATGTGTACGCGCGCGTGTGGCAATTCAACAGGGTCGCTCTGTGAAAGGGGTCGATGATCTGGTCTGATGGGCGAGTCTTCAGCGAACGACACCTCTGACGATCCAGTTCTGGAACTATTCCGCGTGATTTGTACAGTCTACAGGAGCTAACGGAAAACATTGCGCGGTTCAAGTTTCTTCGCGCAGTGATATCGTGAGCTTTGTTAAAGGTTAAATTTGAATGCTATTATTCTGGGGTTGACAAATGACTTTTAATCGGAAACTTCGAGTTCCACGGTAAGTTTTTCTTGAATTTACGCTTTTTTGTTTTCTGTAGTGAGCGCTGTTTTTTTTTTAAAATGTCATATTATATTTGTTAAATAAATCTCATTATGTGCTTTAATTTTGTTCTTAATGCGTTTTAAATCAAAGTGGCCAGTATTTGTCCATGTTTAAAAAAAAAATGATTTTAATCAAGGTTTCTTAACCTTTTTTTTTTTTTTTTGGGTGTGCCGTGGACCCATGTGATTGTCAGATGAAGGCTATTTACCCCTTTGATTGTCCGATGAAGGCTATTTACCCCTTTGATTGTCCGATGAAGGCTATTTACCCCTTTGATTGTCCGATGGATGAAGGCTATTTACCCCTTTGATTGACTGATGAAGGCTATTTACCCCTTTGATTGTCCGATGAAGGCTATTTATCCCTGTGATTGTCCAATGAAGGCTATTTACCCCTGTGATTGTCGATGAAGGCTATTTACCCCTTTGATTGTCCGATGAAAGCTATTTACCCATGTGATTTTCCAATGAAGGCTATTTACCCCTGTGATTGTCGATGAAAGTTATTTACCCTTTTGATTGTCCGATGAAAGCTATTTACCCATGTGATTTTCCAATGAAGGCTATTTACCCATGTGATTGTCGATGAAGGTTATTTACCCCTTTGATTGTCCGATGAAAGCTATTTACCCATGTGATTTTCCAATGAAGGCTATTTACCCATGTGATTGTCGATGAAGGCTATTTACCCCTTTGATTGTCCGATGAAAGTTATTTACCCATGTGATTTTCCAATGAAAGCTATTTACCCCTGTGATTGTCGATGAAAGTTATTTACCCCTTTGATTGTCCGATGAAAGCTATTTACCCATGTGATTTTCCAATGAAGGCTATTTACCCATGTGATTGTCGATGAAGGTTATTTACCCCTTTGATTGTCCGATGAAAGCTATTTACCCATGTGATTTTCCAATGAAGGCTATTTACCCATGTGATTGTCGATGAAGGCTATTTACCCCTTTGATTGTCCGATGAAAGCTATTTACCCATGTGATTTTCCAATGAAGGCTATTTACCCCTGTGATTGTCGATGAAAGTTATTTACCCCTGTGATTGTCCGATGAAAGCTATTTACCCATGTGATTTTCCAATGAAGGCTATTTACCCATGTGATTGTCGATGAAGGTTATTTACCCCTTTGATTGTCCGATGAAAGCTATTTACCCATGTGATTTTCCAATGAAAGCTATTATTTTCCAATGAAGGCTACTTACCCCTGTGATTGTCGATGAAAGTTATTTACCCATGTGATTGTCCAATACAGACTATGTACCCCTGCTTAGAAATGAATGTACAAAAAAAGCATAACAGTGATGTATTTATATTTTAAATATTAGGTTATGTACACGGACCCCCCAAGAATCCATTCATGGACCTCCAAGGCGTCTCTGGACTACAGGTTAATAAACCCCTGTTTTAATTATTGGATAAAACTCTCCCACTCAATCCGCGATGGGTTATAATTATGTTCGTCTATAATTGTAGCTAATATATTCAGTTGCTATCATTTGCTTACAGAGACATTTGTCCTAATTATTTATCTCATAGAATAATGAGCCGCGGAGCCGCGGTAGCATAGTGGTTAGTGCACTGGCTTCCTATCTCAATGGTCTATGATTCGATCCCCAGATGAGGTGGGATTTTTTTAAGGCCGCAAACGGCTCCTGGGTCGACCCAGCCGCAAATGGGTACCAGAGCAACTCTGGGAAGGTTAAGGCGGCTGGCGTGATGCTGACCACATCACCCCTATTGTGCCGAAGGTCAAGAAAATATGCGCCTAACACCATATTCCCAATATGCCTCAATGGGCGTGTAACGGGATCGTTTATTTTTTGGGGGGGTGTTATTTCATACTACATGTTGGTTAGTTCAAGATTATAATTGTCCATGTTTGGTTAGTTCAAGATTATAATTGTCCATGTTTTTTTATATGTGAAATAAGCAAACTTATTGTAGTCTCGTGTTATTCCTTCTTCATTTTGTCCACTCCTTACGGAGCACGTGACCACCATTGCAGCTGGTTCCCTTCCAGGAAGCCTACACCAAGCATTCATGTGCCTTTCCAATAGTGGTTTCTGTAGCAATGTGTTTGACAAGCTGAGAATGCCAGGCCCATCCACAACCTCGTACTAGTCGCCTGTTACAACATGCCTGAAGGTGCAGTGGTCTTATTCTTTCTTTGTCTCCCCAGATACCCCCCCCCCCTTTCCCCGCCCCACCCCGGAGCTCCACGGGGGCACATATTGTATTACTTTACGAAAACTAATAAAGAAATCAAACATTACATAAATAAAACGTGTATACGCTTGACGTAAGAATTTCTAATATATATTATATTTCTGATTCTTGACATGACATGATATAAATGATATTTTTCTCTTTGTGAATATTATTATTTATTACTTGTGCTTTAGCTTTTAAAAAACATATCGTTATCATTATTTATAGCTCAGCAAATAGACGCTGATTTCAACATCTTTTAATAGATATTTATATTCATATTATAATTTTACCACATTACTGTGACGGTATTGCCTCCCCTGCTTTGCAGTAGTGGTCAAACAGTGGCCAAAACTAGAGAGTATTTACTATAGGCCTTCAATGGTGTCTACTTTCGCACAAGATTTCTCTTGGCAGAGATGTAGATAGAAGGGTAATTACACTTCTATCACAAAGGGAGTCTTCACAAGATATTCAGATAAGCGAAAACAATGCTGCTTTGGCTGAGCACGTTAATTCTAGAATCTGCCGACAACCTTTGAGAAGAATTAAACAATGGTTAATTTTAGCTCGTTAAGCACCCACTTCTGATTTACTCAGTGGAATTCAAATTAGTCTGGTATAGCTCTGTTTAGAGTGTGTAGTAAATTGATTGAGACAAACATGCAGTATATTTAAAATTATTAAATCGAAGTTTAATTTTTAAAATTACAAATAACAAAAATTTATATAATGTAAGTTTGAAAATTATTGAATAGTTTCGAAGAAAAGTTTCATCATCGATTGATAGTAGAGTCGATGAGAAAAAGTTCACTTTGGCAGCTTATATTTTGCACTTAGCTGCCAATAGTAGTTTCTGCTCCCGCTGATGTTCTTTTTACACTGCTCACGCTCGTCGCTGGTCAAGGTTGTCGGGTGTAGCTCGTTTCTCAGAAATGTCAAGGAGAGTCTACAAAGTTGGTCCCTCGTCTTAAAGTTTAGGCCACTGTTCCCCTCCTGTTCCAGAGATAGTACTTTCTGCTGGTACCACCAATAACTATGATAAAGAATAGAAACGAAACGCTCTCTGAATATTGCGTCTCCCGATACATACTTATGTGTCCCCTTTCTTCAAATCTACCATCCCATTTATCTCAAATTGACCCTCGATGATAATTAAATTTAATCCCTCGGGATAAAACTTTCTTTTACATTTAAATTGAATAGCTTTAGCTTTACATTACATTTAAATGAAAAGGTTAATAGTCCAGATAGAATATGTTTACATTTATATTTTCACTGATTGAAAAGTATTCGCAATATAAATTGAATATGTTTTCATTTATGTTTACACTTATTTGAAAAGTCTGAAACTTCCATTGATTTTAAAGTGCATTTGTTAACCTCGACATTTACACTGGTTTGAAACTGTAAATATTATAATTGGAATGTACATCATTTCTTCATATTTTCCTCCCTGTTCTATATGGAACCTGGGACTCTTATGCGCTTAGTTCTCTTTAAGAAACAAGCAATAAAGCAGTCACCAGCCCGTGCAGTGGTGGTTCATGAAATCATCATTCTATACGCTGAGGTTGCCAGCCTAAAATAACTTGGACATCCACTAGCGATTTTCACACATTAATATTCATATGGTACAACATATGTATATACGTTAGTTCACATTGTGGTGAAGTGGGATGTTATAAACACTTATAGGGAACTTAGTGTACTGACTGAGATCAGCTGTGAAGGTATCTATATCTATTAAGAGTAGTGTATTATAGATAACCTTACTTGCTACCACATATCTATATATCTCAGTCAGAATTATTCTGGAATAGTGTGATGCTACGTTGTGTGTCTAGGGTATGAGTATGGTGAAGTGTAAGTCACAACAACAGACAGATAAACAATTTAATTTAATCCACTACTCTTGACAACACTGTGACACTCACATACATATAACACTCTACAAAGATATCTTAAAAGAGTCACTGATAAACTTTCGAATAACAATATGTATTCATTACTGGCATGAATGAATATGTGTCCTGATTCAACTACAAGGGAACCAGGAATCACAATCAATTTAAATTACAAGTTATGTACAGAATGTATTTAATATGAATATTGTAGTGACATATATTAGTACAAATGTTCTATGTGTGTCAGTTGTGTAGTAGTAAAATGAGGTAATACTGGTTTTGTTTTGTTCAAGCTCTGTTGGTATTTGTCATCATGACTTCAATAGTTTGTCTTTAGGGACCAGTATTGGAGATGTTCACAGTTCCTGATTTTAAGACAAGTAAATTCCCCTCTTAATATTAATTTTAAAAAGTCAGTTCAAGATGAGGGGACATAATGTTGAGCTCAGCTGGCCAACTCTGCTTATCTTGAGTGATGGCGGCAGGAAAAGACTCCTCTGCTCGAATTCTCCTCTGGGCTCAGGAGACACCTCACTGATAGCTAAAAAGACCAAGGAGTATGCTGTCCGACTCTGGATTCAGCAAATCTCTGACCAGATGCTGCTCAGTACCATCAAGACCACTGTCCCTGAAATCAAGAAGGATGTACCTTCTACTTCATAACTAATTTATATTCTCTTTTACACTGATCACAATACAGCACAAACATTGCGTTCAGAGCGTTAGGCCAACAGTCAGCTTCATTTGAAATACTTTATTCCAGTATTACCCTTCTTAATGGTTACTACGCCTCTGCACTTCCAGCATTATTTCTTTCTAGTCAATCATCCAGGTGTCAGTGTACTGTTTGGCCATTCCATGCCGTTTTACTTCTCTCCGACACCCTCTGTTCAGGCTGGAGCATTTTAGGCTTTACCTCACGTTTGCCACTGAACTACACATATATATACAGGCATAAATCAACAATTCACATTCAATTTTCATTAAAAGATATTAAATGGTTCAAGCTTACCACCATTCATACGAATAAACACAGATACGTTGATTAGCAATGAATTCTGGCACAAACTGGCACAAATTTCCATCTGCTTATCTTCCAGGCTTTTATTGAGCCAAATATAAGCTGGCTTCAACGCACTGATGCTTTATCAAGTGTATTTAAACAAGTGGTTTCGAACTAACGCTCCCAAGTGTGTATATCAGCGAGACTGGCCAATGAGCCACGTTTCGACAAGTGTTTGAAAAAATGTTATCTTTTCCCGTCTCCCCTAACAACCAAGATAGTATTTATAGCCCGACCAATCGTGGTTAGGCTTTCATTTGTTGCGCTCCAATCAATTTGGAGTTTACATGGTAGGCTATTTCTGTAACGTAAATTTTTTTCAAACACGTTAAAAAAAAAAATCTTATGAGCAGAAATGATTTTATGCTGTCAGGCACCCCCAATATTTTATTTTGGGTATAATTTATTAATTCCTGGACTATTTGCGTAACGTTTTACATATTATTTGTCAGCAAGCCCTAAGGAACCCAAAAATACTAATTTAAAGGAGCTACGTGGCTGCGTTCAAAATATGCAATTTCTTCTACCTCCTGTTTCGAAGATGTGCTGTCTGGGTACTGTTATGTGTTCAAACGTAAACCCATCTAATGTTGTCTTTTCTAATAAGAGTTTGTTATGATTTATAAACCTAACTCTGGGAAAGGGTAGTGTATTTTATCACTGTCCGTCTGAAAAAGTTAGTGCTTGTAGACTTACACGCGTGATGCCAGCATTTGTATATCGCGCGTCGCGTGTTGCATGCGTTCCTGATTTTCAGCCCTCCCCTCTCGCTATCCTTTTGTCCATCTGTTCGTTCGTTTTGGTAACGTAATATAATTAATGTTAGGATTAATTTAGGTCATTACGCAGTACGTCTCAATGTTTTTCTTAGAAATGCAGCACACGTTTCATTGAAGAAGGCGGGTAATAATACAGTAAGCTTTTATATCAACGTGAAAGCGTTACAATTTGCAGACGAAGCAGAAAACAAGGGGGATTTCGAGTACATTCTTTGTGACAGCACTGTTATTTTACCATTGCTCTTCTCTTTATTAATTTTATTTGTTAGGCTTCATATTTACCTAATAATTTATATATGTGGATTAGAATATTTCATGACACCTCCCCCTCTTAAAACAGACATTATATGTCAGTCCTTTATTCTATATACACATATAGAAATTTATTATTATTTCTGGGGTTTACGGTGATTCTCATCACACGGATGGCGGCTTAAAAAATCCGCTCCCAGATTGGTTTTTCCAGATATATATTCAATGCTAAAATTATATGGAGCCAGAAGCAAAGACCATCGGAGTAACCTAGAGTTCTCATGCTTAGCCTGTGCTAAGAACGATAAAGGTTTGTGGTCAGTTTGCAACTTAAATGCCTTCCCATATAGATAAATATTGAATTTCTTTATTGCCCATATTACTGCAAGACATTCTTTTTCGCTAGTTGAGTAGTTGATTTCAGCTTTATTCAACTTTCTGCTAGCATATGCCACTGGGCTTAATTCCCCATCCAATGCATCTGATTTCTGTAGTAAAGTTGCACCTAACCCAATATTACTTGCATCCGTCCTTACTATGAATTCTTGACTTAAGTCAGGTAATTTCAAAATGGGTTTACTTGTGAGCTTTTCCTTCAATTCTTGGTAAGTCATTTCACATTGTGGTGTCCATGTAATGCGATCTGGAAGTCCTTTACGTGTCAATTCCGTTAAAGGTGCACATATGGAATTAAAGTTTTTGATATACTTCTGGTAGAAACCACATAAGGAGACAAAGGATCTCACGTCCTTCTTGGTTTGTGGTCTCGGGGCTTTCTGTAGTTTCTCTAAGTTCTTTGGGTCAGGGGTCATGTTTCCCTGATAAACTGTGTGTCCCAAAAATTCCAATTCTTTACATCCAACGCAACATTTGGTTGGTCGGGCTGTTAAATTTGCCTCCCTAAGTCGAGTAAACAGCATGTTCAGAGAGTCAATGTGTTCCTCAAATGTTTCTGTTGCTATAAGGATATCATCCATAAAATTTGTTATACAGGGATTATTCAGAGGATCCAATAATTTTCTCATCATTCTAGAGAAGACACTAGGCGCATTCTTCAATCCGAATGGCAATCTATTAAACTCATAGTGTCCTTCTGAGGTACTAAAAGCTAGGTATGGTCTAACCTCAGGCTTTACTGGAATCTGATAGTATCCTTTACTCAGATCCACTTTTGAGAAATATTTAGCTTTATTTAGCCTGGCAAACAGCTGATTTGTATCCGGCAATGGATCCACCTGTCCTTCTGTAATAGCGTTCAGTCTCCTGTAATCTATACAGAGTCTATGTTCTCCAGAGGGCTTCCTTAAGAGTACAACACCGGAACTATACGAAGACTCACTGTGCGAAATAATTCCTTCTTTCAATAGATAGTCTATCTCTTCCTTCAAAGCTTTTTCCTTAGCAAACGGAATCGAATATGGTTTCATACAGACAGGTGTGGAGTCTATGAGTTTCATATCATATTCCAATAGGTTGGTATGCCCTGGTCGGTCTGTTAACACCTCTGCATGATTATTTAGAACCTGTTGCACTCTCTCTTTCTGAGTTTTCGTTAAATGTGTACTGATTTTCACCTGTGCTGCTGTCTCACAGGGGTGTAATGGATATTCAAATGATGAAAGTGGTTCCTTTTTCATCTCCATGGCGATGGACAAGGTCAACAAGTGTGTCTCTTCCTGATGTTCTCTTTCCAAATATTTCTTCAGGAGATTCACATGATAGATTTTTTTCTTTCCCCTTCTTATCTATCTTATAATTTGTTCTAGACACCTTCTCTAGAACTGTATATGGACCCTGCCATCCAATTTGTAACTTATTCTGACTCCCGGGCAAAAGAAGCAGTACCTTCTCTCCCACAGCCAAATCTCTGTCTTTCGCCTTCCTGTTATAATAGGCAGCATGTTTCTTCCTGGCTTGTTTCAAATTTTCATTGGCAAGTTTCCAGCCAGTTTTTAACCGAGTGGTCAGCTCATTCACATATTGGTATGAAGATGTAATGTTTTCCTCTGCCTTTTCATCAGTCCACGTTCTTAACAAAGCTTCAAGTGGACCTTTTATTGGCCTTCCAAACAATAATGTTGCCGGGGCCATACCGGTTGAACTATGGGGTACCTCCCGATAAGCAAAGAGGGCGGCGTGCAGGTACTGGTCCCATGTATCTGGTTTTTCGTGTGCCAACTTTCTCAGGATCGACATCAATGTGCCGTTAAATCTTTCCACTTGGCCGTTCCCTTGGGGATGATACACACTACAATGGAAGTGTTTGGCCTGGAAGATCCTGAAAACTTCTTCAGTTAGTTTCCCCTTGAACTGAGAGCCATTATCAGTCAAGATTTGATTGGGAAAGCCTAACCTTGTGAAAATTGTGAGCAATGCCTCTGCCACATGTTTAGAATCAATCGATGACAGGGCTACTGCCTCTCCCCACATAGAACAAGTGTCCACCAGAGTCAGAATGTAGCTGTTCCTTCTCTTGGTTCGGGTGAGAGGTCCCACAAGATCCACGGCAACTCTCTCAAAGGGTGTTCCCACTATGGGCATTTCCCCCAGAGTTGCTGGTGCAGTCCAATGTTTAGGTGCTACTCGTTGGCACTCTGGACAGGATTTTACATATCGTTTGATATCTTCAGTTATTCCTGGCCAGAAATAGTGACAAGCTATTCGCTGTCCTGTTGCGCTGATTCCCATATGACCACTGAAGGGAATCGCATGCCCTAGTTCCAACACTTTAGTCCTATATGAAGTGGGAAGGACCAGCTGTCCGTGACCATTGGATTCAGATCCAGCCTTCCTATATATCAATTTGTTCTTCATATAAAACTCTCCCTTGCCTGGAGGTGTATGAGATTTGGGCAACTTCTTGAAACATGGCTTGAGTGTTTTGTCCTCAGCCTGTGCCTTCCTCATCTCATCTGGGTGAGTATTTATGGGATTATCCTCCTCCTTCTTTGTCTGTGATCTGGTCTGCACTGTTGCCAATATCACAGGTCTCTTGGGATTCCCCAAGAAGACATATCTACACCCCAATATTAGAGGGTAGATTGGCTCATTTATCACTGCTGCTTTTATGATTCCTTCCACGTATCGCGTTTTCACTTTTATTCGGGCGACGGGAAGTGTCATGGTAGCTACATCCTTGGTGGCAGTTTGAATCTCCACTGTTTCTGTGGTGTATTGATCGGCTTGCACCAGGTGAGAACTCACAACGGAATCGTAATCTAAACCGGTATCATATAAACATCTTATAGTGACACCATTACAAATGACATCTTCACACACTGGGGGGTGGTATGGTTCCTGTAATTCTTCAGGTTTGCCCTTCTTTTCCTTTTTCCCCGATGTCATAGCAGCAAAATGAGGAGGTTTCCTTCTACAATGGTCAGTGTCATGATTGTTCATCTTACAATTTTTACACCACCTTTTTCCTTGGTTGAAAGATTTTCTTTCATCATATTTCCTTTCATCGAATTGTGGGAATTTATTTTTATTGTCATACCGTGGCCTATCAAATTGGTGCTTACCTTTATTTTGATCCCTAGGATCAAATTTATTAAAGTTCTGTGGTGCCCTAAAGTTGTCCACCTGTTTCTTTTTATTACCTGTTACCTCTGCTTGAGCTGCTTGATACCTTTCAGCAACATTTAGCAACTCATCCAGCCTCTCTGCACCTTGTTCCATGAGAAACTTTCTCAGGTCTGGAGCCATGGACTCTCTTAGTTGCTCTATAAGGACCATTTCCTTAAGATCTTGGGTTTTCCCCAGAGAAGTCCATTTCTCCAAGTATGTCTCTATGCGTGCAGAGAACTGGTGATAGGTTTCACCTGACAGTAGTTTAGCATTCCTAAATTTTTTCCTGTAAAACTCTGCATTCTTTTCATACCTTAACAAAAGAGCCTGCTTTAGCATGTCATAATTTTCCTGATCACCTCTGCTCATTTTTGCAAAAACTTCATAAGCTGCCCCACGAAGTCCCTGAGATAACTTTAAGCTCCACCTTTCTCTCTCTAACCCATACGTGGTAGCTAATAGTTCGTACCTATTTATATAGCTCTCAATATCATCGTCTTTCTCAACAAAATGATCTAAATGAAAGTTCATAGCTGAGGTCGAGGCTCCCTGAGTAACCGTAGCATCAGAGGCAAAGGGACTGGCACCATTTTCAGGAGCATGGCCTTGAAACTCAAACTCCCTTAGTCGTAACTCATGTTCCCTTTGTAATCTCTTCTCCTCCTTTTCTGCTTCCCTCTCTGCAGCTAATCTCTTCTCTTCTCTTTCTGCAGCTAATTTCTTCTCTTCTCTTTCTGCAGCTAATTTCTTCTCTTCCCTTTCTGCAGCCTGTCTTCTTTCCTCGGCTTCTCTTTCTGCAGCTAATCTTTTGTCTTCTCTTTCTGCCTCCAATTTCTTAGCCTCAGCCTCAATCTGCAACCTCTTAATTTCCTTGTCAGCCTCTAACTTTCTTTCGGCTTCAAACCTTCTTTCTTCGCGTTCAATAAATTTGTCACATTCCGTAGTAACATAGGCAACCATAACTTGCCCATCTAATCCTAACTCTTTTGCAGTCTGAACCGCAGCAGATCGAAATTTGGCCAGGTCCGCCATTGTCTATCAGGTAACTTTATATAATGTCTAACCAACAATTCAATCTCTAATGGACAACACAGGCACCGTGAGCTCAACCTTATTTAATTCCACCCAAGGATACCTTTTAATTCTTATATTCCCTGAAGTGAATTACCCCCCAATATTTTTAATAGGGAAAGATTCAAAATCCCAAGAGCGAGACCCCAATATATGTGGTGAAGTGGGATGTTATAAATACTTATAGGGAACTTAGTGTACTGACTGAGATCAGCTGTGAAGGTATCTATATCTATTAAGAGTAGTGTATTATAGATAACCTTACTTGCTACCACATATCTATATATCTCAGTCAGAATTATTCTGGAATAGTGTGATGCTACGTTATGTGTCTAGGGTATGAGTATGGTGAAGTGTAAGTCACAACAACAGACAGATAAACAATTTAATTTAATCCACTACTCTTGACAACACTGTGACACTCACATACATATAACACTCTACAAAGATATCTTAAAAGAGTCACTGATAAACTTTCGAATAACAATATGTATTCATTACTGGCATGAATGAATATGTGTCCTGATTCAACTACAAGGGAACCAGGAATCACAATCAATTTAAATTACAAGTTATGTACAGAATGTATTTAATATGAATATTGTAGTGACATATATTAGTACAAATGTTCTATGTGTGTCAGTTGTGTAGTAGTAAAATGAGGTAATACTGGTTTTGTTTTGTTCAAGCTCTGTTGGTATTTGTCATCATGACTTCAATAGTTTGTCTTTAGGGACCAGTATTGGAGATGTTCACAGTTCCTGATTTTAAGACAAGTAAATTCCCCTCTTAATATTAATTTTAAAAAGTCAGTTCAAGATGAGGGGAAATAATGTTGAGCTCAGCTGGCCAACTCTGCTTATCTTGAGTGATGGCGGCAGGAAAGGACTCCTCTGCTCGAATTCTCCTCTGGGCTCAGGAGACACCTCACTGATAGCTAAAAAGACCAAGGAGTATGCTGTCCGACTCTGGATTCAGCAAATCTCTGACCAGATGCTGCTCAGTACCATCAAGACCACTGTCCCTGAAATCAAGAAGGATGTACCTTCTACTTCATAACTAATTTATATTCTCTTTTACACTGATCACAATACAGCACAAACATTGCGTTCAGAGCGTTAGGCCAACAGTCAGCTTCATTTGAAATACTTTATTCCAGTATTACCCTTCTTAATGGTTACTACGCCTCTGCACTTCCAGCATTATTTCTTTCTAGTCAATCATCCAGGTGTCAGTGTACTGTTTGGCCATTCCATGCCGTTTTACTTCTCTCCGACACCCTCTGTTCAGGCTGGAGCATTTTAGGCTTTACCTCACGTTTGCCACTGAACTACACATATATATACAGGCATAAATCAACAATTCACATTCAATTTTCATTAAAAGATATTAAATGGTTCAAGCTTACCACCATTCATACGAATAAACACAGATACGTTGATTAGCAATGAATTCTGGCACAAACTGGCACAAATTTCCATCTGCTTATCTTCCAGGCTTTTATTGAGCCAAATATAAGCTGGCTTCAACGCACTGATGCTTTATCAAGTGTATTTAAACAAGTGGTTTCGAACTAACGCTCCCAAGTGTGTATATCAGCGAGACTGGCCAATGAGCCACGTTTCGACAAGTGTTTGAAAAAATGTTATCTTTTCCCGTCTCCCCTAACAACCAAGATAGTATTTATAGCCCGACCAATCGTGGTTAGGCTTTCATTTGTTGCGCTCCAATCAATTTGGAGTTTACATGGTAGGCTATTTCTGTAACGTAAATTTTTTTCAAACACGTTAAAAAAAAAATCTTATGAGCAGAAATGATTTTATGCTGTCAGGCACCCCCAATATTTTATTTTGGGTATAATTTATTAATTCCTGGACTATTTGCGTAACGTTTTACATATTATTTGTCAGCAAGCCCTAAGGAACCCAAAAAATACTAATTTAAAGGAGCTACGTGGTTGCGTTCAAAATATGCAATTTCTTCTACCTCCTGTTTCGAAGATGTGCTGTCTGGGTACTGTTATGTGTTCAAACGTAAACCCATCTAATGTTGTCTTTTCTAATAAGAGTTTGTTATGATTTATAAACCTAACTCTGGGAAAGGGTAGTGTATTTTATCACTGTCCGTCTGAAAAAAGTTAGTGCTTGTAGACTTACACGCGTGATGCCAGCATTTGTATATCGCGCGTCGCGTGTTGCATGCGTTCCTGATTTTCAGCCCTCCCCTCTCGCTATCCTTTTGTCCATCTGTTCGTTCGTTTTGGTAACGTATTATAATTAATGTTAGGATTAATTTAGGTCATTACGCAGTACGTCTCAATGTTTTTCTTAGAAATGCAGCACACGTTTCATTGAAGAAGGCGGGTAATAATACAGTAAGCTTTTATATCAACGTGAAAGCGTTACAATTTGCAGACGAAGCAGAAAACAAGGGGGATTTCGAGTACATTCTTTGTGACAGCACTGTTATTTTACCATTGCTCTTCTCTTTATTAATTTTATTTGTTAGGCTTCATATTTACCTAATAATTTATATATGTGGATTAGAATATTTCATGACACACATGTTAGTAATATAAAATGTAAAATTACAACTTACGGCAACCCTGTCTCAGACCCTTTTTGCTCAGATGGATAAAGGAGACTTGAGTCGGCCTCTTACACGCGTCTGGGGTGTCGTTTCTTTAATAAGATAATTCCCTCTATGACTCCGTGTGTTTTCATTTTTCTCAGTCCCGGTTTTCTTATTAAAATGATAAAAATGTCCTGGTCTGTTTTTTGAAGTCCGTCAAGTTTTCCAAGAAAATATCCGGCCTGATATATGGAATTCTGAATTCTAACTCTGGCACGTCTAGTTGTAGTCTTTCTTGGCAAGCGATTTCTCACAGTAAATTTTCACAGTGAAATAACACTGAAACGTGTCAGGTTATATGCCTGTCCTACCCTCGCATCTGTTTGTTACGAAGCTAAGTAAGAAGCCAATCGTTTTCAAACATGCATGTCCCGTGCGGAAATTCAAAATATTTCCGAATGGGAAAATTGTGCGCGTGATGTAGAGGTCATCGCTTACATATATGATATGAAAACATCCGTTTGCCTGGCAGACGAACTCACATACACATTTGTAAACTGTTTTTCAGATGTAACAAATTTTTACTTTATCTGAAAGTAATCTATACGGAGACGGGCAATCTCTTTATCTGTCCCGTACTCTGGCCTTTATCAGCGATTAACAAATACGCTAGCATTTTCGTGGGGCTAATCTGTCGAGGTCAAGATTTGGTACGAAGGAATGTTTACCAACCTGCCTGTCGTTAATATTATTTCTGCCGCTCCTTGCAAAGCTTAGCAAAGAGACAAGAAACAAACAGACGTTATTAACTTATCCCTGAGAGGAGTGTAAGAAGGGAAATACATAATATCTGCTACACATAGCAGAGAAAGAAAGTGCGACAATTTAAATCACACAATAAAAATCAGTACCAAAATGTAACCGATACTGCCGTAGCGAAACAGAAATCGAGAGAGGTCGCCCCATTATGTCACAATTGCTATCTCTTATTTATTAGTGTTTGTTCTTACTGTACTGTTTTAATATATAAAGCATTACTTAGGAGGGTTGTACATGGGGCTGGTTACCCCATCCTGTTAAAAAAAGCTTTACCCCAAATACTTCAACAAGCAATATGAATAAGTCAAAAGTCAAGTCATTCCTATTGTATAGCTCTGAAACGTTGACAACCTGGCATATGTTTGGTAAAGACCTATGCTCCTTGGGGGGGGGGGGGGGGGGGCTAAAGGGTGTTGATGGATTGATATTAAGTATTTCCTTACATAGTTCTATTTTTAGCACCTGTTGCACAGTAAAGGAAGATTGGAACACTTGTAAAATGTCCTAACAGTGCATTCCGTTATTGTTCATACTTGTAAAGTTTAGAGGGAAGTGCTGTATAGTGTTACCAAACAAAAAATCGACACAATAAGGCTCCTCTTTCACAAAATATCCTGTTCCCATAGTCTTCCATTGTGATTCTGCATGAAATTAACTTCTGCTTTATACTTCATTAGACACTTATGGATAAAATATGTGATCAGCGATCAAGCAGCGCCCCACGCTTTTTGTCAATTTGATGTTACATTTTTTGACTGCAAGATATAAACTCCTTGAAAAATTATTTTTGGATTTTTAGTGCATTAAAAGCGTGTGTTTAAAATATTATAAAAAAAAATAATTTTTCACTCCTTTTTACTTTCTCCTTTCAAACTAAGATATGTTACAGTCGCAAGTAACTGTAAAAGAAAAAAAAAAAAACTGCAAAGACTTACTTACTTACTTACTTACTTAGTCGTTCCCCTTCTACCGTGAGATGTAGAGGTACAAAGACAATTAACAGAATCTATTTCACAGAGAAAAAGGTAGAATGAAATAGTGAGAACAAGAAAAATTACGCAAGATAGAGAATTCAAAACTAGACATAATAACAGAAATAATGAATAGGTCTAGCTAACGTTCATGAGTTATGATCGTGGACATAATGATAAAACATACAAGACCCTCATTTGATGTAAGTAAGAGAAGCGAACTTAGACGCCTTCCACATATGGCGTCACGCAGTGAGACGGTGGGGATCTATGTGACGAAGTGTGACGATAGGGGGAGGGGTGTTGAAAAATGTAACGTCACACCAAAAAATACAAGTGATGCTTTGGTCGGTGATAACGGAATAAAATAGATTTTGTAACCTCCATCCTCATTCATTCATGTTTCACAACCCTCCACTCTAAAAGGCGCATAGGCCTTCAACAAACACATGCTAAGTCCCCCTGTCACGTGCCATCATCTCAAGTTCATTCTACGTTCTCCTCATCATTTTCACATCTGTTACCAGCTCTCTTCTTCATGTGCTTCTTGGTATATCTCTGCCTCTCTTGACCTGGGGGTTCCAGAACAAGGACTGCCTTGTAATGCTATCAACAGGTTTCCTCAGTGTGTGTCCTATCCATCGCCATAGTCTTCTTCTCATCTCTTGTTCCACTGGCACTTGTCTAGGTCTTGTCCTCAGTTCCACGTTGGTAACCTTCTCATACCATTTCAATCCCTCTATTCTACGTAAGCACCCATTTATGAAAGTCTGTAGCTTTTTGGTTGTTGTCTTTGTTGTTTTCCATGTCTCAGAGCCATACAATAAGACTTCTTCCTTCTTCCTCGTTCGTCCTGAAAAGGACGTTGGTTGCGTTGTAACCGTTTACAGGGAAGGTGCGATATTTGCGCCTTTCGGCCGACAGATCCGACTTCCGTGCGGCATTTTTTGGGACCGGGTTAGCCTTCCCTCTTCGATCCCTACTCTCTCAACCAGACTGCAGTGATGCATCCTGTTTCCAGGACCACCACCTGGAGGTGGAGTAGGGTCTTGGTTAGCTCTGGTTCACTGACCCTGACGCAAGCAGTCAAGCTATGGGTTGCTGACTGCATTCTCTATTGCTGCATCTTTGGGTCCCATACAATAGGACTGACTTCACATTTGAGTTGAAGATCCTTATTTTCGTGTTGGATCCGATTTCTCTTGATCTCCATATATTTCCCATCCTCATAGTCTACTTTGATTCGCAGTAGACAACACCTCCCTCGTGGGCGACTTTTATTAATATTATAATCTCAGCTGAAATATCGGATAATTGTTATGACCTTCATTTATTCTAAATTGTTTATAAATTTCTTTTGTAATATAATGTATTGCAGTCCTTTCCAATAAATATTGCTGACCTGGAAGCAAATGGCTTTCTAGTTTGTTTAATGGAGTAGCATCTAGCTTTGCCGACGGATAATGATTACAACGTGAAATTATTCATTGATAACTTCAATTTTTAACCTTTAAAGTTTTGTGCATATTTTCTCAAGATCAGCATTATTTTGTAAAATCTTGACATAATTAAGAACTGAAGTTATTGATTTAGTTTATTTTTTATTGTTTAAAAATTAAGTGAAGCCGACATGAGCGATATTTTAAATAAATATAGCATCAGTTGACAGCACAGTAGTTATTGCAAATAGCCTGATTAATTAAACACTATTTTACTTGAAAGTTTGTTATTTTGTCTGCATCGGCTAACTAATTTACATTCCAATACATTCTTTCTTTTCAGTAGTGCCGCAAAAGATAAATAACTGGGGGGAAAAAAGGGAGGGGGGTTAAAAGAGATATGTGACGTCACTGTAGAGGGGAATCTTGATTTTTGCGACGATACACAACGAAAATGTTTATAACACATAAGGAAGGGAAACCCGAGGCCTGTAAACAGTAAATAAATATTAGACAAACATAAAGGTATGTTTTCAGGCGCTCGTAAGAAATAAAGAAGTAGAAAACTAGACAACAGAAAAAAAACAGACGTGAGTGGCTTACCCAGCACTCGAACCCAGGACCTTTTCCACAATTATACTTTTGTTACCGTTTTGACAATCATATTCTCCTTTCAAAAGTTCTATTCTTGTTCCCATCTCCACAGTTCTAATTATCTTACCATTTTCCACATTTCCATACATCTTTCCATTTTCCACAAAGCCATTTTCCTAGTTTTTATCTCATTAACTCGATGTTTTTAGTCATTGTTTCAGCATTTGTTTTTTTTTTTTTTCGTTTTTTTTTTCATTCTTCCCACTTCCATGTTTTTCATCCTTATCCTCACAAGAATGTCTGGAAATGTTCAAAAACCACGCGTCAAAGTATATTTTCCAGAAGTCTAAGATTTAGTTCCGCCGATTCAGGTATGCACTACTTCACTCTGATATGATAAATGTCACGAGTGACTTCATCGTTGCTAATGTTGTTGCTGTTGCTACGAGATTGATTGTCGCAAAAAAATGCGCATGACATTTCTCCAGAGAATTGCCAACACCACTTTGAAACTCTCGGTATTTTTAGGAACAACTAATTTATATGGGAGTCTGTTGAATGAAATAACAAATTATTCGCCGGAGTCACGCCAGTTGATTCTCCAAGTCATTGCTGTCTCTGTCAACCCGTTAAAACATGACCGAAGGTAGTTTATGTTGTAATCTTCCTGTTGCATGTCCCGATGATGGCGCTAATTATACTGTGGTCATTTTTTTTCCATTCCATTTGAGCTTCATTGGATCGTTGTAGTCAAACTGAACAAAACAAACAACAACAACACAACCACACAAAAAACACACACACACTTTCCAAAACAAATGTTCAAATATACATTTTATTACTGTGTCTTTGAATCATTATTTAAGGGCGTATCTACTTGGGCGACGAAATAGACCAAAATATTAATACTTATCTGGGCGAAATGGGACATATGTTCCCCTCAAATTCCTTTCAACTTCCTAAAAATATTAACTGTGATAATTTATTACTTACAACAGCTTACATTGTATTGTACAGTTCCTTTTGACTACACACTGTTATTAACTCTATTCATTCTCTATTGTTACATAAAAATCAAGATGAAGTTACACATTCACGCCTACCTGTGATGCTTTCGCGGAAAGATCTGTGTAAAATGTATGAAAGAGGATCCATAAATTTTCTCGCACATCTTGAGTGTACATGTTCTTTTATCAGGTGTTAAAGTTAGTTTTTACCGTGCAATGAGCGTCCTTGTCCGAAACGTTGGAGTTGAATTTTTTTTCGTTTCGTGTGTTACGTTGCACGTACAAAATTAGAAAGTTCAATTGCGAGGGTCGTTCAAGTCAAACCGGGACTTTTTGTTCTGGAAGTACAGGAAGGAATGCTAGCGTGGTGGTTCTACTGACAGTAGTAAGTAACAAGTGTGACCTACTCGTATAACCGTTACCGTTATTACCGTTAGGTGGCGTACGCGTCACGGGTCAGTCCCTGATAGATAATGAAAATGGCAGACAGCAGAGTTAGTGCACGTTGGGTGCCAAGACAGCTTTTCGCTTTTGACCGGCAGAGAAGAGTTCAAGTTCTGCACTGAGTTGAAGGATCGTTTTGACAGGGAAGGCCAGAATTTTCTGAATCGCTTCATTACGTGTGATGAAACCTGGGTGCATCATTTCACTCCGGAATCAAAACGAGCATCCATGCAGTGGAAGCATACGGACTCACCACCACCCAAAAAATTACGGAAAATTGCGTCTGCTTGGAAAGTGATGGCGAGTGTTTTCTGGGACAAATGTGGCATTATTCACGTGGATTTTCTACCCCGTGGTGCCACTATTAACAGTGAAGAGTGCTGTCGCATTCTAAGTGATGTGCATTGTGGTGGATTAACATCGGGGAGGTTATTGATGGTAAATAAATGAAAAACTAAGCGTCAACAGCGTGAGGTCAAGCTATGTAAGACCCTGAGTCTAATAGTTGAAAATGGTGTTGATGAGTTCTCAGGGGACCTAACGCTACCTACCTCAGATCTCACGCTGTGCAATATTTTTATTTCTATTGTGTGATGTTTGTTATATGGCTACGTGTCTAGGGTAATGCAAATGTAGTGATAAATGCCTGAAAAAACAAACACACTTTAACTCAAAAAAAATTAAATCAACAAGACTGGGGTTAAAGTTAGAATATTATCTTACAATTTTAATTTCCTGTACCTCAAATCTTTTTGGGACAGGAATGTTTAAAACTTAAAATGAAGTGTATTTATGTACAGCATTAAATAAATATGAAGGACATCTTGTCCATAAATGTCACTACTACAATGTTTATAGAATTTTATTCCCTGCTGAAACATTACGGTCTTATGAAGTGTCACTACTTGAAAGGACTGGGTGTCTCATCATTTCACAAAAAGTTTATAGTAGCGTGTGGAGAATACAACGTGATGAATTGACATAAGCCCGCAATCTTATGGCTTATCTTGTGGTTCCTTTGAAGATATATGACTTGCTGGAAAATACACACTCGTTCACTACAGTATTCTCTGGAGGCAGATAAGACTTCAACATTCAACAACCAGCATGTTGCCTCAAAACTCTGCAGCTCCAGGTTATGGCTCACTGGGTAATATATGACTCAACCCTGCAACAAGAGGAACAGGCCTCCCTAAGTACTCTATATACATATGTGTATCTCCACAACTATCAATTAAACATCATTAAACATGCGTTGTGATCAGATAAAAGAGCTAACCAAAATAGCTACAGTCTCTAATTTTAATTGTGACTGCTTCATAATCAGGGTGTATCTTCTTCATCCCACACGGTTTCAACGCCCCTGTCACTTTAAATCTTCGTTATCTTCAGCTGGGATACACTCTTTTCTTTTTCTCTTTCTAGTGATCTGTTAATTCTTTTCATATGAAATCTTATTAATTTTTAAAGTTATTAGAACCTGAGGTCTGCCGAAGACTGCCAGTGGCTTTCTGGTCTTACAGTCGTAATATTTATATATAACCATTTTACAACACAATGTACTTTCATTTGCTTCATAAGTCTACTTAGGCATGCCTGTGCTCCTAGTATGTCGCAAGCTTCCACAAAGGCAAATGTCGCACACCACAAAATTTGTGGGCGCCCTATCTGGGTTGCCTATACATAATAATAATATATATATATATACATCAATAAAAGTGTTTATCTTACCGCAATCAATGAAATATTTCACAAGTATAAGGTTAACTAGCGATCAATGGCACAAGTTCAGATCGCCGACTTCCAAACTGCAAAGGCAATTGGTCACAAATTTCTCTGCGTCTGCTCTTAACCCTTCTTGGAGGAAATATTTTTTCCAGTGGCACTTATGCTTAGCAAAGCGTTCGTTTATCCCCTCTCTTCTTAGACTAACCTCAACCAATCAAATCAAGTTAAGCCAATTTGACTTTCTTTAAAAAAACGCGTATAGAAAATGTAACATCCAAAGATTTTCAAAGTTGAGCGGTTACCACTGTGTATGTCTGTCTGTCTTCAATTTTTATTTTCTACGATATCTCTGTTGTTATTGAAGCGATTTTAAAGATTAAAAGTGATTATTAACCGGACACTTGTCTTTTATCTTGCCAGTATGTTTTCATTTACTTCTGTATCCTAGTTTTCATCTTGGTACTTTTCTTTCTTTATTTATTCAGAACAACCTACTTTTACTCTAAGGCAAGCTAACATATTATAAAGATTAATATGGTATTCCAATAAACAATATTATCGTTTCTCTCCTTTCCTTTTATTTATCCTTCTATTAGAATACAATACATTATCTACGTTTTCTTTTCCCCCATCTCTGCCCTGCACACATTTAGTTTGCTAGTTTCAGTTTCACAATACACAAGTTAGGTTAGATTTTTTCCATGTTAATCCCCCCCCCCTCCCCCCTTTTTTTTCTCTCTCTCGCCCGTTCTTTGAAAACGAACCAACACGTTGGCCGGCTGCCAAACTGTCTAATGGTCGTTTTAAATATTAGGACGGGTAACGAAATACGCTTGGCATTAGTTAATTCAAATCTTGGACAAGCGATGGCCTTGGGCAAAAAAAATTTCAAACATGTTATAGTTATTTATAGTTACAACCTGTCTCTAAATAATAGGGCGGTTTCTGGGGTGGGGGATAGGTACCCTCTTCCAACTTATAGTAAAAAGAATCAAGGAGTGTCCAATGCTAAGCTGAAAGTTTGACCTTTGTCCTTAACATTTTCACATATAGTAGTGGGGTTAAAAGTTGTAAAACTACGTTACTAGATTTCGAATCTGGGAAATTTGAGGGGGGTGTCACACGGAGTTCGTTTTACTTCATGCATAACCATCTGCGGAAAAAACGGCCTGGTTTGATAAGAAAAGGCGTCCTGTTTCCACAGGATAACGCACGACCACATACCGCTCACCGCACCACGTGCAAATTACAGTAACTCGGGTGGGAGGTATTGCCACATCCCCCTTTCAGCCCAGACCTCGCTCCGAGCGACTTCCACCTGTTTGGACCCCTGAAAGAGTTCCTGGGAGGTCAGCATTTTAGCACTGATGACGAAGTGAAGGAGGCTGTCCTACGATGGTTCAGGAGTACTGACATACCTTTCTACGCTAAAGCTTTTCAAGCATTAATTAAACGCTGGGATAAGTGTATAAATGTTGCAGGGGATTATATCGAAAAATAAATGGCAATTTCACTCCTACAAATTTGTTCTTTTAGTTTGTACAAACAAAAGTCCCGGTTTGACTTGAACGACCCTCGTATATATATATATATATATATATATATATATATATATATATATATATATATATATATATATATATATATATATATATATATATATATATATATATATATATATATATATATATATATGTATATATATATATATATATATATATATATATATACAGTACTTTGCAAAAAAATGGCAGTCATATTTTCGCAACGCAGCACACTCATAGAAGCAAATAATAATAAAAACTGTATGTCCAGAGGAAGATTGGTATCTCCCCTATCTATTAACAGTGGTTTCAGTACAATATAATGTTGCCTTCTCCAGCAAGGCAAGCCTGGATGCGGCGAGGCATACTTCCCACAAATGTTTGTAGGTAATTGAGAGTCAGACTGTCCCAGTATTTTTCAGCTACCCTCTTCAATTGTTCAACGTCTCTGAGTCCACTCTTTTTTAAATGATTCTTGAGTAGTGCCCAAAGGTTTTCAATTGGGTTTTGATCGGGACTGTTGCTGGGCCACTTCAGCACTATCACATTCTTCTCTTGCAGCCATGCATTGGGGGTATGAGCTGTATGATTTGGGTCATTGTCATGTTGAAATGTGCACCCATCGGGGTACATGACCTGCATAAATGGCAGAAGGTGTCCCTCTAGTATGTCGATGTACCTTTCTTTCGTGAGAATTCCTGTGAAAACACACAGTGGGGTGGCACCTCTTGCTGACACCCCTCCCCAAAGATGGAATTTCTAGGTATGTTTCGGTCGCTGGTACACAGGCGTTACAGAGCCTTTCGTCCAAATATTTATTTGAGCAGGATAAGACCAAAGAGAACATTCATCTGAAAAAATCACATTGTCCCATGACAAATTTTGGTGTTCGTGGCACCAGTTCAAGCGCATCTGTTTGTGAGTCTCTGTGAGCAATGGTGACGAAATTACCCGCTTTTTTGTGTAATTCATCCTGTGTAGCTCCCGGTTGACAATAGCATTAGATACCTCTGGGCTTCCCAACTCGATCATGCGCTGCCGTATGTTTTCTACACTCTTCATTGGCCCAGCCCGAACGATTTGGGCGAGACACCGATGGTCCTTTGTGACCAAAATTCTTGGCCTCCCACTACCTTCTTTTCGCTCGATTCCATTACCTGCTACTAATTTACTCACAACTCTGTAGACAGTCCGCTCAGGAATGTTCAAGGTTTTAGAAATGTTGGAACATGTTTGATTTCCTTCATTCCAAAGCTGTGAAATTAACATACACTTTGACTTTGTATCCATTTTCTGCCACTAGCATTAGAAATTGTCGTCTGCTCTTATATCAAGGGACGTTACTCTACGCTAATTTTTTTTTTTACATTTGGTAGTGTTTGCTCACTTAAGTGGAGTGCAAATTTGGGGCAGAACATGCATATTTAATTAGATTTCAGCTTATTTAGCTGAGCAATATGACTGCCATTTTTTTTGCAAAGTACTGTATATATATATATATATATATATATATATATATATATATATATATATATATATATATATATATATATATATATATATATATATATATACAGGGTGTTTATAAAGTCGCTGTGCAGTGAAATTTACGCCCGGGCGAGACTACGTCATCAGAAATGTGGTTTTCAATAGGGGCTTTAAAGACGTGAATATAACAGCGGTAGAATATCATGACGTAAATTTGCATCATTCGTGACGTAATTTGTAAAATATTTTTCAAATTCACTGCACAGCGACTTTATAAACATATTTTATTATATATTACTTTATTATATATATATATATATATATATATACTCCGTACCTAAATTTCTTTTTAACATAGACAGGGGTGTCCGTCCTGTGCTAAAACCCCCAACCTAGAGGACCATTGTGACAGTGAGGTTTGTTACCTAGGCATTATAGGTGCCAATGAGATAAGGTCATACGTTTTTAGTAGACCAATCAAATCATTGACAGTGACAAGGGCCCACAACACCTGCTGGGCTAAGGAGAAGTTAAGATTATCATTAGGGCAGTTCCATCTAGACGACCTCGGGGAAGGTTGTGTTTCTACTGGAGAGCTGATGAGAAGCCATGTTTGAGCTGTCTCATTCTCGTAGAGCCACGAAGACCTGTTCTAAGTTGAATTTTCTTGAAGTGTTTTCCGAAAAGAAGTATACTGTGTGTAAAGTTAAATGATATCGTGTTTTCAAGACAGAATATATGCGGCAGCTATATTTATTATGTACTGGGAGGATAGACTTTGTGAAGTAAGACTCATGTAAGTACAATCTCGATATTACCGATTTTTGTGTTGTACTAGGAAGGAAACCAGGAAAAGAAACTACTACAGATGTATTGAAGTCTTATCATCGGAAGAGATTAACATCTTTAAAATATTGAAGGTAAAAGGCGCAACCACCTGAACTGAAAGGTTGTGGAAGAAGGTCAAAGTGACCTAGATAGTGAGTTGCACGAGCTACCACCATAGCACCTTCACAACATCATTCGAGAGAGAAGAACGAACCTGATACATTTCCTCAAGAATCCACATCTCTAGCGGGAAGCTAGTACCTTAATAACTTGTTGGATATAATAACACTTGATGGACATTGATTGAAAGAAGATATAATATAAATTTAATCACAGTGAAGGAGACTGTCACATATACCCACTAATTGGTGCCGTGACTTACCCACGGACCTATTATCAGTAGAATTAAGGAGCACCTGTCACACCATGGTACCAGGTTTAGTCTGACCCTACCTGCGCAGACCTGTCCAGCTTGGTAGAACCTTCCAGGAGTAAAACTCGCTGGCATAGCTCTGGGTATTTCATGGTACTCAAGCCACCTTACTGCTTCAAGGCATAGGGACCAGTGAAGGCTTAAATAAATAAATATATATATGAAAAAGTCAGCAGTCCAAATTGAAGATTCCAGAGCAAAATTATAAAACATTGTGTGATCGTTGGTTGGTGGGCAGTGTTAGTAGTGTTGGTAGATGTATCTTGTTGACACACCAACAGTCATGAGCAAAGCGATCATATCGATAATTGGACACACATGGAGAGTTGTCGGGAACGCGTCTCTTCAGAGACCCCTTGGACCTACCCGGGGCACGCTGCAATTTACCCAGCTGTAAATGGGTATCTCACGCAGCTTTTGAATTAGCGAAGGCGGAACCGATCACATCACCTAATAAAGCTATACCTGGAATAGGGAAGTCTCTAACACTGCACTTGCCTACTGCAGTATCTGCTATTGAGCACCAACAGAGAAAAGGAAATGTTTATTTTGTCTGCACGCAAACTCTTATTAAAACACGGACCTTACTTTAAAAGATAACTCTGTGACATGAACTCTAAAGCAAGACAAGTCGGTAAAACTCGTGAAAAGTTGTATTAGTGGTGTATTTTTTTTAAATTCTCAGAAACCACGGGGATTTACACGAGACTGTTACTGTAATGACTATCCATAACTCATACAGTCAATCTTGATCCAGCCACAACATTATTATCATGTTCGTCATCTCTGCCCTGAACGCCACTATAAAAGCCACTATTCACGTCTTGATCAATACTATCATTTCCTATATACTAATTGACTAAACTTAACGTCCTGTAATGAGCAATGAAAAAAATTCCCGCCACCTTTTTGAGAAAATACAGTTACATTAAACATCAATTAAAAGAACGTGCCGGTCTTTCCATTTTTTTTCGCGATGATTGACTATGACTAAGGCTAAATTTGCACTACAAAGATCCAGTGAAGTTAACACGCAATAGACAAGAATGAAATGATCACAGGAGAATTAGTGACGTCATCAGGACATAAAGCAAAACTAGGACAATATAATTATTTCCTGTCATATTTTCACGGGTTACCTGCTTGTTGTCGTTATCAGGGCCGGCTCTTGGGTGGTGCTACAGGTGTGGCCCCACCGTGCGCCACAATGAATAACACAAAAAATCGTTAAAATTTTAATGAACTAGAAATATGAAACATAAAATTTCAAAGTAAAACATCCGCTTACATAAAGTCGATCGTTGTCGTTCCATGTCTATGTAAGTCCTTTTTTTTTAACAGCTTATTGAACGCTCATCTATTCTGTTTGAATATATTTTTAAAAAAAAATTATAATAAAATTAAACAGAGAACATCACTTGCGGAAATGACGGAGTGAAATAACTCAATAGAATGAAATTGAGTCTCGAAAGGGTACATACAGTACTGCGCCAGGGTGTGGTGGGGGTAGAGGACAATAATGAAACCTCTTACCACCTAGACATATCTCTAGGGTCGCCTCTGGTTGTCATAATTATTCTAATGTCACATTCTTAATGGTTTCATTAATCTCCAAGTGGTTGGCTACATAAACTATTACAAGCAATCTCCAACTTTTGGGCTACATTAAGTATTACTAGCAATCTCCAATTACTAGGCTACAAACTATTACTAACAATCTCCAACTTTTGGGCAACATAAACTATTACTAACAATTTCCGATTTTTGGGCTACAGAAACTATTACTAACAATCTCCAAGTGTTGGGCTACATAAACTATTACCAGCAATCTCCAAGTGTTGGGCTACATAAACTATTACTATAGCACGTTTCACTAGCTTTGCCCAACTTCAAAATGCTATATCTCAGCGAATATACAACGCATATAAGTGAAATTTTGTGTGTAAATTTGAAATGGTATAGACCCTATGAATTAAATTTTTCATTAAAATGCGGCCATTGGTTTCAATTTTCGTCTCTTTGCGATATAATATAAAATCCTACTTGCCAACACACATCACACGCACACATATTGAAATGTCTAAAGTAAATTATACGACCTCATTTGCACATTTTTGGTTTATCAAGTATTTGGCATGATTTTTTGAGTGAAATTGCGTGAAATCGCACTTCTTGAACATAAAACAGTTTATATCCGGTGCAACGCACACATTGTCAATCAGAGGTGTGTCTACAAAAATTATTGTGTGGTTAAGAAGGAAAAAATGAGTCTGCGAGTACATTTTATGACATTACAGCAAATCACAAATAGGATTTTAAAGCATTTCTGNAATGAAGCTTCACTTTTTAGAAAATATGTTGTTGGTGGTAGAAAACCTTATTTGTGAGAAGCCTCATAATAGTTGCAATGAGAAGCAAAATTTACGCGATGGTCAGAGAAGAAATGAGAAGAGACTTTGTTATGATTTTGTGTATTTAGATGAAACATGGATCAATGCGCACAGTAATGAACGAGAATGGCAATCATTCTGATGGAAAAAACAACTAAGAGGACTAGTACCTAGCTGT